>JAJPGS010001423.1:307500-344410 GCA_028654335.1 Alnus rubra | reverse complement strand
GTTGCTTATCACCCATTCTTTCCATTTCAGCATTTTTGAGCTATAAATCTCCATTTGTGTATCCAAAAGATGAGGTATGTCTATTAATGCTGCACTGATTTCAATGCTGCTTCACTTTTTCTGAAACAAGAAGAATTGAAGTATGTATGATGGTTTTGATTTCAGAGGCAAAATGTTGAAAGAGCAAATTAGCACTTTGAAAGATAAGATTGACGGTCCTAGTGATTCAGATGATGGTGACAAAGCAATCTGATCACCTGTTAATGATGACTGCATACAGGAAATGGGAGAAGATTCTCCGTGAGGTTAGTGAGTTTTCCCTTTCTCTATTAGCTTGGTTTAGTGTCAAAACCATTCTGTTGCACTTGTAATCGTTACTCTATCACCAGTACTCTCGTGCCACTACACTACACAATACTAATATGATTTTTCCAATCTGCCTTAAAGCAAATTGTAAGCTACTTCATGCGTTCCATCTAAAGGGTAGATAGCCCTCTTTCTTGTGATGCATTTTGCTTATTGGATAAGCCGTAGTTTTACCATTGAAGATCCCTGTCGTTGTTGACCTCGTGTAACATATGTATACTTAGTATAATTGGTCATTATAGCATTGTGGAGTCTTGAAACGCAATGTTTGCTGAGATGATAACTTGGTCTTGCAGAAAGGAGTTAAAGCTGCTCAACATTTTGCAATTCATATTTTTAAGCAGTTCAGTGATGCACATGATAAGGTGTAGCTTTCTTTCTCTCGATTGTGTGTTATTTCAGTGCATAAATTATTGCGTGACTATATATTTTCATGTCACATAAAATCTGATAAACAAACTAATCTTGAAAAGTTAGTTATGTTGCCATCCTTGAAGAGAATCATATGCCTCTAATGAGCTAGCTAATAGTAGCTTGTACTTCCTGAGTTCCGAGTGACAGTTTATAGCTACTAGAAAGAATAACTCGTTGAAAAGGCTGGTGCTTGATAAAGATAGTTACTTTTGTTGAGTGATAACTAAAATATGCAGATACTGCGCATTTGGTCAACAGTAGTCTCTTTACTACCTTCCAGTAAGTTGGTTGCTATTGTTTATGTAATATCAACATGATTCATTGGGTTCTGCGTGATGATATCATTGCATATTAGCATGTGCCATGATTGAGTCAGTTTTGGACTTGCAAGCTTAAACCTAGTAGGCAAACCCCCTGTGCATAAAGAAATACCTGCATACGAATGCAATTTTTTATGGTGGTTTCACTTAGGTTGCCTCTACTTTGTTCACCTAGCACAGAAAACCTATTTATTATTTGATTAAATATTAAAACACTTACTTTTAAGAATGCATCTGGTTCCATCTTTCTTTCGTTAGGTAACGAATTATGTGCAGCCTGATGATTTATGTTGACCAAACCATATGAAATATAATTAGGTCTATAACATACCAATGCTCTGAACATGTGGTTCATTAACTAATTTGTCGTTTGCTTTCTATTTAATGCCTCAATTCTTCTCGTTTTTTGATATATGTGCTAATATGCCAGGGACATGAGAATACAGTTTGGTTCATTGCTAGCTGACATTGGCCTCATCAACCTTGCAAAAAGTATCAGGTATAGTGCTTTGTTTTGAGGAGTGTATTATTGATATTTGCTGCTTTCGTTATAGAATTCATTTCTCTTTTAAATATAACTTGCAACCCATATTATCCTTTCTTTCTTTCTTTTCTTTTTTTTTTCTTTAAAAAATAAAAAATAAAAAAAATTTGTTCTTTAACAACTGGTGGTTAGTTCAATGAATATTGGTCATGTGAAGACGTAGAGACTAAATTGTTATCCTGGCCTATCCCAAGGATCTCTGAATTATTTTTTATACCGCAGGGAGCGATTTGTAACTTAGTCCAACCACAAGGACTAATTTTGCATTTATTTCTATTAATTAATTGATTACATTCATCATTTCTATTAATTTAAGCTTTTAAGACAACTAGTGATTTAGCTACACGTGCTTTCACTGATATGGTTATTGTTTGCACAATCACGAGTCCAGATATTGATTACAAAGTATCAATCTGTAGCTAGATGTAACTAGTTGCATCATGCTTCTCCCTGTGATTTTCATAATTCTGCCACAATATATGCATGCAGGCCAATTTATTTTTCAAATCTTATTCATGTGTGATTATTATTGAATGCTATCAGATGAATTCTATGAGGATTTTTTTTTTCTGTTATTTTATTACTTTGGATTGCTATGATTTAATGGAATTATATTTCCAATATAATATTATGGAACTTTTTGCTAAATTGTTGTTCTGATTACAATTTCCACTTCAAATTCCCAAATTCTGAAGCTTTATCTCCTGAAATTGAGGAATTCTATGCTTGCATGATTCAGATCCATGGGAAAAGGAAAGAAGATATCGACCGTTGGTTTTCTGATGCATCAAACCGTTCAATAAGTATTCGTGTCATTCATCAGTTGTAAAGGTGAGAATGATAAGGCCTTTGGTTGTATTGAGCTGGCTTTATTTTCCTGAGAGATGAAGATTATTTTTAGTTACACTTTTTTTGCACCATGATTTATCTTGTAGAAAGTGGAGTTGTACATTTTTCTATTGATAAGACCACTCACTAATTCTTAATGGTTGATCTCTCCTCCAGATTAAACATATAGTCAAGAGAAACCATGAACCAGAGTAGAAGAGCTTGCCTTGCCCATGAGCAAACCTTTCCTAGTAGAAGGCCTGAAATGACTAAACTCCATTTGCATTAATTAAAATTTGTATGGACATTTTGCCAGGCAAGAACCAAACCTAAGGATGCCAAAACTTCACCCTTCCCCTTTATCCTCAGAGCAAATACCCATGGATCAAAACTTCTTTGAACTTATTGCTATCAACATATGTTGATTTGGCTTTGTTTTCTGGTTCTTTCTTAAAATAATTTTGTTTGGTTTTCACTATAACAGGAGCCAGGGAAACAAATTTTTATCTTTATTTACATGCTTGCCTGCATTGTTTAATTATTAATTAAATGATTAAATTCACCATTTCTCAGTAGTTTAATCTTTTGGAATAAGTGATGATTTAACATAATATCATAGTAGGGATCTTGAATATGAACATTGACTCTTCAATTTATCTCAATTTTCAATTAAAATATTTTACTTGATGTCTGGTCCCACACGTGAGGAGTAGTGTTTTAAAGTATTAATTAAATGATTAAATTCACCATTCTTATTAGTCTAAACTTTTGGAATGAGTGGTGAATTAATCCCTTTGATATGCATCTATGTTAAATTTTTTAATCAAGCGTGTGGTTGACTTTTCTTATGACAATGAAAATCAATGATTTGTATCTCATGTCTAATTTTGAACTGACTTTTATAGCATTTGCCCTGTTTCTAAACAAAGATTCTTGAAGTACCCTTGCAGGCTATACTATGTGCAGGTTTATACCCTAATGTGGCAGCCACTGAACAAGGCATTACTGGTGTTACTCTTGGGAGCCTTAAACAGTCTGTTGGTCCTGCAACACTGGGCCGTCCTGTATGGTACGATGGAAGAAGAGAAGTTCACATACACCCTTCTTCTATCAACGGTAGTTTGAAAGCATTTCAGTACCCCTTCCTTGTTTTCCTTGAAAAGGTTTGCACTTTTATCCAATGGTTTATTAATTCTATTCTTTCTTTTTTTTTTTTTTTTGTGAGTCATGTGCTAGTCCTAATTTCCGTTCAATAATGTGATGGTTTCATAGGAATTTAATATCTCTATGCAACATACAAACATAATCCAATTTATTATCAATCATCTGATAATAATATTATAAATGGGTTGGATTTAGGGTTATATATGCTGTACCCAAAATTGGCATCGTCTTCAATATTGAGTTAGTCTTCTCTGATTCAAATTCGTTCAGAATAATTAGGACCTTGATACTAATGACATTTCTTTCAAAACCTGATATTTCTATACAAAAAGTAAAAATTAGCTTTGTATAATCCTGGATAACTTCTATTAATGTCATATTTTTGGTACTGCCAAAAAATGGTATGTGTTATATTATTCCTGCCATTCTTGATTTAAGAACAAACTGATGTAAAAAAAGCTATGTGCAGGTAAAAAAAAAAAGAAAAAAAAGAAGAAAAAAAGAATAGTCTTAGTGCCTAATCAAGTCTTAAGTTGTATCCGTTTAATGAGCTTCGTTTACGGTATGCTTGGCAAGATCAATTGTATTGTTCAAATTGATTACTCAGCCAGAATGATAGCTCTTCTTTAAAATATAAGTTCCCTCTATTTCCAATTTTTTCTTCATCCTAAGGTTTCATTAAGAGTTCTTGGTGTTGGAATTCTGAAACCCTCACTTGTCCCAGTTTTCTTCTCAGGGTCTCTCTATTTTTGTTTTGCATATGCAAAGCCCACATTTGAGCTCCACTTATTGGGCTGGGTTTCGCGTGAGAATGGATGTTTTTTCTTTTTTTGAGGGGAGGGGGAAGTTAGATTGTGCTTGATGTACATTCAGCCCACTTCCCTATAGCTCGAGCTTTTGGGAAGAGTGGTAACTAACAAATAGAAGACTGATGGAAATGATGTACTCAGATAAGGAAATAAATGTTCATTTGTTTTGTATGGTAGCAAAAATAAAATAATCAGTTCCTTCCCTTGCAGTACAAGTAATATGGTTTTCGTCAGAGAAGAGAGAGAGGTTCTTTCTTGTATCTCAGAATGGTGTGTGCAATGAATTGAAATGCTGTGAGATGCTTTTTCCTGCATATGCTAATCAATCATTATGGGATGATGCAAGCTCAACATTTTTTATAGGACAAAAATTTTCTACAAACTGGTTTGTAAGAAATTTCCTACAACCCACATATAAAAAGGACACGTGTCATTTAAACATGTGAGAAGCACATGTTTTTTTATTAATGCTATCAAAAAAGCATGTAAGAAGCATATGCTATTTAAATAACATGTGCTTCTCACATGCCAAGGGACACATGTCAATTTTATATGTAGGTTGTAGGAAATTTCTTACAAACCGGTTTGTAGGAAATTTATGTCTTTTTTCATATTGGGGATCGACTTACAATTATGTGTTGGGGATAACATTGGTACAAGAATCGTTAAGAGATGGTCTATTGCTATATTTGTTTTCTTGTTCGCCCAAATAACTCTTTTCTAAGAATTTGACCTATTAATTTGTTTTGTGTAGAATTTCGCTCTGATTTCTCTTTTCTCTCAGGTTGAAACCAACAAAATTTTTCTTCGAGATACCTCTGTCATCTCTCCTTACTCTATTTTGCTGTTTGGTGGCTCCATTAACATTCAACATCAGGTATCTTTTTTATTTTCCCCAGCAATAAAGACGTGCATCTTAAAGTGTAGTTGCTGCTAACTGTATAAAATTAACAGCTCCTTATTTGACTCAACCTAGATTTTTTGTCACTTGCAGAATCTAGATGAATGATAATTACTTTCACATTCGCATTTCCTAGATATGTATTCTACTTTCTAGTAAGTAGTAATATCTGATCCCAATGGTCTTTAGACCAAATTGCATTTTTGCATCGAGAAATAAGGTTGGGGGAGTGAGTCATGGCGTTAGCCTCCATTATAGTCTATGAATTATATTCGTCAGTAATATGTATATGTGTGTGCACGTGCGCACTCACATTTTATACAGTAATATCCCATGAAATTGTAGCAACCAAAAATTACTGGAAACCACCCCTTTCTTAGAACTACTACTACTTCTGGTTTCTCTTGAAAGCATTAGCTTGTGTATGGCTGCGACAGTTTCACATAGCATTACCAGTAGTGGATGTTTGGGAGGTGTTTATGTTCAGAGGCGAAGCTGCATTATGGTTCCCCATCCCTCCACGGACACAGAAAAAAGATGTGTACAGTAAACATGACTTTCTATTGACATATTTATATTCATTCATACCCTCATTTTGGCCCCCATAATATAAAATCCTGGATCAGCCCCTGTTTTTATGTTGCATTGGCTTTATATTCCAATAAATGCCCATGCTTATGATATGATTAAGTTCCAGATTTTTCAAATACGTTGACAACTAACTAAAAGAGAGATGGAGGTTGAATGTTTTATAAATCTGGTGGTTGCTTTTTCTTTTCTTTTTCTTTTTTTAATTTTTTTATTTAAAAATAATATATATATATATATATATATATATATATATATATATATATATATATCTGAACTGTCTTCCTTTTGTAACTGTGTATCAATATTCTAATTTTGCAGACTGGACTGGTCACAATAGATGGATGGTTAAAACTGACAGCAGCAGCCCAAATTGCTGTCCTGTTCAAGGAACTGCGATTAACTCTTCATTCAATTTTGAAGGAGCTAATCAGAAAGCCAGAGGTATCATTTGTTTTGCGTTGGCTTATAGTTCATCATGTTAGATTGTGTTAGGTGGTAATCAGCATGCATTTAATGTGATGCAAGGGGCGAAGCACGGAATATTGGTTCACCTAATTCTATTTTAGTCCTACTAATTTTAGGTTTTTATTTTCAAGAGTCAATTGTGTTATTTTTGGTAATTCAATGGGTATTGCCCTAGAGTACTTTTGGTAATTTAATCAATGGGCTTTGCCTTTGGATTTAGTCATGAGTCTATTTAAGCATGGTTTGTACTCCAATGGAGCGAGACTTGATTGAATAAAAAGAAAAGTTGAAGAGTTGATTCTTCCCTCTCCTTCTCTTCCCCCTCTCCACTCCCTCTCTCTCTCTCTCTCTCTCTCCAATGCCATGACCACCACCATTCCAACACAACCTCTTCCTGCCATCCTAAGCCTCTCCACTGCAGACCAAATCAAACTACCAACTTCTAGACACCCAAGACTGTCACCATTACCAAAAAAAAAAAAAAAAAAATCCAATCTCAACCATCGGACGCAACAATTCATCAGAATCTACCCAACCCAGAACCCACAAGCCACCATCGATTCGTGCAAGCCACTGACGTTCTGTCAAAATGCATAACGGCACCACTGCACAAACACCCACACGGCACACACCCAACCAGTAACTTCCATAAGAATCCAATCCACCGCCCAGTCCCCAGAAAAAGGCTGCCTGAATGGTCCATCTCCTCAATGTTGCCACCTTCAGCCACATGTCACCACACTAACAGTATCTCGGGTTTTGCACGATGCCACCGGGTCTTGAATGGTGAATCCCGTATGTCTCCCCCTTAATCACCGCCATCAACCCATGCTGCTGCCACATCACCTGGCTCCCAGTTGCCGCTCGACCATCCAGTCGCCGCCATCAGACCACGGCGGCACCTCATCATTAAATCTGGTTGCTGCTCTACCATTTCTATTTTTGGGTTCTCACCAGCATTACTCAAAACAGCAACTTATAACCACCATCTCTCTCGCGCTTGACTCTTCGTGCCGGAAGAAGCCCTCTGTGTGCTGAGTGTGCTCGGCAACTTTAAATCCTTTTGTGTTAGCGTGTTCAGCATGTTTGTGTTGCTCCTTACGCGAGATTGTCTTGTTTGGTTACTAATAGTATGTCTGGCATGAAAAAAAAAAAAAAAAAAAATGTTTTGGGCTTGGATCCAAAGTTTTTTGAGCATATATTTTCAACATTTCAAAATTCGAGGTCGAGTTTTTTCCAAACAGGAGAATGATGCAAAGTGTGAAGCACGAAATATTGGTTCACTTAATTTTATTGAAGTCCTATCAATTTATGTTTTTATTTTCAAGAGTCAATGGTGTTATTTTTGGTAATTCAATGGGTGTTGCCCTAGAGTATTTTTTTTTTTTTTTTTTTGATGAATAAAAGCGTTCATTGAACAACAAACATTACAACAACACTCCAGTAAAAACTAGAACACAATCCCATCAGGAATACAACTAACAAAGGCTAAAACAGCCTACACAACAACCCAACACCCCTGCTACCACACCACAGAAACAACAATTCAACAGGCCAAAAAAAATACCAACAAACGGCTATTTAAGCGTACTTTTAATAAGTGGTGTTATTTTTGGTAATTCAATGGGTGTTACCCTAGAGTACTTTCGGTAATTTAATAAATGGGTTTTGCCTTTGGGTTTATTCATTACTATTTAAGCGTGATTTGTACTCTATAGAGGGAGACTTGATTGAATAAAAAAAATGAAGAATTGATTTCTCTCTCTCCCTCTCTCTCCTTCCTTTTAGCTTCTTTCTCCATTCCCCTCTTTTAGCTTCTTTCTCCTCTCTTTTCCCCTATTTCTCCTGCTTTTACCCTATGATTCTGGTGGTTATTGTTTGTTTGTCCTGCAACATAATGTACAATTGGAGATTGTAGAGGAGTTGACTAAGCTTTTATTTGTGAGGATGTAAAATTTTCAGCAATCCAAAATATGTGACTCCTGTGCTAAAAATGGTCTGGATGGTAAAGGTTCTTAACTTTCTAGGGTGAAACGGTTTAGCTGGGCAACTTCAAATGAAGAGCCAGTGAGTATCTCTAGGGTGAAAAGACTGAACCTCAAGACAAATAATAACTCTGGATTAGAAATTAATTCTGGCCTGTGTAGAGGTCTGTTGTAAGACACTCGGGCTGCAAAGTTTGTAAATGCAGCCTGCCATAGCATCAGCAGGTCAAGCATAAACACATAATATCTATAACCGTTCATACAAATACAACAGTTCTCAAACTAGTTACTGCACCGTCATGCTTGTCCTTGATCATATATTAGATCATTCCCAGTTGGCTTGATCAATTTCAACAACGTAATTCACGGACACATTATCTATAACCACTTGGGTGAGACAGAATGCTCTATAACCACATTTTTCCACAATTCATGGATACAAAACCCCTCAGTTGCTCTATTAGCAGTATATTTGTAGGTGTCCAATTCATAGCACCTGTAACACAATTTAGGCGAGCATGGGCCTGCTAACTTTTCATTCTTCTGTAACACAATTGAGCTGGGAAGACTTGTGAGAATGCTATATCCTAAGCCTAATGCTACTAATGAAGCATAAGTTTTCTATCCCCCAACTCAAAGTTTAAGTTTATCCCCTAATACCCTAATTTGTACCCTACTGTGAAATCTGGGCTGTAATAATATTAAAGAACCTGTATATAACTTTTTGAATGGAAAATTTATTGATAAATTTTTTAAAGTATGCATCATTTTATGCACTTTAGCCAAATGCAGGAAGTCATACATTTGTAGGCTGTTTAATGTGAATTATCCTAAGCATTTTTTTTAATTTTTTTTTTTTTTTGAAGTTGCTACTTGGAATTGCCTTTTGATATGAATTAATTGTTTCCCATACTTCATCATTGCATGAAATTGCTTTCAACCCGGGAATGATGAAAATCTTTGTTTGTTTCTCAGAATGCATCTATTGTTGATAACGAGGTTGTCAGGTCTATGATCCAATTGTTGTTAGAAGAAGACAAACCACTAAAGTAATTTGGAGCATCAAGGTAGGCAAGCATGTCTTTTCTTCAAATTATAGCCAGCCCAAAGATAGCATACATTTAGGATTAGTCCTTGCAGTTCATGATTTTACAATTCATAATTCATTCTAACTAGATTCACGCAAGGAGCTCACTTTTTCTCTTCCTAAGATGATGTGAGCCCTTTAGCACTACATTGTTATTTGTTGTTGTCTTCAAAACTGCACATGCCCTCTACCATTGTTTTGGAGGTGAAGGTGTATTGTGTAACTAGTTTCATCAACTCAATACTGAGAATAATTGAGAGGTCTTGGCGGTTCATATACTCAGATTACTAGTTTCATCTACTCTGACAAAGGTTCATGAAAAGAGAACAAGAATCAGGTCATTAATGTACTAGTATCTGGCTTAAATAATGTACTAAATATGGTTGATTTAGTCAAATTACTGCTCCTGGTTTGACTTGGGTTTTGTTCTTAGAAGTAGAGAAATTCCTTTCATCTTTACAAATTGTATTGACTGGTAGTAAAAAGTTACACCCTGGGAACTCTGTACACTGTATTTCAGTTGATTTCATATTCCAGAGAGGATTGAGCACTAATTGTTCTTCTGGTGATAAATTTTCCCTGACAAACAGTTTCCTTTCTGAGACTATCAACAGAACAGTACACTAGTAAGTGTCCGTTTGGATTTGCAGTTTCAAAATGTGCAATTTTAAAAGTAGCGATTTCAAAATATGCGATTTGACTAATAAAATCGTAGTTTAACCTTTATAACCGTGTGTTTTTAAAAACGCATTTTATTGCCTGCAATTTGAAAATACAGATTTTTCTACATTTTCAAACCGCAATTTTTAAAAACGCACTTCCAAACGATACACTGTCTGCGATTTGATTTAAAATTGTACTTTTAGTTTATAAAATTGCAGGGCCAAACAGACTCTAAGTATGGGCTGACCATGTTTTTCTGTATCAAGGTAAACACTGGAAGCACCTGTCTAGGATGACCTTATGTTGCCATATGAGGAATTGTTATCAAAAAGAAAACAAAACAAAAGGAACGTTATGTGTGACATGCTACTTCGTTATGGTGGAGCATGAAAATTAGTGAATCTCATGTGTTAAGATGGCAATATTTATATATATAAGGAACGTTATGTGTGACATGCTACTTCATTATGGTGGAGCATGAAATTAGTGAATCTCATGTGTTAAGATGGCAATATTTATATATATAAGGAACGTTATGTGTGACATGCTACTTCATTATGGTGGAGCATGAAATTAGTGAATCTCATGTGTTAAGATGGCAATATTTATATATATAAGGAACGTTATTTGTGACATGCTACTTCATTATGGTGGAGCATGAAATTAGTGAATCTCATGTGTTAAGATGGCAATATTTATATATATAAGGAACGTTATGTGTGACATGCTACTTCATTATGGTGGAGCATGAAATTAGTGAATCTCATGTGTTAAGATGGCAATATATATGTGTGTGTGTGTGTGTGATTGTTGAATATTCAACAGTTATCTACATGAGAAGTGTTACTAGATCTGTTATGAAAGGGAAATACTAACAAGCTAGAGAAAGGGAATAAATAATGTTGGAAGTTAACCTCTAGAAAAAGAAAAATTCTTACTCTAACATTTATTAACCAATTTTATTTTATTTTATTTTATTTTTTATTTCTGCACTTAAAACCAAAATTAAATATAAGGAAAAGTCCACATGCCCCTTTTCAACTACCACCCAAATGACAATGCCCACAAACTTTAAATTGGGACAATGCTCTCTCAAACTATTAAAAATTGTCAATGACGAAAATACTCTTAATAAATTTTAAAAAATTATAAAAGGAAAAAAGGAAAACCAAAAAACCATGGGTTTCCAAATTTAATTTAATTTTTTTATTAAAAAAAATCATTTTTAAAAAAATTTTAAAAGTTTCATTTTTTTTTTCTCTTTTTTGAATTTATAAGGGAATTTTTGTTTTATTAAAAACTTTATAGGATTATTTTTTGTCTTTTTGCTGGCTCGGAGGGACATTGACAATGTTTTAGTAGTTTTATGTGTGTGTGGTGGGGGGGGGGGGTGAGGTTTGTCCCAATTAAATGTTTGGAAAGTCAATTTAGTAGTAGTTTGAAGAAGTATGTGAAATTTTTCCTTAAATATATTATTCGCGTCAGATAGGTTACATTAGTACTTAGCCTTGAATCTAGCTCGTACAGTACCCCAATGTTTGATCATGCACAATATAAAACCCTTTGATGCCTCATATTATATTTTATAAATCTAAGCTTGTATATGTTGAAATGTTATTTTAAAATTTTATATATGTTGCAATGTTATTTAAAAAATTTAAATGACTTAGCACCATGTACATTCTTACATCGTGAAATAATTTTTTTCAATTTCACTTGAAAAATAGAGGATTCTGATCCGAAAGTTTTTGAGCCAAATAGAATGACCAACCATCCTAACATATATACTTACCAATATGTTACTTCATTTAAAAGTTTCTCATAAGAAATATGTAACGACATTATGCTAAAATTAAATTATGGAATGATACTTTGTGTAAAAAAATTGGTTAAAGAGGGGTAGTCTGATAAATTTATAGAATGATATAGTGTGCGAATATTTTCATTAGAATAATGCTAGAAATTACATTTTTATTATATTACTATTTTACTTTGTTGACATTGTAGTGTCAATCGGTCTATAATTTTTTGTTTTAATAAGGGCACTGTTACATTAATATGGTTAAATAATAATGGAATACAAATGTACTTTTTAGTATTATTCTTTGGATTAATTTTTTTTATTATTAATGGGTAGTTTGGTAAAATTATAAAATGACAGTTTCGTAAATACTTTGTTTAATTTAATTAGGACGGCAGGTATATATATATATATATATATATATTTTTTTTTTTTTATAGATACGTGAAACAAAATTACAGGAAAGAAAAAACACTAGGGCTGGGCAACCCAAAATTAAAACTAAGAACGAAAGTACGCGGGGACAATGCTTCCGAAGATGCGGGCCCAATAGTTTGAGGCACGGATGCCACAAAACCGGGGTCACCAGTGAAGGTGATATTTGGAATGTATTGAGTCACGAGGACCCAAACACCATTACATGAGTGAACAGGGAGAGAAAGATCCAACAAAATAACCCAGAAAAACATAAAAAGAAAAGGAAAAACAATAACATAAACAACACAAACACAGAATATCAGCAACTGGTGGATGGGCGGACATATGATTTGAGGCAGGGATGCCAAAAAAGCTGCAGAGATGGCTGTAAGAAGGTGTTCTACCATGGAGAACCAACTGTTGCAGAGGTGAAGGCGGGACGTGGTCCACACGCACCAGCAAGTGAGAGCCACTTGCTGGCGCGTGTAGATCACGCGCCGGTATGAAGATGGCCGTTGGAGACGCAGGTGGCAGAGGAGCAGGCGGAAGACAACGGAGAAGGAGGTGGGCTGGCGCGTGTCAGCCAGGAAGTGATGGAGAATAGTAGATCTAGATTCAAAAAAATCAAACCAAAATCCTTGACAAACCTGACAAAAGACATGGATGGAGAAGTCACCGGAGAAGATGAACTGGGAGAGAGTTATGGATATAAACAGCTGGAAAAGTAAAGATAACAGGAAGATAGACCTCAGAAGAGGCTGGATAGGTTTCTGGAGTTTAGGTCTTATCTCCAATTGCCAAAAAAGCTGTAAAGAACAGGGGTGAGGTGGTGGGAAGCTGGGTGAAAAAACCTCAAAAGAGGCAGAAGGTAAGGGAAGAGGGAAGGAGGGAAGCTTTCGGCTTCCCTCCCATGGTGGTTTGCCTAGAAGAAATATCAGGAGGAGAGAGAACGGAGAAAATCAGTATTTTAGAGAACCGTATGCTTTAGAGAGAAGGACGGCAGGTATATTTAATTTCTCGCTCTCTCAACTTGGACTCTAAATTCTTGAATCTTTAAAATGAAAACTTCAAAAGATACAAACAAAAGAAACAAAAATCAACTCAATATGCAATCTTAGCATTTACAACAAATTGAATAATATTATTTTTAGATTATTCTACATACTTGTGTTTACTTTAACTGATTGATTACTACTTTCATCATGATACTTTTCTGAAGGCAAAATTCTTAATCAGTGGAGGAATGATATTATCGGGCTACTTTGGCAAACTACTTTCATTCTTCCTCTATTTATTTTCACTTCTTTCAAAAATATCAAATAAAAAACATTCTAATTTTTTTATACTTTTTATATTACATCAATAATTTTTTATTATTATTCAAATAAAAAAATTCACTACAAAACAAAACTTTTTTACTTTTCTATAAAATATTTTCAAATTTTATATCACATCAATCACTTTTTATTACTATTCAAACAAATATTTCACAACATAATTACTTACCAAACTAGCCCAATTTTTATGAGATAAGAAATCAAAGTGGCAAATGAATGGAAAACAATTTCTCTTACTCCATTAATCCAATTTTCATTTACTCCACCCTGTAAAAGTTGTATATTGTCTTCAACAATGTCCTTGTCATTTTGGTTCAACTACTTAGGGACACCCCCAAAACCTTTTTATTCTATTAAATTATCTTAAGGTCCTATAATTTAAAATGGACAAAATTTCATTTCTATTGGAATCAAATAAAATTCTTTTAATCAAGTTTGTTAAACTGACATATATTTTTAGAGTTTTGAGTTTTTTGATACAAAATGAGACCCTTCAAATAGGTTCATTGTACCGACCCAAAATACAATTAATCCAGAATTGGCTACATGAACGGCTAATAAATACATTCAACCAACTTCGGTCCTTTTAACCATTAATATATTTTGATAATTATACTATTGATCTTTAGAATTGACTTAAATTTTTCCGTCTACGATTTAGCATCAATTTCATAAACTACTTTGATTTTTTATTTTTTATTTTTTGCCAATAATGCAATTTGAATAAAAACTTTGTCCAAATTATGAATGTAAATTATTACTAAATAATATGAAGAAAACTCAATAAAACACAATGAATCATATATAGAGTGATAGTAAATAGGACTCCTTCATTTTCAGACTCATTCATTCCTCTGCGTAGCCAATAGCCATGGCTAGACGACTCCTCTTCCCCTCCTCTCTATTACACTTCGTCGCTCTCCTCTCAGTCCTCAACCTCTTCATTTCCCATCTCTCTCGCTCTCTCGTCCTCGCCGATTCTCACTTCGAAGGCTTCGACTCGGAAGACGCCGATCCCGATACTGAAAGCGATTCCGATGCCGATATTCTCTACCCTGGCTCTCTCCGATCCCCTCCTCTCACCCACTCTGATCCCGAACCAACCCAGACCACTCCACCGGATCCGATTCCGAATCCGACTCCGACTCCGGCTCCAAGCTCCCGTTCGCCGCCGAGCTTCGAGTACTGGGACGAGGACGAGTTCGAGGGGCTACCGGTTCTCGAGCAAACGCCCCCCGAGACCCCGATAATTACTGATAATGCCACCCCGTCCGATCCGAAATCGAAGCCCTCGCCGACCCCGAAACCGAAGCTGGGTCCGAAGTCCTTCACTGTGGAGATCGTGTGCGGGACCTTTTTGATCATGTTCTTGATCAACTACTTCACTGGGAAGCGCGAGAACGAGAGCCTCGCGCTCGCTTGGGCCGCCAAGTTTGCCACCAGGGACTCGATCTTCGAGCGGAATTTCAGTCTGCTCGGAGTCGGCGAAGGCGACGACTCGCCGTTGCTGCTGAAGGAGGGGCAGACGGTGTTCAAGTTCTACGCGAGTGGGCGTAGGTGCTGCCAGGGATTACTGGCCACGATGGAGCTGAAGAGCCGGCACGATTTGATATCGAAGCTGTACAATCTGGTGGTGCCGTGCAAGGATGAGATCAATTTCGAGGTGTATATGAACGAGGAGGCGATGGACCATGTGGTTTTCGCGCTGGCGAGGAAGAAGGCGGCGAAGACAATGCAGAAGGAGGTCAGGGACTTGCAGAAGTTCGCCCAGATGGTGGCGGCGCCGAGTGGGAGGAAGTGGGTGAGTGAGGAGCTGGCGGTTGTCTCGGAGTCGAAGGAGGTGGCCGGGGATTTGATCACCGAGGGTGTTCTTGAGCAGGTTGGATTTGGTTACTTTTTGTTTTTGATTATGGGATTTTCTTGTTGTTTTGCTATGTGGGTTTTGTTTAGTATAGTGCGTAGTGCTTTGAGATTTAATGTTTTTCTGTGTGGGTGTTTTATGTTTGTATGTTTGCTTTGAATGAATTTTTATGTTTTTCTATGGTGGGTATTATAGTGTTGTATATAGTTGTGTTTTAGTTGTTTTGTGTTCTAAATTTTTTAGTATTTGACGTGAGGAGTTTGTTTGTTGGTTTTCTTGAAATAATAATGCTTGTTTGTTGGTTTTCTTGATTGTTCAAACTTTGATTGATTGGGTAGTTTCGTGTTTGAATGTCTTAGAAGAATTATTATTATTATTTTTTATTTAGTTTGCCTTGTTATTTTTGGGGTTTTTTGATTACTTGTGTGGTTTTGATTAAATTCTTTGTATGGTTATTTATTTGGGAAGTCGGAAATTGAGTTCCTTGTTTATTCAACAAAGAAGAAGAAGAAGATGAGTCCCTTGATATTATTTCTGATGAACTTTTCAATTCGCACAAAATGATTTGTAAGTGATGGGTGTCCTTTAAAATTTAAGGTTTTAGTGGATAATGTTTGGAGAAGTTCATCAGAGTTTTTTTTTGGGGTTATTGAACAAGCTTCTCTTTTGTGCTTAGAATTACTCTTAAATCAACATAGGTGTTACTATGAGATAGTTAGGATTAGTTTTGGGAACTTTAGAATGATAATTATGATTTGCTTCGAGTTTCAATGTTTTGCTGTGTAGGTGTTGTTTAGTGTAGCGCCTTGTAGGATTTCGTTGTTACATGGTTGCGTAGTGTGTTTCTTCTTGTCTACACTATTAAATAGATTCTTTTCTACTTTGTTGTTGATTTGGAATGTGCTTCATTATGAATTTGTCCAGGAGATGATAAGTTTAATATCTAGTAAATCTTCTTTTACTTGAAAGATTAATTGAGATACTTTATATTTTGGAAATTTAAGAACAGAAATATGAAATCCTTTTTTTTTGATAAGTAATATAATCTCATTAAAAAGCGCAGAGGGGTGCAACCCTAGTACATAGAAAGTATACAAAAGTGCTCCTAATTAGAGGAAACAAAAGAACATGAATGTAAAAACTTAGCAAACATAACACGACTCGGACTATGAGCCGAAACCCAAACAAATAGCGTATTAAGCACATTTCGACACAAGTCCACAACTAGTATCTCCACATAATATGAAAACTTATTGGTGGTAGTTTTGTGTTTAAATGTTTTAGGGAAGTTTCTTATTGAAAGGATAAGGTTGAAGTGTTTAGTTTACTTTATTATTAGAACGGTCTTTAATATAGATAGTTTTGCATATAAATGTTTTGTTCTTATTATTTGCAATGAGGGTTGGCCTTCTAATTTATGAGTTTAGTTTAATGGCCAGCATAGATTTGATTTAAGGTGCTGCATCTGTGACATAGGGTAATGAATTTACAAATGCACCAAAAATAATTTACAAATGATAAAAGGATTTTGAACTTTGTAGGTTTTTTTATTGGATGTTGGATTGGAGGAGCAATGGAGACTTTGTTTCGATTCTATGCAGAAAAACTTATCTCCTGTGCTTACAATTGGCCTTTGATTTTTGTAGGTGTTATGGCTAGTTTTGGGAAATCAATTTTTATTTTTTATTATTATTTTTTTTTTCTAAGCAATACAGAGGGAAGGGGACTAAAGAAAAGGTGATGATCTTTTCCGCCCTCAATACAAATGGAAAGGGGGAGGGGGGGTGAGTCTAAATGGGTAGTAATGATTTTACCTTCTTTTTTTCGTAGCTAATGAACTCTAGCTCAAATGATATTTTCTCTCCCTTTAAGAACGAGTTGGAGGGTAAAGTCATTGGTTTAATAAGATCTAGTGGGCGCATATGCAACTTACCATTAAAATATTTATTTTATGTTATTTATTATTGTATCTGTTGGAGCATCATAGCCATTGTTGATTAGTTTGAGAAAAGATTCATGGAGCCTATTTCGATCAGTTGGAATTGAAGCTTAGTTGAGTTGTATCCCCATGGCATCTATGTTTTCCCCATATGCTCCTTCTCTGATACTTCCAATCAATTGAAAGTGAAATAAGTGAGGAAAGCTGAAATGATGTTTCTTGGGAGCTAAATAGTATTGAGTTGTTATGGAATGAAGTTTGTGCAGAAGCATGGAATATTATGTTGTAGTTTAGACCGGTTTGTAGTTTATTATGGAGAAAAGTTAATTTATGCATGAACTGAAGGGTGGAGATTTGATGGTTCTATGAGTTGTCTTTGTTTCACATAACAATTTATTTAGTAAAATTAAAATGATGTGTTGGGTGAGATTTTTGTGGAAAAGAGATGATTTGGATTCAGTCATAGCAATCTTATTTGCACGTAATGTTAAAGTAGGTTGAATATGTCCTTTTCATTTGTACCTCATTGTGTTTTGTGGAGCATTTGGCGGGAGCAGAATGCGAGGCTTTTTGAAGATGTCGAGACTGTAATGGTAGTGTTAAGGAAGCGTGTACTTAACACGCTATATCTTTGGATAGCGTCCCGTCTTTACCACCTAGGTGTTTCTACTTTTGTAGACTTTCTAAATTTATTAGCTGTTCCTCCCGTTTAGGGGCTCTCTTGTATACTTCCCGTGTATTAGGGTTGCGTCCCTCTGCGCTTTTTATTGAATTTGAAATTACTTATCAAAAAAAAAAATTTGTATGTTAAAATGCACCTGATACGTACTGAACACATAACGAACACCTTCTACCTAGTTCTTTTAAGGGAGAAGAGATACTATATGAGGGTTAGTAAGATCTTTTTGAGAGCTTGTTACTATAGGAGTAGAGAAACTTAGGAGGACATCCTTTGGAAGTGCGATTCCAATTGGTTACATGAAAGTTGAAACTTTTTCTTTCCTAGGGAGATAGAAAAGCCACCTGCTTGAGACCGACTTGCTTTCAGATTATTTGGTTATTTTTCATTTCCATGAGTTAATGCCACTTTGTGTGACATAACCTTTTTTTTTTTTTATTAATAAGTAATTCAATCTCATTAAAAAGCGCAGAGGGACGTAACTCGAATATACAAGAAGTATACAAGAGAGACCCCCTATTAGGGAGATAAAGAAGAACATAGGTGTGACGTCTTACATCGCTTGGGTATGGGAATGATGATGTGCTTATATTTATATTTGCACCCTTTTTGACCAAACACGTTTTAAAGTTGTGATAGCAATGAACTTATCAGAACTCCGCAGTTAAGTGTGCTTCTGCGAGAGTAGTATCGGGATGAGTGACTTCCGGGGAAGTTTGGTTTGGGAGAGCTAAAAGCAGACAATATTGTGTCGTTGGGGGCAGGTCGTTACAATAAGTCCATAATTTCAGTAAAACTAGAAAAGCGAGGACTGTTTGTACACCTCCATCTATGAACCAAGGGATTTCAACATAACAAACCTAGCTCTACCACCAAAATCTCTTAATCTTCAAAGCTTCTTGCGTTCCGCCCACTCCAAATGCACCACATTAAGCACAGAAGAGCCATCCTCTAAACTTTAAAATGTTACAACTTTCTAATTGACCTCTCCAGCTAGCCAATAACTCTATTGCCCTCCTAGGCATGACCTACTCTACACCAAAAAGGCGAAAAAGCGAAGCCCATAATTCTCTCATCACTTCACAATGAAGAAAATATGATCTGTGGTGAGGTTCCTCTTTCTTAGGTTATCTAAGGTTAAAGTATTTCAAAGTATCGTTGGCTACACAAAGAATGCCACTCTCGAATGTACGATGATCATTCGGTACATTTTTATATGTTCAGGGTCAGGTCAGAAGTGTTAGTTGGGTACAGGATTCGTTGGATAGCCTTATTCCATCACTCATACCTAGCTGCATCAAGGGAAAAGCTGCTTCGCATAATCTGTCCCATTTAAAGGATTTGTGTAACTTGTGCGTGGGAATGTAAACTTATCACATGCTTAGATGAATCAGAAAACTAGAATGTTTATTTAAGAGAAATGTTATTTAGTAGATTATTATACAACTGCCATATGATTGAGATGCCGTGTCAGTGAAAATCAGCCATTTTTATAAGCCTTTGCTAATCCAAACGGCAGATTTTTATTGTCATGTCATCCCAGTCATATTGCAGTCGTATAGTAATTTGCTAAATATCATTTCTCTTTATTTAATCATATAACTAGAGCATCCAACCTATATCGAAGCACTCCTATCGCTGCATAGACTCTATCTTCAAATATTTTATTTTTAAGTCGTTGATCTGTTCCTAGATTTTTGTATGCTTCTTAGCCCTATTATCTTGTTGTACATCTTTTGAACCACAGACAATGAAGTAAATATCAGGCAATCTAGCACAGCCACACAACTCTAATTGTAGGAGCATCTGCAGCATGTTTCTTTGGTGTCCTTTAATATAATTATACCTGGTGTTTTTCAGGTTTTTGGAGAAAAAGCTTTTGAGAAATTCGGAAAGTATTTCATCTCAATGCATTTCTCTGATCAACACCCGGGCACACACAAGAAGATGCTCTTGTTCAAGTTTGCCCTCCCAGATGCCAATAACATGGATGATATGGTTCGATTGGTGGCTCTTGTACCTTATTATATCGACTTGATTGGGCGATACAAACTCAGTTCTCAGGTGTGTCATCTTATAGCAATGTTCTGCAATTTGACTAAACAAAAATTGAGTCGTAATTCTTTTGAACTCCTATTTGTGCAATTGCAGGCTCGATCCAAAACAGAAGGAACCAGAGTAAAGGCTGCTCAAGAGGCATATAAAGAACTTCAAAATGTCAGGCAAGAAGCTTTGCAGAAAAAGAAGGCAGAGAAGAAAAAGATGATGGAGGAGGCCGAGGCAAAGCTCGGTGCAGAGGTTATTCGCAAGAAGGAAGCAAAAGAGCGTGCTCGGCAGATGAAGAAGGGAATGCCAAAAGTAAAGATGACCCGTGCCCACTAATTCCTTGATTTCACTGGACAAGTATCTTCTGATATTTTACTCGAGTTTCCCTTCCAAAATTTTTGGTTCTGTACCCTAATCGCCATGTACTTCTAGTCCCCGGCAACTCCACATAGTTTTGGATTTTAAATATACCAAAATTCAATGTTGCAGAAACTATTTTTGAAGCTGCTGTTGGCTTCATTTTTACATCTGGGTGTAACTTCCACAGTAGGTTATGGCATCACTGACGTTTGTGTCCACAACAAGATATCAGTTCTGGACAGCATTGATTTTTCACTCCTCTGGCAGTTTGTTGTGGTTTTCTTCTAATTTTTCTCTTTTTTTTTTTTTTCCATGGCCGCAAGTATTGCGCTAATTTTTATTTATTTATTTATTTTTATTATTTTTGAGAAATTTTACACTTCCAAACTTTTTCTCTAAAAGTTGGTTCTCAAGTGATGTCACCATCCATGAGATCATTGTTTTGACAAATGTGGTGACGCATAACTTAAGAACTAACTTTTAAAGAAATAAAATTGAAAAGTGTAGCTTTTTTAATTTTTTCGGTGATTACTGTATTTCTGTCTAAGCATTTTTTTTTTTTTTTTTAAAGGGTTCTGTCTAAGCATTTAACTGATCATCATATATTTAATTCCTAGTTTAATTGGATTTAGATTCCTTAGTATTTGGGTGCCCGAATGCAATATTGGGCAAAGGGAGAAACAACATTATTGGAAGGAGCGGGAGCAGAGTGTGCTGTTAAGCACCGTTGAATTCTCTTCCGGTCAGCAATTGCATGGATGAAGTAGTCTGGTTTCCCTTGCACAAGCAGGAGTGTTAACTTAATGGGATAAATGCTAGTTGATCCAATGGAGCTGGGGTAATATAGTAGTCTGAATTCTTGGATCTTTGAACTCTAAGACCAAAAAATTTGCGAGTTAACACTACTGCTAAGCTTGTTTTGACGAAAAATGTTTTCATCGAAAAATATTTCTAACGAAATCATTTTTTAAGCGTTTGGATTGTATGGAAAATGAGCGACGGTAGACGACCGACGACTTCCAGCAGAGATCACTCGAAAAATAAATTACGAAATTTAAAAACAGAAATTATTTTTCGAAGTTAAAGAAGTTTTTTTGGTCAAACAGAAAATATTTTCGGTTTGATTATTATTTTCGGTCATACTAAATACCGAAAAATATGGAACATTTTTCAAAAAATATTTTACTCCGTAAAAAACATAACCTAAAATTATAGCTTAAGAAGAGAAATGAAAAACACTGAAAAATAAAAAATTATAGCAAACAAGCCATCAGCAAAATTATAGTACTGCTTTGTAGTAGTAACTTATTAACTACAAGAGGTTTAAGATTGAATCTTGTTTATACCATAAAAATGAGATTAGAAGGAAATGTGAGACTACAATCTCGTATCTCATTGATTCACCATATCTCTAACGAACTACCAAAAAGAAAAAGAAACATAAATGATTCACCCTCGTTTCATCTAGAATTTTGTTTTTGTTTTTTTTTTTTTTTGTTTTTAAAGAAAAATACTAGTCATATGTACGTTTTATGTAAGGCTAGCTTACGCACAAATGTGACAGTGTCAGTGTGATGTGGCATGGACACGTTAGCCCCAACTTTTTTTTTTGCATTGGCACATCCGTCTAAAAATTTTTGTTCAATCTCTTTTATAGGTAGTCGACCACTCACTTAGAGGTTGTTGATCACTCAAACTAAACGTTTGGGGTGGTTGCGGCTACCCTCAACATCCTATTTGACGGTCACAACCACTAAATCTCTTGGTTCCAACCACCTAATTTTGTGGTCTGACCCTACCCAATTAGGGTTGGGGTTGGTGGTGAACTAGGAGGGGATGTGCAATATTTTTTCTCTTTCAAATATGACGGTGTATTGCCACGTCATCGTAAAGAGGAAGGGAAATAATTTTTTTTACATCACATTACTCTACATCAATTTTACACAAAAAGACACATAGGATGTGAGACTCATGCATATGAGTCCCATATATGTAGCTCTTATAGGGATGTATTATTCTTATATCACGTTATCTTACACCAATCCTATACCAAGACATATTAGGTGTAAAATTTATATACAGGGAAAACTTTAATTTACCCCATGAAGTTGTCACCAATTTGCAATTCTAACACCAATGTTTTAATTTTGTTAATTGTACCCCATTAAGTTTCAGAAATTTTCAATTTAGGGAATCCGTCCAAATCAACCGTCTAACTTAACGAAATTCTCCTCACGTGTCATGTAGGTGCCTTTTTTGTCCCAAAAAGACGAAAATGCCCTTGTTCCCATATTTTTTTTTTTTTTTGGTGTTTTAAAGAAACGGTGCCGTTTTAAATGAGGGCATTTTTGTAAGTTCTGAACCAAAAAAGTCACATGCCGCACACGTGGTCTCCATTCTGTCACTTCAGACGGCAAAAATTGACGAATTCCCTAAATTGAAAATTTTTTGAAACTTAATGGGGTGCAATTAACAAAATTGAAAACATTGGTGTTAGAATTGCAAATCAGTGACAACTTCGTATGGATAAATTAAAGTTTTCCATTATATATATGAGATTTACATGCATGGGTTCCATGCCTTATGTATCTTGATGTAAAATTGATATATGATAATATAATGTAGAAAAATTATTTCTTGATTCCATATACATTAATTTTACATCCAATATATTTCGATATAGAATTAATATAAGATAATGTAACGTAAGAATAATACACTCCAAAGGGAGTGCGTAAAATGCGGGAAACTAGTTTGCTTCCACGTCGACCTTCTCATTTCTCCACGAACAGAAGCACACAGAATTCACTTTTGCCGTCTGCTCAGACAGTCCCACCGATGCCTCCTCCGCCTCGACACACCAAGCTCCCGCACCAGCTAAACCAAATCCGGACCTTCGTGGACGCCAAAATCAAATGGGTCCGAGACCCATACCTCGACTTCGCTGTCGAGCGAGAGAAAGACCTGAAACAAGCCATCTCCGTCAAGAACCACATCCTCTCCACCCCTTCCAATTCCCTCCCTCTCTCCACCGCCTCTCTACTCAAACCCCACCTCCACCTCCCCACTTCCACCTCCACCTCCAAGTTCTCCCTCAAATACCCCTCCCTTTTCACCCAATTCCACCCCAGTCCCCACCTCTCTCCCCACCTCACCCTCACCCCTCAAGCCCTTGGTCTCCACAAAGAAGAGTCCGCCATTCACACCTCTCCTTCTCACCGAAACGAGGCCGTTCGCCGCCTCGCCAAGCTCCTAATGCTCACCGGAGCTTCCAGATTGCCTTTATATGTGATAGAGAGGTTGAAATGGGACATGGGTCTTCCCCACAACTACTTTCTGACACTTCTCGCCGATTTTCCCGAGTATTTCCAGGTTTGCGAGGTGAGAGACGAGTTGGGCGGCGAGCAAGTGCTTGCCTTGGAGCTTGTTTCGTGGAGGGAGGAGCTGGCGGTGTCAGAATTGGAGAGAAGGGCGTGGAATGGCGGTGACTTGCGGCGCGAGAGAGGGATGCGCATTGCGTTTCCCATGTGTTTGACGAAAGGTTTTGAGTTGGAGAAGAAGGTAAGGAATTGGGTTGAGCAGTGGCAAGATTTGCCGTACATTTCTCCCTACGAGAACGCGTTTCATTTGCCGCCGAATAGCGAGCAGGCGGAGAAGTGGGCGGTGGCGGTGCTTCACGAGTTGCTGTGGTTGATGGTGTCGAAGAAGACGGAGAGGGACAATGTGTTTTGTTTGGGGGAGTACTTGGGATTTGGGGCGAGGTTTAAGAAGGCTTTGGTTCATCATCCGGGTATTTTTTACTTGTCCAATAAGATCAGGACGCAGACAGTGGTGCTTAGGGAGGCTTATAGGAAGGATTTCTTGGTTGAGAAGCACCCATTGATGGGTATGAGGTATCGGTATATTCATCTTATGAATAAGGTGCCGAAACGGCGAAAGCAGGCTGTTGTTTAGCTTCTGGGCCTAAAAAACAGGGTGCTTTATCGACTGATGGTAATAGTAGAAAGAAAAGAGGAAATGTGACTGATCTGATCAATAGTGGATAATAGGTTGGAAGCTAAGTACCTATGAAGGAAGAATAAGGGAATTGGTTAGGTTTCTGTTTTTGTTTTCAGGTGCGATGCATATATTATTGTGTTTTGGCTGTTGACGATAACTGGGAAAGCCTGAAATGGCGGTTTTTGTCATTGGATGGCTGTGTTCTACGGGTGAATCTTTGAAAGGAGGGGAGGGTGTTGGAAAGAAATATAAATTGGATGGTGTTTATGTGAAGATTTTATTAGGTGACAAGCAAGCGAATGGTTTGGCTTAGTTGATTGATGAAGTTTTGATTGAGAAAATAGTGGAAGTTGGTATTGCGTGTTACATGGGTACATGAAGTTCCAAAAGGCCATAGAGGGAGAGCAGTTCGCGTCAGGGTTGATATCTTGGCTGGCTGCTGAATGGTGCTATCAGGGAACCGTATCGTACCAGGATGTGCAGGAAGTAAAGCTGAAGTATTTTCCCTTCTTGACTTTTTTTTTTTTTGAACAAATGATTCTTATTAATAGTCTCAATGGGATAAACAAAACAACTGTGATAAAAAAAATTAGGGACTGAAAATTCCCTACTTACAATATCATAAATGATTTGGGAAATGTCTTCCACCCAACCAGCATCTATGACATGAGTGACTGCTTCTTTAGCAAGCCAATGTGCAGCTGAATTGGCATCTCGCTTCACATGAACCACCCGAGATGACTGAAAAGACTTCAAAACATGTTTTATACCATCCACAAAATGACACTACCTGCTCACATTTGGAGAATCCTTGTTAATCTCATTCACAACTTGCTGGGAATCTGATTCGAGAATAATATCAAAAAAACACCCACATCCTTGCACAGATTCGCAGCAACCATACCAGCCCAAGCTTCCACTACTATAGGGTCAACAATACTGTTTTGAGTAGTACTACGAGCCGCCACTTCATGTCCCCCGGAATCTCGAATAATAGCCCCAAATCCCCTCCGTCTGCGCTTTATATCCACCGCAGCGTCCCAATTGGCTTTATAATACCCTGGAGGTGGAGCTTGGTAAGGATGACTGAAAGTCCCCCCATGTATCACAGTGTTCCTACGAAACCAGATTTTGCATGCAATAACTGCCATGAGATCCAGCTCGTCGTTGTCACACTACTCCCACATGATATGAAAGACTTATAAAAAATCGTCACCCATAACCCTGCCTTTCTGCATTTTAGTTTGTCCACATCCCCACACATCACTAGCAGCTGGACAGTTCCACTAGACATGAACCAACGTTTCTTCTTCTCGTTCACAGATAGGACATAGTATATCCCTAACAACACCCCTCCTAATAAGATTCACTTTTGTGGGGAGAATGTTGTCGCAAGCCTTCCATATAAACATCTTGACAGCATTCGGGACTTTAAGATTCCATATTATCTTCTATATTGTCTCACCCGTCCAGGGTTGTGATCCCCCACTTCTATTAAGAGCTTGAAGCTCTTTTTGCATATGGTAAGCATTACGTACCGAGTACAATCCATTTGTAGTACACCTCCAGATCTTGAGGTTGTAGTGGGCTCAGTGGAATATTGAGGATTACTTGTGCTTCTGTCTTCTGGAAAAGCTCCATAATCTGCACTTTATTCCATCTCTTCATCTCAAAATCAATAAGCTCAGCGACCTTCGAATCCTTAGATATGATTCACCTTGGTGACTGGACAGAAAAAGATATTGGGGTCGGTAACCATTGATCACCCCATATCCGAATATCTCAGCCATTCCCCACGCGCCACGCTAACCCCTTTTGCAATATAGAATGTGCAAACATTATGCTCCTCCAAGCAATGGAGGGACGTCTCCCCACTGATGCTTCCAAGATAGATTTGATGGGGTAATATTTTGCCTGGAGGATGCGGGCTGCCATGGAATTAGGATCCTTCAAAAGTCTCCAACACTGCTTAGCTAAGAGAGTTTGGTTGAAGATGACCAAATCTCTAAATCCCAAACCACCTTGATTCTTCGAAAAACCCATCCGTTCCCAACTCATCCAATGAATCTTATTTGTATTCGTTTGGTGCTCCCACCAAAAATTATGCATCAGTCCATTAAGCTCTTTACAAAGACCATGTGGAACCTTGAAAATACTCATACTATAAGTGAGAATTGCTTGAATCACCGCTTTTAGTAGTATTTCCTTCTCGGCTTGAGAGAGAAATTTAACCTTCCAACTATTCAATCTGTTTCATACTTTATCCTTGATGCTCTTAAAATATTTTACTCTAGACTTTCCAATGAGTGCCGGTAAGCCAAGGTATGTATCATACCATTGAGTAGCTTGCAGCCCCGATAGAAGAGTGATTTCTTGTCTCTTTGCAACACTGGTATTCCGACTGAAGAAAACAGACGTTTTGTTCAAATTAAGCTTCTAGCCCGAGGCAGCTTCATATTTTTCCAACAACTTAAAGATGCGACACCACTCCACGGAATTTGACTTGATGCTCAATTCACCTCATTTTGTGATGCGAAACATGCTATTGCGAACGGAATGCACTAATTAAGTTTTTGGGGGAATTAATCAAGCTAAGAAATTAATTATTTATTCTTATACTTTCCTTCTTGATCTAATTTTAACATTGAGGTAATTAATTCAGATATTTGTTCAATAAACAATTCACTGTGTGTCTGTACGTGTGTCTTTAGTGGAAATCGTTAATTTTTTTCTACACAGTGGAAATCATTAAATTCAATTGAATATTTAGTGGAATTCATTAAATTTTCAATTGTTGATGCTCAATATAAGATGAGCTAGGTGTAAATGACTCTGTGATCGTGTATTTCTTTGCTTACGGGCTCGGTTTAATTACAAAACACTAGGAGAAAGAAGAAAAACCCATGATTTTTTCCATAGATTAAGCTTTGCTATAAATGGCTGTCCTCAAGACAGGTAAAGCTTATTGGTTATAAATGAGAAAGAAAGATTAATGAGGAGGTAAAGTTGGTCTATTGGTACCGGAGTACGGTGTTGAGTCTCTTTTTTCTGGGGTTCAAGCTCATGTAGGAACTAGCCGTAATGAGTTTGAGAGACCAGTGACAGAATTGATACAGGGTTGGGTTCTAAACATGACATAAAGATTTTTATTTTTATTTTTCATTTCTTTTACAGAAAGAAAAAAGAAAAGCTTCTCCTTTGAAATTGAAGTAATACAAAGATTCTTGGCTACCAATAACCAGGTACCTACCTGCCTTAAATGCCATTGAGCTTCATTGAGTGCCCTGGCATCTATAGACTGAAAAACATTGTTCTAATGGTGTGGGACACAGATGTGTTTACCAGCATTTCTATATATATCTAATATGCCTCAAAATGGGCTAAGATTTGCCATTAAACAGTTGCAAATATTTGTTCATTGTCGTGAACTAATGATGGTAATTTCTTTGTGGTGGAATGTAATCATTTCTTGAAACAAATGGTTGGATGTAAATGAGTGCCTTTGAACTCCATTATGCATTAATGGGATTAATTATCAGCCTTTTGATAGTTTGGGTTCTGTTAAATGCCTCACTTGCTGCTCTTCTGTTTTTGCATGCTTAAAGTTGTGCCCGAAGAGAAGTTTGTGATCTAAAAGTGGTGTTATTAGTGATTACTTTTATTAATCGTTTCAGAAAAAAGGTGCAGTTGGATGCAGAGGCCAGAGGGTTGGACCTTGAGAGAAGAGGACCTGAAGAATCTCAGGTAATTCCTGCACCTCTTAGCTTCTGTCGACTTCAATGCACTTGAGATTGGAGAAAGAATTTAAAGCAACTAAACCAGATCATCACTTGTACAGGACTTATTGTTGAAATCGCGATATTGATGTTTTGTGTATAGTTTGGATATCATAATCCAAGATTCCATGCACCGAATTTAAAGAATTGGTGGGATTCAAGATTCAATCGAGTGATGTGAAGGTTCCGGATGTTCTAACAAGAGTAGATAGATCACTATCTTTTTTTCAAACCTGTGCACAACAACAGCGTACGTTTAGCAATGCAATTGCTTAATTTAGTGGTCAATAAATAACCTCCTCTTAATTAGGATTTTCACTAGCAAGGGTGACCAACAATTTACTGACTGATTTACTAACTACAAGAGGAGAGGAACATATGGAAGAGTGAAAACTACCTACATTTGTTTGGTTGCCTTATTTGCTTCGATAAGATAATATGTTAAATTACACCCATGAACAAACAGTTGGAAGGCTACATTGAGACGTGATCCGATTATTTGAGCACTCCTTGGAGAATAACTTTTACCGTAGCTGTTATTATCTTGTTGGTGCTCACTTTCACAAACTGTATGCTCTATCATCTCATTAATATAGATCTAATTGTATTAGATTGCATTGTGATCACATTTTATTATTTGAATTATTATTATTATTTTATAAATTGTTTTAGGAGCTTGAGGTTTGTGGGATTGAAGTCTAAAACTTGGAAAATCTAAATTTGACTTTTAAGTACTAAATTTTTTGCTTTTGCACTCAATTATAACATATATATATATATATTGTAATACTACATAGATGCTCTATTTGCAATATTCTTTATACTCTTTGAAATCATATTTTTTAATTGTACACTTTGAGATATTTTCAATCAATTATTCTACCAGGCCAATTGTGATTTTGTTCGTAATTCTTTTAGTTTATTCCCATTTCTCTCTCTCTCTCTCTTACAAATTATTAGTACATCTAGTAGTTAGATATATATGTTTCAAATAAAAGGAAAGAGAAAAACCTTCGATGGCTGTGTAGCAGTAGTTAGGCCAGCAATAGATGAATAAACCTGCAACAAAAGAAGATTTGAAGACAAAGAAAATTACAAAAAACCCGCATTAAAAAAAAAAAAAAAAAAAACCTTTGACCTTTTTTTTTTTTTGAAAGGACCTTTGACCTTGAATGCATGTGAATACTAATGGGTGGCCGAAATGGGTGGTTAGTCACAGTAATCACGTTTTTGCTTTCTTTTTTTTTTTTTTTTTTTTTTTAAAAAAAAAAAATAAAAATCTAGTCTATTTCTTTAAGAATAAGTATTCATCTTAATAAGGAATTAGTTATTCCAATGAATAGATCCACTTCAAATAAAAGAATGAAGAATAGTCATTCCATTTCAAGAATTTATTCTGCAAACCAAAAAAATGCCAATTAGAGCACTTTTTTATATTTATATATTAATTAAATTTATTTAAATATTTATATTATATTTTTTTTATTTAATATGTCAATTAGAGCACTTTTTTCTATTTATAAAATGTATTTGAAATTTTTTTATTTTATTTAATAACTTATTAAATATAGAATGACTTATCACTTGATTTAAAGACATGAAATAATAAGATTTAAAGAAAAATGGAAATAAATTATATAATGATTGATTTGTAATAGAACATAATGTGAAAAAATTATTGGACATTGAAAACTTACCAGAAGTGTAATTCAATTTACTACGCAAAACGCAAATAATGAAAATTTATGCACTTTGAAGACTTTTTATATTTTTCTAAACATTCAATTTAAATAAATGTTGGAGAAAAAATTATGTGAATAATTTTACATATCATATAAATGTCCACCAAATAATGAGGTGACTTTTAAAATCACTATTGGGCATGTGATTGATCAAATGATAATTTTAAAAGTCACATCATTATTTGATGGAGATTTATATGACATTTAAAATTACTCAAATTATGCACGTTGGACTAATTTCATAAATGTAAAAATGGAGCTTTTAAAAAGAGTAAATAGGCAAGACTTTTTCAAGAATTTATAGATTTTTTTGACTTTTAATTTGTAATTACTTTTATCATGATTGATGGCCTTAATTAGAAACTATTTATTAAATTTTTACCATATTAGACTTAGAGTCCTAAAATTTGTTTTGAAAATAACATTTATTGTACAATTATTAGTTTGGGTATTGAATTTTTAGAATTAGAATTGAATTCTTATTCTAATTGCGAATTTCGAGGCAAAAAGTTGTGTTTAGTTGTTGAATTTTTAAATTAGAAAATATTATTTTTAATGGTAAGAAATGATTGGAAGTTTGAAAAGTTGTGTATAATGATTGGTATTGTGAAAAGTTATGTGAAATAATGATTTAAATAATAATTATTTAATTAAAAAATAAATAATTTTTTTTAAAAAGAAAAAACAAAATTCAAATTAAAATTAAAAAAAAAAAAAAAAAATAGAAGCAAGGGGTGGCGCGTGGCCAACCCCTAGATTTAAAGGTGGCCGCGCGGCCACCCCCAGTGGTCGGGGGAGGCCGCGCGGCCTTCCCCAAGTGGTTGGGGAAGGCGCGCTGCCACCCTCGGCAACCTCAGGGGGTGGCGCTAGGCCAACCCCTAGATTTAAAGGTGGCTGCGCGGCCACCCTCAGTTGTCGGGGGAGGCCGCGCGGCCTTCCCCAAGTGGTTGGGGGTGGCGCGCTGCCACCCCCGGCAACCTCAGGGGTTGGCGCGAGGCCAACCCCTAGATTTAAAGGTGGCCGCGCGGCCACCCCCAGTGGTCGGGGAAGGTCGCGCGGCCTTCCCCAAGTGTCGGGGGTGGCGCTCCCGGCCACCTATGGTGGTGGCAGTGCGCCACCCCCTTTGAGGGGTGGCTGCCGGCTGCCTTTTTTGTAAAAAAAAAAAAAAAAAAAAATTATTATTTTTTTAAAAAAATTAAAAAAAAAATCATTATTTTTTTTAAAAAAAAATCATTATTTTTTTTAAAAAAAAATAATTTATTATTATTTTATTAAGTAAATGCAGGACCCACGTACTGTGCATGGGTCCAGTCATCATTGAAGGTAGAATTGGATTCAGAGAAGAATAAGTTTTCTTCTCTGTATCTAAACCAACCATAAGCGGAGGTCTTAATTATTTTATTAACGTTTTACCATATTATAGCCTCTTTTTTTTTGTGTTATATATATATATTGTATAATTATTAATTGGGAGCCTCAGCCGACTGAGTCGCACTCGAGCCACCCATGCCTAAAAGATGTTAGGGTCATATCAATCAATGTACTTGTTTTGGAACATTTTTAGTCGTTGATTTTGACAGGAGGAATCCATATTAGGAATCCATATTTTTCAAGAGGAGCTGGAAAGTTATCCGTTTGGGTGTTGAATTTTTTGAAATCAAATAAAATTGAATAAAATATGGTTTATTATTATTATTTAAAAAAAAAAAAAAAAGTAGAAAATAATCAATACTTTTCCGTTGCCAAAAGCCATTTTTTGGTGGTCAAGGTCAATGGATGAAGAGAGTCAAATGGTTCCATCTTCTATTTCTCTACGTCTTCATCAGTGTTTACTTCCCAAAGGCCAGAAGGGGTCACATAAGAGGATTTTTCTTATTCTTGATTTGACTTGAAAAAAGAAGGAAGATTTTTATGAAAATACTTCCAACTTAGATTGAATTGGAATTGGCGATGAGTAGGCCAAAAGCAAGTTCAAGCAACAGACAATAAGACAATAACTTAGTTGGCTATTCAAACTTTCTACAAGAACAACCCTTTTTTTATTTTTTTATTTTTTATTGAAACGTGGGAAATTCTAGGAGAACGACTTGATCGTACACTTACCATGTCTCGACCGAATATTGTTGAATTTTGTGGTGATGGTTATATAGGGCTAACTGTATAACTACATTTGACTTGCAGAGCTCAAGGTCAGTGCATGTGCCAATTTTCAGGTCAAATGTTTGTTATTTTTCCAAACCCAACCCTCTATTAATTGTTTGAGATGGAGCCACACAGCAGATCTACATTTGACTTGCAGGAGCTCAAGGTCTGTGTGCCGATTTTCAGGTCTCTCTCTCTCTCTCTCTCTCTCTCTCTCTCATTTTAGAAAGTTTATGGCAGCCTCTCAAAAAATTCATTTATATATATGAATAACCATAAAAGAATTTGTTCAATTCCACCCCTCATTATAAATTTCTCATTCTAATTTTTATTTTTTTAATTAGCCTAATTTACCAGATTCAGGGTTTTATTCCTGTATTCTTACCAACAAATAAATATGAATGATAATTCTATTTCAGCTTCTTATATTTGTGATAATATTCATCATTCCAGTACTAAAAGTTATTTTTCCCCTTATAATTAGTAGTAATAGAATGAGTAATGCTAGCTACTATTTTTTATCCTTTCAAAGTTAATGTGGCTTTAAAATCAATATTTGATTGACATGAATTATTATTAAATTTTGATCTAATGATAATTTTAAAAGGTATATCAACTTTGTAAGAATAAAAAGATAGTCTTTAACATTACTCATCGTAATAGAATAGTACTTGCGCATGATTCCTCCTTGTCCATATACCCTTTAACAATTTTTCTTGTCCGCTTCTCTTGCTATGCATATGAATTTCTATTTCTTTTTATATTTTGTGAATACAAGCATTTAAATGGTACTTAGAAAGGAAAAGGTCAAAACATGAGAGTTTGCTGCATCATGGGAACTATTTCTTCATGTTTTTAATCGTCTTTGTCATTAGGAAGTTTAACGAAGGCAATTTGTTTTTAATAGATGGGAGAAGCAGCAATTACAGAAATTCAAGAAGAAGCAAATGCTTGGATAATAAATGTGAATGAAAATTCTGAAAGTCAATGGGAACCAAAGAGTCTAAGTGGAAATGAAAGTCAAAGTGAAGAAGTTGATGGAGACGCAAATTCTTCAATCAAAAATGAACATCAAAACAGAGTGTTGGCAAATGACATCACACAAATGCTGGAAAGCTTGGAGCCTCCCTTATCACGCAAATATTGTTATATCTACAGGGTTCCACATGATATTCGCAAATTGAGCAAAGAAGCCTACACTCCTCAGATTATATCAATAGGGCCTTTTCACCATGGCCATAAAAGATTGGAACCCATGAAAAAGCTTAAAGTGAAATATTTCAAGATATTTGTGCAAAAGGCTGTGCTAAATGTGGAGAAGTTAGTAAGCACTGTAAGAGATATGGAAGGAGATGTTCGTCGTTGTTATGCTGAGACTAGCGAAATTAGCAGTGATAATTATGTTAAAATGATCCTGCTAGATGTAAGTTTCATCATTGTGCACTTCCTGATATTCAAGCATGCAGAATGGGGGCATTACCAAGAGTCTACAGTATTTTCGGAACAATTGCTAGAAGACATGTTGTTGCTCGAAAATCAACTTCCTTTCTTTGTTATTGAGAAATTATACAATTTTGCATTTGCATCTTGTTCAAGGTACCCTTCCTTCACTCAGCTTACCTTTGAGTTCTTTGCATTTTACAACTCCCAAAAAATGTCTCCTCATCCCAATTTGAGAATAATGCATTTCGTTGATTTGATAAGAACCTTTTTTCTGCCTCCATTAGAAAGGCTACAAGAAATAAAGCGTGGCGAAAAAGTTAGGCATTTGTACAGTGTGAGCCAGTTGGACGAGGCAGGAGTGAAATTTAAAGTGGGCTCAAGCAAATGCTTATTTGACTTAAAATTCGCAAATGGAGTGCTAGAAATACCATGCTTTAGAGTATACCGTGATTCAGAGTCTTATGTTCGAAACGTCGAGGCCTTGGAGCAATGTCACTATTTGTATAATGCTTATGTTACCGATTATTTTAGAGTAATGGATTTCCTTATTGACACTGCAAAAGATGTAGATATACTTGTGCGAAAAGGGATCCTGGTTAATTGGGTAGGCGACAGCAACACAGCGGCAACTTTATGCAACAATCTCTGCCAACGTATTGTTATTTCAGACACCAACTCTAATTATTGTCTTCTTTGTAAAGATTTGAATGCATTCTATGAGGATCGTCGGCGAAGATGGAAGGTTATTTTGAGACGTGATTATTTTAGCAATCCTTGGAGAACTACTACCACCATAGCTGCTATTATTTTGCTGGTGCTCACCTTCACACAAACTGCATGCTCCATAATCTCATTATTATAGCTAGATCTTTTTCACTCAAGTTTGTATAATTCTAATGGTATAATTGGATGGCACTGAGATTTATAACATTTATTGTTCCATTATTCTTATTGTTTTGGGAGCTTGAGGTTTGTGGGATTGCAGTCTACAATTAACTTTGAATTTTATGTATAATCTTTTCTGTGTCACTCTCACTACATCTGTATTATTTCATTGGTCCATGTCTGGTTTATATTTCAGTTTCTGCTCCTTTGTTTTGCATGCTTTAAGTTGTGCCGAAGAGAAGCTTGTGATCTAAATTAAAAGTTGTGTTGTTATTGACTACTTTTATTAATCATTTTATAAAAATTCATACAATTAGAGCCCCAACTACATTTTCCAACGTCATATTGCATAAAAAACAGCATCGTTTTGCTCCGGACGTCACATGATGCATGAAAATAAAGCAGAAGCTGAGGTTCTTCGTTAACTGCTTGCATGGAATTAGCAAGAGATGGGTTGTCCTCGATTATGCTGCAAAAGGCTTTGGAGAGACAGCTCAAATGGAAGGTGAATGGATGAAACAAGTTCGAATCTAGGAATTCTGCTTGGTGCTATATTAAATTACCATTTAATTAATATTTTAGCACTTCTCTTCACATATAATATTTAATTGAAATTAAAGATGAATTAACAGAAATAGTATTCTGATATCCCAAAAGCTTAACTTAATAGAAAAAAAAAATTTAATCATTTAAATTATATTCTAACGCTAACAACAAAAGCACGATGGCACAAGCCTCCTCGATCGGAAGCATAAAGTCTAAGAATGAAGGTAGAGAGGCAAAGCATAAAAAAAGTTGATGAGAATGTAAAATGTCGTATTTTTCCCCTTAATATTTAATCTCTTATACTTATTTAATGTCTAAATGTACTCATTATTCTAATATTTTGATTTAGGATGCAAATTGAGGCATTAAATGCAAAACAAAGCTAATTGGGCGATTTTGAACAGATTTGACATCAGTTCGTAATCTGGGCATAACTCTCTCATAAAAGCTCTGATTGAGATGATTCAAGATGCTGTGAAACGCCAAAAAAAAGATCTACAACTTTTATGTTTTTCATTTTGAGAGATACCGGATGAATCAAGGTATAAATCGGGCTTGAAGTTGACGTTCTGATGTGGACTGATGCGATTTATTTTAGGAAGTTTTCAGATATGGAAATTTCTTTACTTTGAGCCTTTTCATAATCATCCAATCAATTCCAGCCAAGCCAAGCAATAAATAAAAAGTTAAAGCAAAAGGAAATAAAGAAGAGATTTGTGGGGACCACGCGGAAGAAGACAACATGAAAGGAGCATCTCTTTCCATGACAAGACAAATTGATTTTCTCTCCATACTTGGCTGATTTGTGGGGACTTAAACAAGGAAAGAATCGATAAAGCATATGGCAACAAAAGTCCCCATTGAAATCATCACCTTCCTAGTTATCCTAGCCTTTATTTTATGTTTAATATTTTCCTTAATTAGTAGATTTGTGTATTGTTATTTTAGGATAGTATTTACAATATCTTTCTTTAGGAGATTTCCTAGGTTTCTAGCATATGGGATGAAACATGTATAAAAGGGGGGAACCATTACACACAACACACACCTTCTACCTTACATCTTTTATCTTCCATCTTCTCCCCTCTTCTCTAAGTTTGAGTCATGGCCCTGCGTGGCTAAACTTTCATAATTGGTCGAAGAAAACGGAAGCCTCGGAATCAATAAAACTGTGAGATCTAATTTGTTTTTATTGTTCGATTTATGCTTTGAGTATCAGATGTTCTTCTATACTTATTTTCATGATTGTCTCGTTTAATTGCTATGAGTACTACTAGTTTATTATTCGTTGCAAGCTATTGCTAGGTTGGATATCAAATCCGTAATTGTTTGATCCCTCCAATCTGTGAAGCAACTAAGATTTAATGATTTGCTGCTTCTCAGTGATTATTAAATCTTAGGAAGACCATCCGACGAAATTAAATGCAACCGCTTGTGCTTGTGTTGTTTCGCTTCATCGATCTCTCTAATTCTTAAGGCTGCTACTAGATTAAACCTATAGCGCTTGTCTTAGGTTGTTTATTAGTTAGGGTTAATTAGAGCGCTTGTCTTCTAATTAACTACGACTAAGGAGAGATAGGAAAATAGTTCCAACGGTGAATATTCAAGTATGAATTGATATATATTTGCATCGATGATCAGTTGTAAAATTCCGACGGTGGAAGTTGACTTAGACCAATGTTTTCTTACGTGATTAATATTTTAAATTGTTTCTTTGTTATTTTTCTTAAAATTATTTTCATACTCAAACCCCCCCCCCCCATCCTTGTTCACGTAACATAAAATCCGGCTAATTATTCT
>JAJPGS010001423.1:0-305000 GCA_028654335.1 Alnus rubra | reverse complement strand
TGTTTATTCTATTGATGTGATTGATCCTTTATCACAGGAAGTTTTTGAACTTGATGGAAAAGGTGAATTGGAAGTTGCCATTAGTAAACATCTTGAGAAAAAGAATGAGGAGTTTGCCTTGAGTACTGATTTGCAGGAAACCGTGGCAGCATTGAATGATTTTCCGAAGTTACAGCAGTCAGGTAATGTTGCGTTACCAATTTCTAACGAGAGGCCTTTACCCTCTGTTTTGCAAGCCGCCCCTGATTTGAAAACGAAGGCTTTTCAAGACAAGATGATCTTTAGGAAGGAGTTTAAAATTGGTCAAAAAGTCCTTCTGTGCCAATCACAGCTTCGTTTGTTTCCGGGTAAGTTGCATTCTCGTTAGATTGGACCTTTTGTTGTTACTAATGTTTTTCCTCATGGTGCAGTTGAAATTCAAAATTTAGCAACTTCCAAAGTGATTAAGGTGAATGGTCATAGACTTAAGACTTTCTATGAAGGTTTCCAAGTAGAGAATTTGGTGAAATTGGACCTTGAGAATCCAATTTATATTGATTGAAGAAAGACTTGAGTCGAGCCAACGACAATAAACAAAGGCGCTGCTTGGGAGGCAACCCAAGGGGAGTTTGTTTTCTTATTCTCATATTTATATTTTTGTTATTTTTGTCTTTTCTTTGCATTTCACCTACATTGGGGACAATGTTAGTTTTAAGTGTGGGGGAAGGGATTTAGGTTGTGTTTTAATTTGTTTGGTTGTGTTTTAATTTGTTTTCTTTAAAAAAAAAAAATTGTTTTCCTTTTTGTTTTTTTTGTGGTTTTCAATAATTTTTGGTTGTGTATGCCATGAGCAAGATTCAATTAAGCTTGGAAAATTCATAACATGATTGAATAGTAATCTTTCGACTTAGAATTATTTAGTTTGATTATTTTCCTTGAGATGGTGGTGACTAAATTTGGTAGACAAAAAACCGGTGAGATTTTGAGCCTTTAGACTGACACATCCATATTAGTCTCACTATTTTCTTTCATGTGTGATATTCTTTCATGGATTTGTTTCTCCAGAACTTGCCTTGATTCTCTTCAAGATCATATTGACACGTGCATGCATGAACATGATTAAGGCCCTCTTTGTTATAAGCTACATAAAGCCAAATAGCCTACCTTGTAATTAATTTTTCCCATTGTTAAACCCCTTTGAGCTTTATCGTTTATTGTGAACCCACATTACAAGCTTTAAACCCGAAAAACAATGTCTTTACCTAAGTCATAAAGCTAGTGGAGCATTGTTCATCATTATATGTATGGGTGTGCAAGAAATAAGTGTGAGGGTGGCTATGACTGGTGAAATGAAACTTGTTCTCATTCTCAATTCATGAGTTCCATTATTGATGAAAAAAAAAAAAAAAAAAAAAAACAGGGGGAGAAGAAGAAGAAGAAGAAAGAAAGAAAAAAAATGAGAAAAAAAAAAAGAAAAGAAAAGAAAAGAAAGGAAGTGATGGAGGAAATTGCTTTTGGTATTACAAAGTGTCCATGTTTATAATTCCTCCTAAAATTTAAAAAAGGGAGTTTGTTTATACGTGATATATACAAATTGAAGAAAGCTGCTGAATGGAGTAACTGGTTTTACTTGTCTTATATATTTGAGCCTCAATTGATTTGATTTTTGCTCCACTAGTTTCGATGGCTTTTAAGCTACACTCCCAAATATTTCCCACCTTGATCCTAAGCCCCGTTATAACCCTTGAAAAGTCCTTATGATTCATGTTATGCATGTGGTTCCTGTGGTGGAGAATGAAAAGATATGCAAGCCTATGGTAGATCATTTCCGTTGGAATGAATTTGAGCGAAACACATACCCTTCAAACACATGAGAGTCGAGTGTTTATTTCTGTGAGGGTCTACATTTTTAGTCTACTCCATCTTCAAGTGAAAATACTTGCTAAGTAATTTTAAGCTATTTAAAAATGTTTATTCATGATATGTTCTGAATTGTAAAGAGCTTGGTTGTTCCTTGTTGATGGCGTTGCAACCTTGGTTTTCTTAGGAAGGTGAATTTGAGTTTTGCTCGAGGACGAGCAAAGGTTAAGTGTGGGGGAAAAGTCTGCCATTTAAAAAAAAAAAAAAAATGGTTTCTTGATCCGATAGGCAAGCGTAAATTGGCTCCTCTGGTTTAACTTCTTGTGTTTTTGATGATACTCATCATTCAATTCAGTATTAAACGTACCTTAAAATAAATTGTTCGAGCGTGGCTCCTTTTTACTTTTACTATGCATAAGAATATGTATTTCTTTGATCTTTCTTCCACTAGCATCAGTTGACATTTCAGCTATCAGATCAAATCCTAAGTTAGTTCTAAATATTTTGTGAATATCAAGGATTTAATATATACTTACAACTTAGAAAAGAAAAACGAGATTTTGCTGAACTATCTTCTAATGTTTTTAATGCTCGTGACCCTTTGTCTTTGTCATTAGGAAATTTAAGAAAGCTAGGCAACTTGCAAAAATGGAACAATTAGCAAGTGCAGAAATTCAAGCAGCAGCAGCAAATGATTTGATAATTAATGTTAAAGAAAATTCTGCATGTCAAATGGAACATCAAGACAGTGTTGGCAAATGACATCACAAAAATGATGGAAAGCTCGGAGCCTCCCTTATCACCTGAATGTTGTATCTACAAGGTTCCAATTAATCTTTGCAAAGTGAACGAAAAACCTTACACTCCTCAGGTTATATTAATAGGGACTTTTCATCACGGTGATGAAAGATTCGAAACCATGGAAAAGCTAATTAAAGTGACATATTTCAAGAGATTTGTGCAAAAGGTTGAGCTAAACGTGGAAAATTTACTAAACATTATAAGGTATAGGAAGTAGATGTTCGTCGTTTTTATTCACATACTAGTGGACTTAGCAGTGATGATTATGTGAAAATGATCATGCTAGATGCGAGCTTCATTATTGTGTTTTTTTTTTTTTTGACATTTTGCAAGCCTAAAGAATGGACAGGTGAGGACGACTTAACACCATGGTTGATTGCTACTATAAGAAAGGATATCCGGATGCTTGAAAATCAACTTCTTTTCTTTGTTATTGAGGAATTATACAACTTTACATTTGCATCTCGCTCAAACTTACCATCCTTCGCTGAGCTTGCCATCAGATTCTTTAAATGATCTAACACAAGAGATATATCTCGCAATCCCAATTTGAAAATAAGGCACTTCATTGATTTGTTAAGAACCTCATTTTTGCCTCAATCAATATAACAAAGGCTGCCAAAAAGAAACCTTGAATAAAAAGTTACACATTTGTACAGTGCGAGCCAGTTGGACGAGGCGGGAGTGAAGTTTAAGGTGAGCTCGAGCAATTGCTTATTTGACTTAAAATTTACAAACGGTATGCTGGAAATACCATGCTTAAAATTACACAGCAATACAGAGTATCTTTTTCAAAACCTCATCGCCTTGGAGAAATGCCACTATCCCTTTGACAGTTATTTTATTGATTATATTCGCGTATTGGATTTCCTTATCGATACTTCCAAAGAAGTGGATTTACTTGTGCGAAAGAGGATTTTAGGCGACAACAATGCAGTGACAACTTTGGTCAACCATCTTTGGAGATAAATTTTTATTTCAGAAGCGAACTCCGATTATTTTAATCTTTGTGAAGATTTGAATAAATTCTATAATGATCGTTGGCATAAATGGAAGGCTATCTTGAGATGTGATTATTTCAGCATTCCTTTGAGAACTGCTTCTACTGTAGCTACTATTATTTTGCTGGTGCTCACTTTCTCACAAACTGTATGCTTTATCATCCCATTGTGGAAGATTTAAAGTTCGAGTAATTTCAATGGAATTGGACTGCATTGTGATAACATTGTATTGTTCGCTTATTTTATTGTTTTAGGAGCTTGAGGTTCGTGGGATTGCAGTCTACAATTTGGAAGATTTAAGTTTGACTTAAGTACTATTTTTATTTTGCTTTTGCACTGAATTATAATCTAACACTTATTTATATTGTAATACTATATGCTCTATTTGGAATATTATTTATACTCTTGAAAATTAGGGGCAGAAATTCGAAGTGGATTCTCGGTTATTAGATAATAACTGGGTACTAGCTCTGGGGTTCCGGTTACTGAATTTTAGTAATCAGAACCGGAACTGGGTACCTTTACAAACTGGTTTTTATCCGGTTACCCGGGTGAAAACCGGTTATCCGAACCGGGTGATTAAAAACAAAAAAAAAAAACCATGAAAATCAACAAAACGTGGAACGCCTGAACTGCGCGACCGCTCTCACCACCTCAACAAACGCCGTCTCCTCAACCCACGACGACATACCCATCCTCAGAACAAGCCCCAACAGTACCCCAATAGCCTGAAACGAAGTCGTTCCCCTCAAAACCCTCGGAAAGTAAAAATAGATGAAGGCCATCTCAATGCAGAAACAGATCTATAATACAAGCACGTCAAATTATCAACAAATACATGTCCAAGAAATTATCTGAATTATAAGCCGGTAAAATATCCATGAAAGGAATTCTTCTTGAGCTTTCACATCATTCTTCAACACAACGAAGCTCGAATCTCTGGCCCAGAAGCAATATCAATCTTTCTCTTTTGGGACACAAGTGGGAAACAAGAAAAAGGCTGGCTGATCTTGAACTAGTCTTGGGCTCAGAAGGCCGGAGAGAGATTGGATGAGTTTGGGGATTTGGATTTGGCTATGTCGTTGTGAGCGATGTTATAGAGGGACAAATGGATATGTATGAAAGGTTTGAGAATTGAGGGGAATCAGGGATGATGGGGGTGTTGTCATGAGCCATCAGTGATGATGGCAGGCGTGAAGTGAAAGTGAAAGAGTGAAAAAGGATTGGCAGGGGCAGCAGCGCAAATCGGCTGTGCAAAGCAAAAGTGAAAGAAGAAAGAAACTAAGAAAGGTAGAGACATTAGGGCAAAAGAGTTAAAAGGGCGGAAATATCCTTGGATTAGCCGTGCATAATTAGGTAAAAGACCGGAGCCTGTTACCCAATTATAATTGGGTTTTTTCAAAACAAATACCTAGCTCTGGGTACCAACCCGATTTCTCGGAGCCGGTAAATACCTGGAGGCGGTTTTCCGACTAGTTATAACCAGTTCGAATTTACACCTCAATATGAAATCATATTAGATATTTTCAATCCACTATTAAACCAATTGCTATTTGTTCGTAAGTTTTTTTAGTTTAGTCCCATTTCTTTCAATTCTCTCTGTCTCATGTATATTATTGGTACATCTAGTAGATAGATATGTGTATGAACCAAAGGAAAGAAAAACCTTCAATGGCTCTGTAACAGTGGTCTGGCGAACAATAGATGAATAAAACCGTGGGAAAAGAAGACTTGGAGACAGAAAGTTAGCTAGTAATAAAGAAGCATGTACAAAAATAATACATAAAAAGAAGGTAAAATACTCGATTGGTATTTGAGTTTTAAACGTTTTTAAATTTAGTACATAGATTTTTATTTGTATTATAGGTAGTACCAATACAAGAAATTCGCCTATTAGGGGCGACACTATCAGTGTCGACGTAAAGTCGATGCTAATAGTCGACTATTAGCGTCCACTTTTACAGTTGACGCTAATAGTCTACTATTAGTGTCGACTTCTAACACTATTAGCGTCGCCACTACTGTCGACGCTAATTTTTCCAAAAATGTCACTATTAGCGTATACTTTGCAGTCGACGCTAATGTGTCATTGCTAATAATTAGGCGGGAAATTTTGACTTGCGTGGGTTGCGAAATAGCAACGACATATTCAGTATTAGCGTCCACTTTTGTCGACACTAATAATATATTATTAGCGTCCCTTGGAGTCGACGCTGATGTGGTATCTAAAGAAGCACATCAGTGTCGACACCGGAGGTCGCCGCTGATAATATATTATTAGCGTCCACATCGAGGAATGGACGCTAATAATTGGTCTTCAGCGTCGACTTTAGGGTCGACGCTGATGGTCTTGTATAAAAAATTATTTTTATTTTTTTAAAAAATGAAACATATCATTATTTTTTGCAATAGTCGACGCTAATAACCTATTATTAGCGTCCAAATTAAGTCGACACTAATAATCCTATATAATAATAATAAAAAAAAAAAAAAAAAAAAATCATATAAACCTATTAAATTTTTTAAAAAAATTAAAAATAAAATTGAAACCTATAGTAAAAAACACTTCTTTTTATATTATTAGAAAAGTTTTTCTATTTTTTTAGTTTTTAATTTTTGGGTTAAATGTCATTTCAATCTTTTGGTTTTAACGACATTTTTTTTTTTTTATAACTAGGTTTTATTTAATTTGTATCATAAATGAAATTTTATGTCAGACCAATCAAAACCTACCACGTGATCATATGTCTCATAAAAAACATAAAAATGAAGAAAATAGGAAATATCTATATATATAAACAAGGAAGGGGTGGCAAAAAAAAAAAAACTCTATAAAAAATTAATGATTTTCATATTATTTTTAATTTTTAATAGGTTTAAAAAATTATATATATATTTAAAAAAATTAATAGGTTTAAACAATTTTTAAATGGCATAAATTAAAAAAATATAAAGAATACTATTAGCGTCGACGTGTGAAGGTCGACGCTGATACTCGAGTATCAGCGTCAACTTTTGTGTGTCGACGCTGATACTACGAGTATCAGCGTCAACTTTTGTGTGTCGACGCTGATACTAAGAGTATCAGCGTCAACTTCTATTTGTCGACGCTGATAAGTTTACATCATAAAAAAAATTAGGCGGGTGTTATGGCGCCACAATTTTTCGCACAACATTCTATACTTTTTTTTTTCGCACAAAATCAATTTTTTTCTCTAATATCTCACTTCAGGAATCCTCCACTGCCCTAGCTAATATCACGTCTGCCTCTCACACTTCTCTCGTTCTGTTTCTCAATCTCTAGCGCCACGAAATCCTCCAGTAAGCCGCATCGTAGGGGGTGGTCGAGTTCAGACGGGGAACCCAACTAAAGGAAGTTTCCTCCCATTTTGTCCTCTGTTCTGTTCTTCAAGTCCGTCAACTGTGCAATCCAGCCTGTTGATCTCAGAAGTATTCAACTTTCCGAAGCAATCCAATGGTTGTACTGTAGATTTGTTGATTACACACTTGGGATCTCCTGATTTTTCCATGGTAGCTGATTGAATCGAAGGAACAGGGGACATAAGTTTCTGTTCATGGGTATCAGCTAACGCGAGCCCTGCGTGCTTTCAGTCTCAGTTTGAAGGCTGTAATAGAGGTTTTTGATATTACCCTTTCAATTATTCACTCTTTTCTCAAATGGGTTGGCACAGTTTTTGTTGTTTGACACTAGTTTATAATCAAGTTTTGGTTTTTCCTCATTGGAGAATTTAGGTGGGTTTTATTTAATTATTTCTCTGAGCTGTTATTGTACAATCGTTGAAAATGATGCTGTTATTGTACAATTGTTGAAACCTCTTTGGCACTTTGTATTTTGTTAGTGACTTAGTTTTATGGCTACTAACAAGAAACCCAATTTCAAAGTTGCGGCCTTGCGTCGTCTCTTGTCTGTAGTTTTCATCACATTGTTAGGGTTTTTGCTTCTAATATTTCTCCTTCAAACGAATTCAACTTCAGATTTTGTGTCAGTCTTTGGATGAAATAGATGAACTTAGTTATAATTATTCAGATTCTAGAGAAAAACTTGGTCTCCCTAAATAGAATAAACTGTCGGTTCATTTGGAGAAGCGAAACCAGTTGACGATCTGCTACATGTCAACCGTTGAGATTGACACGTGACACTATATAAAAAATTAAAAAATAAAAAATTATATAAAAATAATAAAATAATACAATTTAAAAAAAAAAAAAAAAAAAAAAGAAAAAAAGAAGAAAAGGGCCCTCAATGGGAGTGGCCAGCCACCACATGGCCAAAAAAAAAAAAAAAATTATGGGTTTTAGCCCTTGGGGTGGCCGGCCACGGGGTGGTTTGGCCTTTGGGGGTGGCTGAACCACCCTCGTGGCCAGCCACCCCAAGGGCCAAAACCCATAGTTTTTTTTTTTTCTGGCCATGGAGTGGCCGAACCAAGACCGGCCAAGAGCCACACCTCTTTTTTTTTTTTTTTTTTCTATTTTTCAATTTATTTATTTTTAAAATTGTATTATTTATTAATTTTATATAATTTTTGAAAGATTTTTATTTTTAAATTTTGAATTTTTTATATAGTGCCACATGTCAAACTCAACGGTTGAAACATGACAGACCGTTAATTTTAGGACAAAAAATCTAACAGAAGTACAAAATGAGTTTTTACCCCTAACTCAGATACCACTTATAATACAAATGAAAACTCAGGTACCAATGTAGTATTTAACCCTAAAAAGAAAAAAGCAACTTCTTTATTTTATTGTCCTTTTTTCTTTTTTTTTTTCTTTTTTTTTTAAGAAATAGTAATGATTTCATTGAAACAAGAAAGTCAACGAGAGCAAAAAACTGTACAAAATCAGATATGGAATCTCTAAAATAACGTCTCTAATACAATCAGGGATGAACCTTAACCAAGTATGAGTGACGTCATGTCTACAACCACTTAGAGCCAAGATATGGGCAGTTGAGTTTGCTCCTCTCTTTGTATGACATGTTTTCCAACTACGAAATCCAAGAAAACCCTCTTGAATATCTGCAATTATGTTCCCGTGCATAGTACTCCAATTTCCTCCACTGCGATTAATAGCCTGAACTACAAGTAAAGAATCTCCCTCCAAAATAATTCTCGTAAAACCCCGATTTCTACAGAATTCCACCGTGTGAAGCGCTGCATGCAAGAGACTCAGCAACCACCGGTTCAGCCACAAAATCCACTGAAAAACATTAAGCAGCTTGTACAGTCCCCTTGAAATCCCGCACAATAATGCCTCCATATATATCCCATTTTGCCATTTATGAAATTAATTGCAACGTCCCAATTCACTTTATAAGCCAACCGGCCGCGCGCGTACTCACGCAGCTTAAGGTGCAAACCCCCCTTTCTCCTTATAATTAATAGTTATAGAATGTGAAGTACGTATGTGCTTGTTCATGACTCTTCCTTTGTCCATAAACTGTCACCTTTCTTTTGCTATGCATAAGAATTTGTATTTCTTTGCTCTTTCAATTCTTCCACTAGCATCAGTTGACATTTCAGCTATCAGATCAAATCCTAATTTCGCTCTAAATATTTTGTGAATATCAATTAAGGATTTAATATATACTTTCAACTTAGAAAAGAAAAGGGTCCACACGATATTTTGCCGCATCATGTGAACTATCTTCTAATGTTTTTAATGCGCTCGATCGTTACCCTTGTCTTTGTGATCATTCGGAAATTTAAGAAAGGCAACTTAACTTGCTTAATTAAATGGAACAATCAGCAAGCTAGAGCAGATATTCAAGCAGCAATAAATGATTTGATAATAAATGTGAACGAAAATTTTGAAAGTCATGAAATGGAACATCAAGAATAGGTGTTGGCAAATGATATCACAATAATGCTAGAAAGCTCGGAGCCTAGCTCCCTTATGATCACTTAAATGTTGTATCCACATGGTTCCAAGTGATCTTCGCAAATTGAACGAAGAAGCTGACACTCCTCAAGTTATATCAATAGGGTCTTTTCACTACAGTGTTGAAAGATTGAAAACCATGGAAAAGCTTAAAGTAACATATTTCAAGAGATTTGTGCAGAAGGCTGAGCTAAACGTGAAAAATTTAATAAGCACTATAATAATTCATCTAAACGAGGCAGGAGTGAAGTTTAAGGTGGGTTTAGGGGAATGCTTATTTGACTTAAAATTTACAAATAGAGTGCTGAAAATACTATGCTTAACATTATACGATAATATTGAGTCTCTTTTTCGAAACCTCGTGGCCTCAGAGGAAATGTCACTATGAGTTTAATTAACCATTATGTCACCGATTATATTCGCGTATTGGATTTCCTTATAGACACTTACAAAGATGTGGATTTACTTGTGCGAAAAGAGATATTGCTTAATACTTTAGGCGACTGTGACAACTTTCGTCAACAAGCTCAGGGAACAAATTTTTTTATTAGAAATGAACTCCAATTATTCTTGTCTTTGTGAAGAATTGGATACATTCGACAAGGTTCCTTTCCATACTTGGAAGGCTAACTTAAGGAGTGATTATTTCAGCACTCCTTGGAGAACTGCTTCCATTGTAGCTGCTATTATCTTATTTGTGCTCACTTTCATACAAGCTATATGCTCTATCATCTCATTACAGCAGAAATGAAGTTTGTGTAATTCTAATTGTATTGGATTGCATTGTGATAACATTTTATTATTTGATTATTTTCTTGCACCTTTTCTTTTTAATTTAATATTGGTAATACTATATGCTGTATTTGCAGTATTCTTTATATTCTTTGAATCATATTTTTAAATTATACACTTTGAAATATTTTCAATCAATTATTCTACCAATTGCTATTTTGTTCGTAATTCTTTCAACTCAAGGGAAGATAATAACCTTCAATGGCACCATAGAAGCCCCCAAAGCCTATGGAGCCCATCACGGCCCACATAAGCCCAAGAAGGGTCAGACGTCATAAAAATTTTGAAAATCATTAATTTATTGTGTCTCATGCCACTATGCCAGACAACATAATAAAAAGCTCAACGTCATAGATTGCTCTAGGGGAGTTTTCATTACTAAACACTTTAGAGAAATAAGAAAAAAACCATGTCAGAGCTGCGGACCTTTCAGGGATGGAGGTGGTGCCAATGCGCTCGCTTACGGGAAATATTATCTTTTATATTTTGAATGAATAGATATAAAGTTGATTCATCTAATGGTGTACGTATATGAAGTCAATGTTAATTAACACGTCTTTTAAATTTTTTTAGATAATATAAAATCATGTAAAAATTTGGATACACTAACTACTACTAATTAACAATTTCATTTGAAATGAAGAACTTCCTTACCTCACAGATGGGTACAACGCATGCATTAGATTGGGACAATAAATAACGAAATTAAATGAAAAAAGAAAAAAGAAAAAGGGGAAAGTTGTTTATCCAATTTCTAAAAAATAAAAAAAAAAAAAAAAAAAAAAAAAAAAAAAAAAACACAACTTAAAAAGAAAAATTTTGAGCTTAGTATGGTTGTGTATAAAAAGTAATTTGTTTAAATTGATAGAGAAGTGAGTTTAAAATGGTTTGATCATTGATATATATGCAAATAGAGGGTTCAATTCAAGTTACATCTAATGTGACTCTAAATAAATTTTAATTATATGTTGCCGATTTTCAACTCTTTTCTTTTTCACTTTTTTGGGCTCATGTTTGGAACTCAAATTTTTTCCAGCCCAATCCAACTTGATTGAGTTACCCAACTCAAACATTTTTTTATATTTGAATTCTTTAAAAAAAAAAAAAAATTTCGCGGAGGGACGGGCAGTGCATGAGGACAAAAATCTTGCTATGCTTGGCGTAGAGCGACGCTATGTGGTGGTGGAGAGGTTTGCGGCAAGGCCCTTGAGCACAGTGGTTGCTGTGGTTGGGGAGGAGTCTGGCAACAAGACTAAGCAAAGGAGTTGGTGGATGAAGATGACTTAGTGTAGGTTTGTGAAGGCCGAGAACCTGCAAGGGTTCTTGAACGAGAAACAGCACTTGTTTGTGGAGACGCAAAGCTCTAAGAGAGCGAACGCTTGATGTATTTTATCGCTATCAACACAGACAATGGATGCACTGGTGGTGCCAACGTCATTTCACGGCGAGTGGGGCATGCTAGTGTTGGTTGACTCTAGTGTAATTTTTCCAATTTAGAGGGAGTCTTCGGGGTCCGTGTATTATCTATGTGAAGCAGTTAGTTTTTATTATTATTATTATTATTATTATTAGGAGTAATTACCTTTTCTCTCCAAGAACTATCAAAAAATGCGCGATGCCCTCATGAACTACCAACTCGACCAAAATAGAGTATTCAACTACCAAAGATAACTATTTTCTCCCCTTCCGTCAGTTAGATGACTTAAAAGAAACAGTTAACAGGTCATGTGCCGTTTTACATGGGGGCATGCTGGAAGATAGTGGTAGTTCATGGGGGGAAAAGAGGAAGATGACGGTAGTTCATGAGGGGAAAAGAGAAAGAAAATAAGGGTAAAACCCGTTGACCGTTTATTTTAACCCCTTTGACTAACAGAATGGGAGAAAATGGTTGTCTTTGGTAGTTGAATGTTTTATTTTGGTCGAGTTGGTAGTTTATGGGGACATCTCGTATTTTTTGGTAGTTGATGGGGGAAAAGGTAATTACCCCTTATTATTATTATGATTCAAATTTTATATTATGATTAAATTTCAAATCTTTATTCATTTCTTGGGAATGGACTTCCATGAGAGAGAGCTAGACCCTGCTCAGTTCAATATTGTTGTCAGACGTCAGCCATAACAAGCCAATAACAAATTCATAAAATAATTTTCTATAAATATCAAAAAAAAAAATTAAAAATAAATAAATAAATAAAATAAAATTATTATAGCATATTTACAGGCTTTTATTGCATTACACATGTAAAGATCCAGGCGGATTCACTAGCTAGGGCATTATATCATGACCCTCTATCCCATTGATCTTACCATAACAAGTACTGGCCAGCCAGCAAATCATGCATTGATATGATGATTCTCATAATCTGGCTTACTATAATGTTCATGCAATTACCAACCGCTATTTATGAAATTATTTCAATTATTAAATATGGTTATTAACCGTTATCTACACATAAGGTAATAAACATTTTGGGCTCACGCTTTCTTTTGGCCTTTATTACGACATTTTAAAAGATTTTAAAAATATTTTGGACCTATTTTTAGTGTTTTGGAGCTGTTTTAATGTTTTATTTTTTTAAAATATATATATGTAAAATCCGTAATGTTTTAAACGAAATCCATATCTTGATTTCATATTTCAGCTTAAAAATAACAAAGAAAATACTAACATCCCATGATAGGTTCATCTAGCAAATATAAACATACGAATTACAAAGGGCAAAATATTGTTCCAATATAAATCCAACAAACATAAAAACAATGCCATTTTGGTGAATTTGTTTGAAACGTACCATTGCCTATTGTGAAAACGTGATTTTTTTTTCACCTTTTAAAACTATCACTTTTTAATTTTTCTTCAAATATTGCGGCACTCACTACAAAAACGTGCTTTTAACTTGCAAAGTCACGTACCCAAACAAACCCTAAATGTGCAGCACATACGATTCAATTCCTGCATGAAGTTGATTAATTGGTCTAATACTAGATGAAACACGGCTTTGCGTTGAATGAATACTGCGAATGAGCTTCTAGAATAACATATGTCCGTTCACAACTGTTGATTATATAAACTCACTTGATCGAATGATTCTTTTGACGACAATGATTCGTCCCCAAAAGGATATATATATATATATTCTCCCTCGATTCTAAGAACGCCATTATATATAAAAGGGATAATTACGCCGTTGGTCCCTGTGGTATACCATAATTATTTTTCACTCCCTATGGTTTAAAAAGTTCATGGGAGGTCCTCGTGATATGCAATAATTACAAATTGATCCTTGACGTTAAATTCTGTTAAAATTTTTAACAGATTCCGTCAAATGCCACGTCAGCGCCACGTGTCGCCAATAAGATGGCGACACGTGTCTACCGTAATAAAAAAATATAAATTTATTAAAAAATAAATAAAAATACTTATTTTTTTATAAAAAAAAATTCAAAAAAAAAACAAAAAAAAAAAGCTGAAGGGGTGGCCGCGCGCCACCCCAGGCGGCCTCTGGGGGTGGCGCGCGGCCACCCCTATGGGCTGGGGGTGGCCAGGCCACCCCCTTTCCCCATTTTTGTTTTTTTCTTTTTTTTTTTAAAAAAAAATAAGTATTTTTTATTTATTTTTTAATAAATTTATATTATTTTATTAAAATTAGACATGTCAGCGCCACGTGTCACCAATAAGATGACGACACGTGGCGCTGACGTGGCATTTGACAAAATCTGTTAAAAATTTTAACAGAATTTGACGCCAGGGATCGATTTGTAATTATTACATATCAGAAGGACCTCCCATGAACTTTTTAAACCATAGGAAATGAAAAATAATTATGGTATAAAATAATTATAATAATCGGACACCCTAAACCTAAACACTCAGCCGCAAGTTCAATTTCAGTCTTTCACCTTCAACACCCAGCCGCCCACCCACACCCAGCCATGAGCCAACCAATTTCTTCTTCTTCTCCGGCAATTTCTTCTTCTTCTTTCTTCTTTCTTCTTCTCCGGCCATTTCTCTTCTCTTCTTCTTTCTTCTCTGTGGCCGTGGGCGACTGGGCGTGGATTAGAGATACGGTACAGAGGAAGAGAAGAAGAAGAAGAAAGAGGAAAGAAGAAGAAGAAATTGCCGGAGAAGAAGAAGAAGGGGTGGCCCGAAGGCCACCCCCAATGGCCTTGGGGTGGCCGTGCGCCACCCCCGGCCACTGGGGTGGCCACGCGCCACCCCAGGCGGCCTCTGGGGGTGGCCTGGCCATCCCTTTTGGGGGTGGCCAGGCCACCCCCTTTCCCCATTTTTGTTTTTTTTTTTTTTGTTTTTTTTTTTTTTTTTTTAAAAAATATTTTTTATTTATTTTTTAATAAATTTATATTATTTTATTAAAATTAGACATGTCAGCGCCACGTGTCACCAATAAGATGACAACACGTGGCGCTGACGTGGTGCAATTATCCCTAGAGTTAAAGGGCTAAAAGGTATTTTTACCCAAACATGTGTTTCTTTATAAGCCAACCTGCCGCTATTGCTTGAGAGCCACACGGCAGATGTCCATTTCATCTGACATTTGCAGGAGCTCAACGTCTTTGTATCGCTTTTTAATCCTCAACGAACGTGCACGCGGCGTACTCAGAACTCACGCAGCTAGCTTAAGGTGAAAACCCCCTTTGTACGTCTTTGTACGTATTTATCTTATATTTTTAGAGTAGAAACTTTTAGAGTAAAAATTGTTGTGCACCAATCATTCTTCTAAAAATTTTGTAGAAAGATTTTGTAGAACTTATTTTGTACTTATAATTAATAGTTATGCTAAGCCACAAGCAGAGAAAACTTTTAAATCAAATCTCCTAATATACTCTTAACACGTTCTCCATAAACTGTCACCTTTCTTTTGCTATGCATAAGAATTTTGTACTTATTTTTCTCCTTATAATTAGTAGTTATAGAATATCTAGTGCTTGTTCATGACGGCTCCTTTGTCCATAAACTGTACGTCACCTTTCTCTTGCTATGAATAAAAATTTTGTACTTATTTTAATTTCTCCATACAATTAATAGTTATAGAATTTGTATTTCTTTGCTCTTTCTTCCACTAGCATCAATCAATTGACATTTCAGCTAACACATCAAATCCTAATTTAGTTCCAAATCTTTTGTGAATATCAAGGATTTAATATATACTTACAACTAATTAATTAGAAAAGAAAAAGGTCCACACGAGATGTTATTCACTCGAGTTTCTACAATTCTAATGGTATTGGATGGCATTGAGATAACATTTTATTGTTCCATTATTCTTATTGTTTTAGGAGCTTGAGGTTCGTGGGATTGCAGTCTACAACTTGGAAAATTTAAGTTGGACTGAAGTACTGAATTTTTTGCTTTTGCCCGGCCTCAATTATAATCTGCCACAATTTTTTTTTTTTTTTTTTTTGGTACTGTAATAATATATGCTCTATTTGCTATACGTACTGTTTATACTCTGTCGAATCACATTTTTTAATTATACACTTTGAGATATTTTCAATCAATTAATTTCCAAATCCCCAAGAGAAACTAGGCTTTGGAGAGATAGCTGAAATGGGGTTGTATGGATGGAAACAAGTTCGAACTGAGGACTTATATTCTGATACTATATATGTTAAGTTATCATTTATTTCAAAATTTTAAGTTATTAGCGAGGAATAGATAAATTTAATTTGTTAATCAATACTTTACTACCCCTCTTCACATGTGGATTTAAACTCGACCTATTTTAATATGTAAAACTCAACACATAAAATATTTAATTAAAATTAAAAGTAAATTAACGGAGATAGTGCTTGAATTCAAGATATCTGCTTTAATATCCCAAAAACTTAAATTAATAAAAATAAATAAATTTAATCATTTAAATTATATTCTAATACTAACAGCAAAAGCATGACGGCGTTGGCACAACCCTCCTCGTTTGGAAGCATAAAGTCCAAGAGTATGTAATTTATGAAAATTTATGGCACGTAGCCTTCAATAAATTCATTTAGATATATATGAACCATAAAAGAATTTGTTCAATTCGACCCTTCATCATGCATAAATTTCCCTTTCTTTTCTTTTTTAAATTTTTTAAATATACTAATTTACTTGATGTCCCTATCAATAGGGAAAGCAATCATCCGTATAATATAACTAGCTATTTTAAGCAGCTATGCACTTGAACTGTTACACAAAACAGGATGGGATAGTGTGGCTAGCTCATGATATGATTTGATGAATAGAAATTAATGGTCATGCTTGGAATACAGATTCAGAGTTTTATTCAACCAATAAATAAGAATGATGATTTCCAGTTTAACTTATTGTGTTTCTGATAATTAATACTCATCATGCGAACAATCTTCTAATGTTTTTAATGCTTGTGACCCTTGTCTTTTTAATTCATTAGGAAATTTAAGAAAGGCAACTTACTAAAATGAAACAATCAGCAACTGGACAAATTCAAGCAACGGCAAATGATTTGATAATAAATGTGAACGAAAATTCTGAAAGTCAAATGGAACATCAAGACAGAGTGTTGGCAAATGACATCGCAAAAATGCTAGAAAGCTCGGAGCCTCCCTTATCACCTGAATGTTGTATCTACAAGGTTCCAACTGATCTTCGCAAAGTGAATGAAAAAGCTTACACTCCTGAGGTTATATCAATAGGGCCTTTTCATCATGGCGATGAAAGATTGGAAACCATGGAAAAGCTAATTAAAGTGACATATTTCAAGAGATTTGTGCAAAAGACTCTGCTAAACGTGGAAAAATTAGTAAGCATTATAAGGAATAGGGAAGCAGATGTTCGTCATTGTTATTCACATCCTAGCGCACTTAGCAGTGATGGTTACGTGAAAATGATCTTGACAGATGCGAGCTTCATTATTGTGTTTTTTTTGACATACTGCAAGACTAATGAATGGATGGGTGAGGACGACTTAACACCGCGGTTGATTTCTACGGTAATAAAAGACATCCAGTTGCTTGAAAATCAACTTCCTTTCTTTGTTATTGACAAAATATACAACTTTGCATTTGCATCTCACTCAAACTTACCTTCTTTCACTGAGCTTGCCATCAAATTTTTTGCACGATCCAACAGTAGAAAAATATCTCTCGATCTCAATTTGAAAATTAGGCACTTCGTTGATTTGTTAAGAACCTCTTTTTTGCCTCAATCGATATCACAAAGACAACCGCAAAGAAACCGCGGCCAAAAAGTTACACATTTGTACACTGCGAGCCAGTTGCACGAGGCAGGAGTGAAGTTTAAGGTGGGCTCAAGCAATTGTTTATTTGACTTAAAATTCACAAACGGAGTGCTGGAAATACCACAATTCAAATTAAGCAATAATACAGAGTCTCTTTTTCGAAACCTCATGGTCTTGGAGCAATGTCACTATCCCTTTGATGGTTATTTTACCGATTATATTCGCGTATTGAATTTCCTTATCGACACTCCCAAAGATATGGATTTACTTGTACGAAAAAGGATCTTGGTTAACGATTTAGGCAACAGCAATGCAGTGATAAATTTAGTCAACAATCTTTGGAGACAAATTTTTATTTCAGAAGTGAACTCCGATTATTGTCATCTTTGTAAAGATTTGAATACATTCTATGAGGATCCTCGGCATAGTTGGAAGGCTACCTTGAGACGTGATTATTTTAGCACTCCCTGGAGAACTGTTTCTACTGTAGCTACTATTATTTTTCTGGTGCTTACTTTCACACAAACTGTATGCTCTATCATCTCATTGTGGTAGATCTAAAGTTTGAGTAATTTTAATGGTATTGGATTGCATTGTGATAACATTGTATTTTTCGCTTATTTTAATTTTTTTCTTTTTTTGAATTGCTTATTTTAATATTGTTTTAGGAGCTTGAGGTTTGTGGGATTGCACACTACAATTTGGAAAATTGAAATTTGACTTGAGTACAAATTTTTTTGCTTTTGCACTCAATTATAATCTAACACATTTATATATTGTAATTTGTAATACCATGTATATGCTCTATTTGCAATATTCTTTTTACTCTTTGAAATCATATTTTTAAATTATACACTTTGAGATATTTTCATTCCACTATTAACTATACCAATTGCTATTTGTTCGTAATTCTTTTAGTTTAGTCCATTTCTTTCTCTTGTCTCGTATTATTGGTACATCTAGTACTTAGATATATGTGTTTGAACTAAAGGAAAGAAAAACCTTCGATGGCTATGTAACAGTGGTCAGGCCAACAATAGATCAATGAATAAACTCGTGGGAAAAAGTCACTTGGAGACAGAAAGTTAGCTAGTAATAAAGGAGCTTGTACAAAAATAATACATGAAAAGAAAGAAGCAACTTCTTTATTTTATTGCCGGAACCTAATTTATGTCATAGTTTGGAGGCATATATAGGGAACGTGTACGTTTGATAAACAAAGTAGAAATTCATATACACTTCAAATTATTTGGGCAGCATAACGACACTTTTATAAAATATTTCATTTTTACTTGGATATTATAACAGCGTGATTTATTAATTAAATACTCTTCTTTAAAAACCCTGTTTAAAAACACAACTTAAAACGTCAGATAACTTTAATAAAAACTTATAAAATTATCAAAACATCAAAACAAAGCTTATAACTTAAAAAGTACATAAATTAAATCAAAACCTTAATCAGGATCTTATTAAATATCTCAAAATAATATTTTGAGATATTAAAAAAAACTATATTCAAATTTATCCTTTTCTTTTTATATTTTAGGGCCTTTTGTCTTTAATCTCTTTTCTTTTTCTTTTACTCTTTTTCTATCCTTTATTTTTATATTTTACCTTTTCCTTTGACCAAGTAGTTGACCGAGCCTTTTAAAAGGGAATACTTAAAAGAAAGAAAATGAGGAGAAGTACGTAGCAAGGGGGGCTGCGGGACTAGAATAGAGAGAAGATGGAGACTATTCTGGTTTAAGAGGAAGAAGGGCTGCTGGACAGTAGATGGCCGAACAAAGAGGGTTGAGAAGAGGTTTGCTGCATTTTTCTTCTATTTTCTTGGGTTGAGTCGTGAGGTACAGAGAGTTTTCCAGATCTGGAATTCTCTTTTGCTGGCGATCTAAATGAAGAGCAACAGAGAAGGTAAATGGCAGAAGAGAGAAATAAGGAGCTGCGGGGAATTTCAGCAAGTCCAAGGGAAGCATCTGCTTTGTGAAGAACAACGATTGCTCATCCCTTCCTTTGTAGAGAGATTGACCGGTGTGGATTAATCCAACGTGAAACTCATCCTACGGACAGCAGCCTTGCAGCTGTTGGGTGAATGATTACAAAGATACGAATCAACTTCATATCTCTTAATTATCTCTATCTAACGAAAGTTTTGATTCTAACAAGTCTCTTTGTGATTAAGTTAGGCTGAGTATGTGAATTGTGGGCTGAGCTGGGTTTAATAACGTGTGTTGGGCTGGCAAGTGGATTGGGTTTGTGGACAGAATAGCAAATGGGCTGGCCAAGTTCAAAAGTATGCCCATAAATTATTAATGTTGATTTTCGTCCAAATTAGGGGTATGATTTTTCATGGATTTTTTGTACTTTTAGCGGAGTTTAAAAATTATTAAATTTGGAGGGTAGGTAGAGAACTTTGAGACGAGCGTTCTAGATTTTGAATCGACCAAAACGGAGTTCGTTTGACCCTATATTCGTTATTCCAAAATTTAAAGTTCATTTAAACTTTTATTAAACTAAAACTACAAATGTTTTTTAATAAATAAATATTTATTTTCATAAATATTCATATTTATTCTTTTGTTTTATTATTAGATCTTAAATCTTCTTTTAAGATCTAATATTCAATATCTTAAAATACGAGGTGTTACATCTCTCCCTTTAACAAAATTTCATCCTCGAAATTCTGTGGATATAAGAATTTGAAAGAATTTCATCCCCGACATCCCTCAACAATAGTTCTCATCTTTATTCATCTTTTGAAAGGCGAATGCTGATATGACAATGATTAAATTATTTAATTCCAAAATAAGAATTGAAATTTGAAAAAATATGGAACATATGTGTGTGTGGGCACGCACGTGTGAGAGCGTAAAAAAGATTATGTTGTATGCTATATATATTATATTCTTATTAATATAGCATTGCATGAAGTATAGGGAATTTTTTTTTTAAAAAAAAAATTAGGATAATTGCACCACTGGTCCTTGTGATTGACTTAAATTACGAATCACTTTCTGTGGTACAAAAAATTTAAAGAGGGTCCTTATGGTAAACTATAATTACAAATTACTCACTGAACTCGTTTTTCGTCTACCAAGTTAACAAAATCCATTAATTTGTCATGTCATCTCCAACAGAAAATTGACACGTGTCAATTACAATAAAAAAAATATAAATAAATAAAACTTATTTTTTAAAAAAAAAAAAATTAGAAAATAGTGAAGAGGTGGCTGCCAATTCACTGAAAAATCAGTGTTTACGTTATCAGCTACGAAATGCTTAAAAATGAATGATATTATATATTATGAATAGTAACTGTTATTGCAAATGAATGATAAAATTTTAAAAATTACTTTTTTAGAAAAAAAAAATTAGAAAATAATAAAGGGGTGACTGCCCAATTGGCCATATGGATCGGAAATGAACTCCGATTATTGTAATTTGTAAAGAGTTGAAGAAATTATATGAGAATCCTCAGCATACTTGGAAGGCTACTTTGAGAAGTGATTATTTTAGAACTCCTTGAAAAACTACTTCTACAAATATTGCTGTTATTATCTTGTTGGTGCTCACTTTTACACTGACCGTATGCTTTAAATATGAAGTTTGTGTAATTCTAATTGTATTAGATTGCATTGTTAGAACTTTTAATTGTTGAATTATTTTTATCGTTTAGGAGTTTGAGGTTTGTGGGATTGCAGTCTACAACTTGAGAATTTTAAATTTGTCATAATTAACCACAAAAGTGTTTGCTTTTGCACTGAATTATAATATTGTATGCTCTATTTGCAACGTTCTTTATAGACTATGAAATCATTTTTTTTTTAAGGAATAATTTTTTTTAAAAAATGATATCAAATTATACGCCGTTTTAAAATAATGATATGAAATTAGCAAACGTCTCAAATTGGGGTATTTACGTTTTCAAACGTCTCATTTAAGGATACTCCGTCAGAATTGCTGTTAAATCCTATTAAAATTCTCAAAATACCTCTGTATTTTTTAAAAAAAAAAAATTAAATTTTTCAGAAATTCAGACATAGGTATTTTTGTAAATTTTGTTAACTTCTAACTAATACATAAATCTTATATTCTTTTTTTCTTTTTTTTTCACAAAAAAAAAAAAAGAGGGAGATTTTGGGTACTCACTCCGTTAAGATTTAGCAGCAAATTCATATAGTGTACATTTAAGTGAGACATTTGAAAATGTAAATATTTTAATTTAAGATGTTTACTAATTCAGTACTCTTATATAAAAAATGCATAAATTCGATACATTTCTATAAAGTAATTCCTTTTTTTATTATACACTTTGACATATTTTCAATCAATTGTTCTACCAATTGCTATTTTATTTTGGAAAGTAAAGGTAAAAACTTTACTCATTCTTCGAAGCACACGCTAACTTCAGAGCTTTTTCATTTCATAGAAGGAGAGTTTTTTCAAATCTTTTACTAATTTAAGCATAGTAAATTTTGAACCATTTGTTCACCTGTTTAAGTTTGGTTGTGTTGACAGTTTGCTTTGTGCTTATTAAATTAGTCTTTGTTTTTAGGCCAAAATGTGTGACCGACTTCCTGTTCTCTAGTAGTTTTTATGTCACCGCAGAGGCATCATTTTGGTTGGCTAAGTTTTATTTGTAGCATTCTGTCTGTAATAGTCTGAGTCAGTTGTTGGCTCAGTTTTGGTATACACCTTTATGGTGGTTCTTATGTATACCTTTATGGTAGTTGAATTTGTACCCTTGTCTCTTGATTAATGAAAATTGATCTTTTCTTAAAAAAAAAAAAAAGAAAAAAAAAAAAAGAAAAAAAAAGCCTCTAAGCTAGTCTTCTTAATTAGTATTTACGCCTGAATTTTTATAAAAGCATAACATATACGCCGACAAATTTTATTTAAGCTGACATCTAATTTTTTTTTTTTTGGTAGTGGATAAGGACACTGGGTGGGCTTTTACCATTTGACTGGCAAATTTTTGCAGTGAGAATGATAGCTTTCTGAGGTAAAAGTAAAAGCTAAAAAAAATAAAAATCCATTGGTATCCAACACAAGCAAATTAAATTAAGTACAGAAAAAAACGTGAATCTTGCTCCGAGAGGCAGGCCACCAGGCCGCATAATGGCTTATGTCTCCCCTTTATTTTTCCGTTATTTTTTCTATTTATTTTCTTTTGCCACGAATTTTGTTTTCTTTTTTACATATCCACGTAAGAGAGAAAAAAAGATTCAAACTAACGACCTCCGCTTCATGAGATATGGTTTTCAACCAATTGAGCTACCCCTTAGAAACTCCACGGAATCTGATTTAAGCTTAAGAAAAGAAAATACGAAATAAAATAGAAAGCTCAGATGCCATATTAAATTTGTCTATTCTTATTAGTTTAAGTTTTTGAAATAAATGGTAATTTAAATATATAGTATTAGAGCCACATGTTATTTACCTCAAATTTTAATTAAATATTTTACGTGTTGGACATCATCTAATAAATTTAAGTTTGAACCCATACGTGAAGGGAATTGTTAAAGTAATAATTAAAATGATTAAATTTACCTTTTTCTACAAGCTTAATCTTTTAGGATAGGTGATAATTTAATATGATATCTGAGCATAGGCCTTCAAACCTTAATTCCATCATTTACTTCTCATTCCAATTAAATATTCAATGTTTTGGATCTCACTTATTAAAAATGAGTTTGAACCAACACTTGAGGAGAAATGTTAAAGTATTGATTAAATGATTAAATTTATCTCTTCTTACCAATTTAAACGGTTGAAATAAGTGATAATTTAACATTTACTTGTCACAAGGCAACACCATTTTGAGTGACTAATTGTTGTAATTAGGGAAAAAAAATCACTTTTGTTGTTATAAATGAAAACTTTATAGAAGAATTCTCAAACTTTATTTTTTGTGATAGGTTACACATTCGACTTAGTTCTAAATTCTTAGCAGACACTTTAAACCTTCCTCTCGCTATAATTCTTGCACGAATCTCTCACCCAATTATGACTACAGTAACTTCTTCTATTTTAAAAGTATTACCACAGAGAAGACCATTCCTCTATTTTCATAGATGGTACATAACAGCTCCACTGAATCACATCTTCCCATTCAACACGCATGTTAAAATTCATATGACAACTCATCATCTCCCTCCAAATTTGTTTGCAAAGTCCATAGTAAAAGAACAAATAATTTCTGCTCTCCATTCAACTTTTATAGAATGAATAATGCTACATATCACCCTTATGTTTCCCTTTTTTTTTTCCTCAAAATTGATGTGACTCTTAAAATCACCATTTGAATTTATGATAGACCACTATTGAATTTTGATTCAATGGTAATTTTAAGAGTCACATCAATTTTGAGGGATACAAGGATGATATGTAGCATTACTCCTTCAGAATATGCATAAGCTATCCCAAGTAAAACTTTACTTACACATCTTTTCTCGTGTTGTTAAAGCATTCTTAACTACCAACCGGAGAATAAATGAGTGGCTAGGAATTCTTCAACAATTTTTTGCGCGTAGAAGTATATAGCTGAACTAACTCAAAATTTATTTTGGCAATTAGATTTCATATAGGCTTTTTCACAATTTATTGTCCAAATTACTATTATGCTTCGTTTGTTTGAATATAAAATATTTTTTTTTTTTTTTTGTATTTTTCGGTGTTTAATGCAACAAAAAATGATGGTAAAAGAAAATCATTTTCAATTTGACCGTAAAAAGCCTCTTTAATTTTTGAAAAATGATTTATGGTTTTTAAATCGTTTTTCAGATTTAAACTATTCATTCTTGCACGCATGTTTGTGAGAATCCGCCACCTCCGGGCATTATAGTTTCTTGGTAGCCTGAATCTACTACTGAAAGTCCCTGAATTTTGGTATCCAATTGTCAGAACTGGTTGGAATTTGGCAAAACTAGACAGAATCTTGTTCGCTGGAATTCGGCGACAACATCCGGACGTCATCGGATTCTGTTTTTTACTATTGGTGATTTTTTCGTACGAGCTAAATGCTAAAGAATATTTTTCAAGGAAATCATTTTTCTGAAAAAATAATTCCATTAAAGATATTTTACGACAAAAAACTTTTTATGTCGAAATAAACAAAGCATTAATTTGGGTTGAAAATTGGTGAATAATAATAAAAAAAAATCTTGAAGAAAGTGACTTTTCTCCAACTGCTTAAATAACATTTAATATGAGGTCTTTTGAAGCTGACATTTGGGTCCCTTAATGCCCGTCACGATCCATGCCAATTTATGGAGGGCAACCTAAAACCTACCACTATGGGTCTTTTCACTGACCCGGTTGGCCCCGTGGCTTATGGGTGTTTGGCAACAAAATTTTGGAAACAAAATATAATTTTGATTCTATTTTTTTTTAAATAAATTATATTTTATTCAATTTTTTCAAAAATAAATAATATTTTATTCAACTTTTTCTAAACAAATCATATTTTATTCAATTTTTTTTTTTCTAAAAAGTCAAACCTCGAAATTCGTAAACAGAATAAATATTTAATTCTGATTTCAAAAATTCAACACCCAAATACACCATTATCTCACGCTTGACTTTGGCATAGAGGTTCGATTCGAGTCATTTAAATCACTTAAAAAAAAAAAAAAAAGTTTTATGGCTTGTTCGATGTGCAATTTTTTTTAAAAATTGTGCATACTGGAAAATTTATTTAATTGAAATTATGTTTAGATGATTTAAAAATTTAAATCAAAATTTTTTAAAAAAAAATTGAATAAAATCTGAGTATTTAATATTCAAAAAATAATATTTGAAAACAAATAGCCAAACATGCCATTAATATCTTTAATTATATGAAGATGGTAGAGCCGGCAATTTTTTAATGAAAGTCTGTATGTTACTATCATCGGTGTTTGTGTTCTCGTATTCGTACTAAATTCGCATATCATTTCACAAGTTGTCAAATCATATTCAGACAACTCCCCATGTCTCGCAAGGATTCAAAGCCGACCACTAAAAAAAAAATATTAAAAAAAAAAAAAAAAAAAAGGAATGGTCCGTTCTAGCTTCATTGGACTTGTGATAGCCAGCGTGTCATATCATAAAATATTAAATATGATAGATGCTTATCGTGGTCTGAACTTGTTGTGTACTTATCAAAGCTACAGTGTCGTTTGTCCTACAATATGGTACCACGTGGGTAGCACGTGGGACACGTATGGAGACGATAAATGCAAAGCTAATATTGATTTGCCACACCGACACACGTACCTCTCGACACAATAACTTTTTGCAACCACTTTGCATGAAAAAACTGGTATTCTCATAATCTCATTATTCTCGTATATATGTGTGATTCACGACTCATGAGCCTGTAATAAATCATTCTTCGTATTAAATTAGGATTCCTTCAAATTCTTACTGTATTAAAGGTGTGTTTGAAATTACAATTTCGTAGATAAAAAATATAATTTTAAACTAAATTGTAGAAAATAAATTATTTAGAAATTTTATTTTTTAAAAAATTACGATTTAAGAACACAGAAAACTACTTTTTTAAATCACAGTCAAGAGAATGTTTTTTTAAAAATGCAGAGTTTTAAAGACTAACATTTTTCAAGTCGCACATTTTCAAATCGTAAACCCAAACAAACTCTAAAAATTCAATGTACAAATTACCTCTTGGGCTAGTCCCAAGCGAAATTCGCAACTCAACCTAGTTGATGTTGCGAGCTAGTTGCAAGCTAGGGATGTAAGGTTTGGGCTTGACTGGGGCGGAAGTGTGTATGCCCTTGGAGGGACTAATACTCTCCCAAAATTTTAAAATTGCCTCCAAAGTTTTAAAATTTCCTTTAAAATTTATGATTATTTATGAAATGTCCTCCAAAAACAAAATTTTTAACAATAGCCTTTTATGTTTTAAAATTTTCTCCTTCCATCCTTAATTGTCTGGTTCCGCCTTTTGCTGGCAGGAATGGGTACACGAAGTGGCTATGCCATTGAAGGGTTTCCGATCATTAAAAAAACAAAAGAGAAAGCTCATAATACAAAATTTGAAGAAATATGCTTAGTATGTATGTAGAATACTTGAAGAATTTATAGGTAATGTTAAAAAAATGTCACAAGTGTGAGTGGTTGATATAATATAATTTAGCGATTGAGCCCAAACCCACATACTTTTAAGTTTTGGGGTTGAACGATGTTCTAACATGCTATATTATGGTCTCTTACTAAAAGACTCCAGTTTCAATTACCTTTAATTTTTATCTTAATGATTTTTCAGCAGTTCAACTTATCACATTGGATAATCCAACTTGAGACATAAGCCATTGACAAGCATTTTAGTGAAAAATCTGCAACATTCAAATTAATTGAACAACTTGCTAAGAAAATGGTGGCGATGAATGAAAATCTTGTGTATTATTGATACCATTTTCATTGATTATACCGGCTGCCATTTATCTACCCCATGTATTATTTCTTCTCTTGCCCACCATTGGAAAAAAGAATACCCCCTTTATTAACTATTTTTCAAATCAACTATTAAGGTTTCGTTTGATTTGTAGAATGAGTATTTTGTTAAAGTGTTCCACATCGACAAGATTAACTTGACCTGTGCACTTTATAAGTTATGGACATCTCTCATCTCTCAAGGCGTCTTTTAAGAGTGAGTTAGGCCCATGAAGTTTTAAATGGTATCAGAGTGGATCTCTTGCGATGATGGACATTTCTCTCCCGTATGTTGAACACGTGTTTGGCCAAAATTGCCACACATGAGAGGACGTGTTAAAGTGTTCCACATCGACAAGATTAACTTAACCCGGACACTTTATAAGTTAGGGACACCCCTTCTCTTTCAATGCATCTTTTGAGATTGAGTTACGCCCATGAACTTTTACATATTCCATTAGGAAAATGAATAGTCATTCTCAGGAGTAAAAGAAAGTGGAATGGAATGATTATTCCTAATCTTTAGTTTGGTAATAACTCATACACTTTAATTGGAATCCAATCAATTAACATTACTAAAAAAACCCCAAATTATATATATATATAGCTTATATAGAACCGGGGGTGGCCTATTCCTTTAGGAATAGCTGTGCCTCTTATTTTTTAAAAGAATAGGTATTCCTCTTCGTAAGAGAATAGTTATTCCAATGGGAATAACTATTCCATTGAATAAACCCATACCAAATAAAGTAATGTTTATTCTATAGGAAAAATAGGAATAGTCATTTCATTTCAGGGGCCTATTCTGTGAACCAAACGATGCTTAAATTTGTATAATTTTCAAATCAATCATTAAATTTTTATTGAGCAAGAGGAAAGGGATTCGAAACCTCCTAGTTTCAAATAGGTTGTTTTGAGAGTCTTTATATTTAAAATCTAGTAAAAGTTTAATACATGATTGCGGTTTCATAAAACTTGAACTTGTGCCTCAAATAATGAAAAGATGATCATTCACCATTAGGCTAACTACCCAACTTATTTTTTAATGCAACAGATAAAAATATTAATAAGTTAGCTTTTAAATATAGGTTTTTCTTTGGCTATCTTTTTGTTTCTAATTCTTGTTGTTCTGACCTAATGTTTTTACAACTATTTTAGTATTTATTTTTTATTATTCTTCTTTATCACATTTGTTTTCAACTCCGTCAAATATATAATTTTTTACTAACATATGACATATTTTCTACTCTTACATTATGTTAGATCGCTTTATAACTTATGACGTAATATTTTTATACATTTAAGACTCATAACTTAGTAGGAATTTAAATTCGGACATTTTTGGTTTTTTTTTTTTTTTTTTTTTTTTTTTTTTTTTTTTTACATGTCCACACCAGAGGGGGGAAGAAGATTCGAACTAGTGATCTCTACTTTATGATGCGTGAACCCAACCGATTAAGCTACCTCTTAAAGACCCAAAACATTTATGACTCATTTCTGTTTTTGTTTACATAAATATGCATGCACACGTATGGAGAGATTATATGCATCTATATATTTATTTATTCATGTAAGTTTGGACCCCATATAAAAAATTATGATTCCGCCCCGTGTGTGAGATATATATATATATCCCTCGCATGGGGCAACATATCTAACAAATTAATACTTGAATTTTTTTAAGGAATCGTTCTTATCTTTGAATAAAGAAAGTAATATATATACAAGAGAAGGTAATATCAAATATGCGTATGTAAATAAACAAATAAATACAAAATTAATTGATGTAGTAGGCCTAAATTATAAATCGTTCATTTCATATTAAAATGATTCAGAAGTCTTTGTATGCTCAAAAAAAAAAAAAAAAAAAAAATAGTCCCTGAAACCAAATTCCATTTAAAACATTAAACTATTTTTTTTTTTTTAAAAAAATAGTATTTTCTTTGTTTCTGCTTTTTAGAAGTATTCCTATTTATTTCTTGATGTATGCTTCTAAAAATGTTATCTAGAAATGAATTGTTTCTTCTTCATCTCCTTTTCTAATGAACTCTACAAATACTCTAATAATAATTTTAGAAAATAAGAAGATGAGACAATGCATGACATGAGGATGACATGATGAGGAGGATGTCATCATGATATGTCCCTCTCACACTTACGCATTGTACGTACGTTAGGTACGTACTTACAGCATAGTATTCTGCTTTATATAAAGCTCATGATAGTGTGAGTTAAGGTAATACAGATATATTACAGTGTTAGAGAGTTCAGAGAGAGAGAGAGAGAGAGAGAGAGAGATGGGAGGGATGGTTGAAGAAGTGGAGATAAAGAGGTTGTCTTCTTTGGGTTCAGCTCCGTCTTCAACAACAATGCCTCTACTGTCTTTGAATCATGTCTCATTTGTCTGCAAGTCCGTGAGAAAGTCTGTGAGGTTCTATGAAGACGTCTTGGGATTTGTACTCATCAAACGCCCTTCTTCCTTCGACTTTGAAGGAGCTTGGTATATATGCCCAGTACTCTTTCCATATTCTCACCTGCTTTTCCTTCTGTTAATTTCCCTTCTCTCTTTTCTTCTTTCATTTTCTGGGTTTAATTCATTGCTTTCTCAAAAACTTTTGGGGGTGTTTATGCGTACAACCCTTTGGCCATATCGACTTGTTCGCTAACTTTTGATGGATTAGTATCCTCTATAATTATTTGTTCAAATTTAAAAGAATTCAGGTTGATGATTGTGAAAGATTATTTATGAGACTCAACTGACCTAATAAGTGATTGGACAGTTCAATTTTCATAGAGAAATCCTAGAGCATCTACTGTGGTCCTTTTTTAGTCTTTTTGTACGTGCTGAAATGTTACCCTATTTTTTTTTATAAAAAAAGGAAAGAGACATTAAGCTGTATTATTTTTTTAATTAAAAACAAGGTGTCATGTCAGCACAGAAAGATCACAATAAATGCTTTAGGATTTCTCATTTTTATTTGGTCAGGTAGGTTCCATAAGTGGTCTCTTTCATAATTACCTGTTTGAATTCTCTTAAATTCGGACAAGTAATTGTACATGTAGATGATCTGACCACTTATGGAACCCATCTAACCGGATAAGTGGTTGGACAACTCAATTTTTAAGTGGGTTCTATAAGTAATTTTTCACAATCACCTATCTGAATTCTCTTAAATTCGGACAAATAATTATAAAAGATCTTAATCAATCCCTTTTGATGGTCCTACTTAATTGGCTCAAGACCTCTAACACATTTTAGGTTTTAAGGTCATGAATAATAATTTATTGGCTATCTACTTATTTCAAAAGCGTAAACCAACAAAAGATGATGGTTAATTTAATTATTTAATTTATATTTTTAAGTTTTCATGTCATAAATGATAAATCAACTGAAGAAAGTTGGAAGAACATTTGCTTTGACTTATATCAAAAGTTGAAGTAGATAAAAAATTATTAAATTTGCTGTTTTTTAAATTCTCATATTATATAACATGATTATGCGAGCATGTGCTTGAGTGCTTCTACATCTTTAAAAAATAGGAAAAGAAAAAGTGCTTCTACCTCTTTATATTTTATAATTTAAATTCCCACCCATTACTTTTCTCATAATTACTATAATGCATATATAACTATTTGTGCTTCACTTTTTGACACATCCACCTCACATGCCATCAAATCAGTGCGTGCACATGCTGATTTATTTGTCTAAATTCTTTAGACTATCAATAATTTAACATAGAAGTAGAGTTGAGAGCAAAAGAATCTTGAAATCTAGACAAAAACATTCTTTGCCCGTGCCTTCTCATTTAAATTAAATATTTTAAATATTGAGTATCAATTGTCAAGGAAATGTTTTAGCTCATATGAAGAAAGTGTTAGAATATTAATTAATGAGCTACTTTTTACAGAATAGGATCTTCTCCATTTCTAATGAAATGAATAGTAGATACTATCAATTTTTTTGTCAGGATTAAAAGTTGATAAACCTAATAGTGTACATGATTTCATATTATTTAAATTTTTAAAAGACGTGCCAACATTGTTTTCATATACACCATTAGATGCATAAACTTTAAATCCTAACCTTTAATTTGAAACGGATAATATCAATTTTATTAAATGAAATGGAGATGATCCTATTCTACTTTTCACACCCATTTCACATATGCTGATGTATCATGTTTTAAGTGGCTTTCCATGTCACCTATTTAAAAAAATAAAAAAATAAATCAACTACTTTGTATGGCTTAAATTTGCTTTCTTTTTAGCCATGTGAACCCCAGAACTAAAAGGGTTCTTGTTTAGGTTGTTCAAGTATGGTATTGGCATACATTTGCTTGAGTCAGACAATGTCCCAACAAAGAAGGGGGCAATAAATCCAAAAGACAACCACATTTCATTCCAATGCTCAGACATGAAGCTCCTTATGCAGAAGCTGGAGGAGATGAATATAGAGTACGTTACAGCAGTGGTGGAAGAAGGTGGAATCACAGTTGATCAGCTCTTCTTCCATGACCCTGATGGATACATGATTGAAATATGCAATTGTCAAAATCTCCCTGTTCTTCCACTTTCATCATGCCCTCTCAAGCTACCTAAAACTACTTCTAAGAGCCGCATGTCCTTTCCATTTTATGGTAGGTTTGATCTGCCGTTTACCATTTATTTGCTTGTTTACATGTTTTTGCTAAGCATGTGTGTGTTGTGTGTGTGTTATTTCATTTTAATTAGTAGAACATCATATGACTATGAGATTGGCTTACCTCCGGTGAAAAAATCATTGGAGATCGATCTCCCCGAGGAAAAATAGACGTTGGAGATGGCCTAGGTTGAAAAAATATCTGAAGTTCTCCCTCAATCATCCCATTTCCTCCGTTTATTTGTTCATTGGAGGTAGTAAGCCAAACTCTATGACGTTAATTACCAAGTAAAACTTATTTGTCCTTAAAATTTAAGTTGATATGAAATTATTGATTTAATTAATCATTTAGTTAACATTTTAACACTCCCTCTTAATCAGCGGTGAAATTTAATTATTAAATTAATATTTTAATACTCTCTCTTACGTGTAGGTTTAATACGTGAGAAAGTGTTAGAATGTTAATTAAATGATTAAATTAATAATTTTCTATCTTTTTAAGCGTATAATTAGAAGCAGTAAATTTAATAATTTAATTAATATTCTAACATTTGATAGAGTTACGTGCAAACTAATGTATAAATGTAAATGCAGGTAAGGGAAGTAGAAAGGTACAATGCTCTAAACGAGATGAGGCATTGATGATGGAGAACTTAGTGGTGGAGATGATGAACATTTCTTTTTAAAAGATTGCTTAGGAGTGATTGATCATGCAAGTTTCTTTCCCAAAAGTTTTTTCACGAAATTATTGTCTGTATACGTTGTGTAAAGAAATGGTTGAAGCTATAGGACGCCAGAGAGATGGTTCATTGTACCAATTTATTATATAACTTCAAAAACGTGAGTGTTTCAAGCGTTTCCAGAAAGGATGCAGTGAACCAAGAGACGCGGCACAAACAAAGACCCGACATCATATTTTTCTCCGAGGACCGTAGATTGCCTCTGTTTCCTCTGCTGATTTTATGTGTCTAATTGTGTTGTTAATGTCGCTATTTTTTGGGCTCTTATGCAAATCAACGCATAGTAGATGCTTCAAGTATGATAGTATCATGTAAGCATTGAGCCCATATTTCGGAATTACTTTCCTTGTTCATCATTAGGGGACATTATGATTGGGAGTCAGTATTCTTGGTTGAGTTCAAGGCCAACAAAAGTTTCCCGGTTACATCATACACATGAATCGGCAAACGATGGTATAAACAAAGACCAAGTTAAGTGTTACCTCTACAGAAAGTTTTAGCCTCAGGAATGGATTAATTTCGATTTTCGAACCAACAAATACACTACATTAATCTTGTACCCGATGCATTTTGTTAAACAATTTTTTCGAGGGCCTTTCCTTACGATGATGGCTTCTTGCAAAATAGAAAAAATAATCACCGAAATTCTGTCAATTTTCGGAAAACAGAAACACTCCGATACTTAAATCAGTATATTATTTGACATAAATTGTTGTTTGTATACGTTGGATGAAATAGCCTTATCACGTGAATGTTGTTTCTACAGGTTCCAAGTGATCTTCGCAAATTGAACGAAAAAGCTTACACCCTTTAGGTTATATCAATAGGGCCTTTTCACCACAGTGTTAAAAGATTGGAAACTATGGGCAGGAATAAAGAGAGATATTTCAAAATATTTGTGGAAAAGGTTGAGCTAAATGTGGAGAATTTAGTAAGCACTATAAGGGATAGGAAAGCAGAAGTTTTTTTTTTTTTTTTTTTTTTTTTTTGATGAATAAGTAGAAATTGATATTAACAAAAAGAATAGGGATAGGGAAGCAGAAGTTCGTCATTGTTATTCACATACTAGCAGACTTAGCAATGATGATTATGTGAAAATGATCCTGTTGGATGCGAGCTTCATTATTATATTTTTTCTCCAATTATGCGTTGAAGAATGGAGTCGTTACGACAACCTTACAACATTTTCCCTACGTTTGATGGGTACTGTATTGAGTGACATATGGTTGCTTGAAAATCAACTTCCTTTCTTTATTATTGAGGAATTATACAACCTTGCATTTGCATCTCACTCAAATTACCATTCCTTCACTCAGCTTACCTGTGTATTATTTTTTGAGTTTGAGTTTCTCATTCTCAAACGACCGACCCACCACTTAAGCCAACACTGGGCCACTAATAAGCGCCAAATGTTGCATATTCAAGCTCCTTAACTTGCATATGTTATTTCCTTAGCATAGGTTTTAAACTACCATTCCTTCACTCAGCTTACCTGTGTATTATTTTTTGAGTTTGAGTTTCTCATTCTCAATTGACCGACCCACCACTTAAGTCAGCACTGGGCCACTGATAAGCGCTGAATGTTGCATATTCAAGCTCCTTAACTTGCATATGTTATTTCTTTAGCATTGTTATTTGTTTGATTTTGTATTGTTTTATTGTTTTTAGGTTTTAAATAAACATACAATTAATTCTATTGATTTTGGTCTTAAAGCACACTTTGAGAAGACCTAGAAGATGTGGTTAAGTTTAATCAAATCAAGGAAAAGATTAAATCGGAATTTCTCCAATAAGAGTCAAAATTGGATTGGATTCAAATTTGGATTTTGCACAAGTCTCAGTATTTTGATTATAACTTTCTGCTCAGGTATCGGATTGCAATGAAATTGGTGGCGTTGGAAAGCTAATAAAACATTCAACAAATATGTATGAAATATATTTTTTCTAATTTGGATGTTTACTATGCCAAAATCGGCTCACAATAAATAACTGCAAATCTGGACGAATCCTATTCCGATTTGTACTATGATTGCTTCCGAATTTGACTAGAAGACTCAAGTACGATTTTTTTTTTTTTTTGGAATTCCAGTGGCTTCTAGGGCTTGTTTACTCCATATAAATAGACCCCTAAGCTTCAAGAGAAGATGTGCTTAACTTTAAACAGAAAATTCTTCTTGGAGGCTTAACAAGTTGTAGAGGAGAAGAACATGCATGGTAGGAGGTCATCCCAACACCATCATGAGCGGTTAAAAACGTTTGTAGGGTATGGATGTAGCCCTATCCAAATACAATTGTTTGATTGTATTTTAATTTAGATAATTTTAGTTTATGCATGTTGGTTATATAATTATGAGAATTGCTACAATTTGATATTGTTCTTCATCTTTTAATGCAATTGTTCAAGTTCATAATCAATATTGGTAGAATTCTTCTCTTGTCTTTGAAAGCTTTTTACCTTTATTGAACACAAATCATTCTTGGTTTATGTGATTATGAGAATGATGATTATACAACAGGTTTAATTGACATATGATCAAAAGGATTAGATAGGTCATGCATAGGAAAGACAAATCGTACTACACCATAGTTTAGTGTAATTTAGGTAGACGATTCTTACCAACTGAAAATGGGTTATACTATTCCATTGAATGTATATATCCTATTAAAGACGTAACTAATCCATGTCTAGGGAAGACGGGTCATACCGCATCTTAGTGGTTAGGTGGATAGTCCGTGCCAACCAAAGATGGATTATACTTATGCTTTAATAAGGTAATTTCTTGTTTATTTATAACATGCATAGAATGAATTTCTCTTATTAAATGTGATTAATCATTGATGTGTGAATAGCGGTGAAGTCAATATTCTACTCTTTCTCTCTCTTATATTACAATCCTCATTTATGTTTATTTTATGCACTTTAGTTAATCACTAATTCAACAATCTTTTCTTTAGTTATTTTTAATCTTCATAAACTTGATAACAATACCCTTGCAGTCCTTGAGGTTCGACACCCTCAATCTACCTATATCTTACAAGGATTTATACTATTGCGAATGGTAATTTTATTATTAATATTTTTGTACACAAAATGACCACATCAGCCACCGTCGAACTACTGCAGAGCCACCTCTGGATCGCCATTGTGTAATTCTTAGACCACCACTGAGTCATCTTTAGACCACCACTTAGCCACCTTCAAACCACCACTGAGCCACCTCGTACCTTCATTGAGCCACCTCCAACCACCACTGAGCCACCACTTTGTCAAGTCACCCTTTTATCGATCTCATTTAAAAAGAAAAAGAAAAAAATCACTAGTAGATTGACAATGTCACGTTAACATAGTAAAATGGTGGTAGAATGTGAGTAAATAGGTTAAGGGTAGTTGGACACCCCATAATTATTTTTATTTTAATATGATGTGACAAAAAAAATTGCTGACGGAGCTTAATGGATATCACTTTATTGGACCAAAAACACATGTAAGGATTCATTTGAAATCCGTAAGAAGAAAAAAAAAAAAAAAAACAGCTATATTCAATTTTTAAAGACTCATTAAGTGAGTGGATGATGCGTTTACTCGTAAATTTATTTTATATTAACCCTTTAAAAATTGGAACAGAGACAAAAAATTTAAAACTTTGCCAACCGTTTCAAAGGTATTTGGATCCTCTCTAGTTTATTTGAGGATTCAGTTGGTGTTAATTTAGGAGAAATTTGTTCATAAAATGTGAAAGAACAAATTTTTCCCTAAATTTACACCAAATAGATCCCCTCCTGTTCAAATAATCCTCGTTCGTTTCAAACGAGGTAGGACGCTTAACAAACCTTTATTACTGTCGTGGAGACCAAAAAATTGACATTTGAGATGGCTTGTAGTTTTCACTAGACAAACCTTAAACGGAAGCCAGCTGTTTGCTCTGCAGTCAAAACATTTTGCATTGCTCAAGTCATATTTTTTTAAATTTGGTGGTCTTTTAATAATCTGCAAAATGAAGTGGTCTTGACTTGAGCAATGCAAAATGTTTTAAGTGGTTAACATTTTAATTTTTTTTTTTTAGTGATGGCATGAAAAGTTACTCTAAAATCTTCCCCACTTAGAATATTGCTAAGCATTTTTTTTTTGGTAAGATATTGCTAACCATCTTCACCTTCGATATATATGAGTAATGCTAATGATCATTTTTTGTTCTTTTTTTATCGTTTTGAAGTTGATTTGACTTTTAAAATTACTAATAGATCAAAATCTAATAGTAATTCATCTTAAACCCAAAAATAATTTTAAAAGCCAATTAGGTTTATAACAGTAATCCTTCCCAAAGCTGTGTTGGAAACCAAGAATATTACTTAGCACCTTAACCTTCCATGTATATATATTTCTATGGAAAACAAATACAGGTAGTTTGAATTTGACTCCGCACAGAGGACAAAATTAATTAATGAAATTTCCAATTTCAAAATCTTGATTTTTTACATGGAGCAGTTAGTCGATCAGTTTTACAAGAACCAAGTACAAGTTTATCAACTGAATAAGAGTTTGTTTGAGTTTACGTTGTGAAATAGAATTTTAAAGTCAAATAGATTTTAAGAGCATCCCTAGTGAACTCTCTATTTTTTAAGAGCATCACCTTTTTTAATTTAACTAGCAACTTTACAAAAGCACCATACAATAAACTCTCTAAATCTCACTCTATTTTATTAAGTTTTATTCTAACTTTTTTCTTTTTTTATTCTCAAAATCACCCCGTAATCCAAGAAAGAGTTAGACAATGAGAGAGGGAGAGTGAGAAAATGAATATAAAAATAAATGAGATAACGAGGAAGATTGTTTTTCCAAATATGGAGTACAAATCTAACAAGTATTATACCAGAGAATGAAAAGAGAACTTGGTAAAATTATGATTTTTGTGAATTTTAGCTAAAATTTGGCTAAACGTTACTTTTGGAGAGCTCCAAAGCAAAAAAAAAGAAAAAAAAAAAGAAAAAAGGAAGAAGATCATTTCCTAGCTTACAAAATGATATACAGGCATTTCCCCAAATCTTTGATAGGAAAAATAAAATAAAATAAACGAACAAAAAATATAATTTCCTTTTCTTTATTTTTTTTTCTTCTATAAAAGAAAGAACAGATAATTTTCTCTAAAATATTAGTCATCCAATGACTCCACTTACCATGATCTCGGACCATTATTGAATTTTGTGACGACACTCCGTTTTCGAATTACCGTTAAGTACAGCAAACGTGGTGAACTGGTGATAGAGTTAAAGGGCTAAAAGGTATTTTTACCCCAAACTTATGTTTTTTTAAAAGTGAATTTTTTAATATTAAGGGAGGGAGGGAGCCGGTCAATGGCCTCCCCCAATCATTACCCTTTAATCCAAAAGAAGGAATAAAATAATATAAAAAACAAAAAGCGGATTGAAAGTGAATTTTTTAATATAAAGGGGGGGGAGGGAGCCGGTCAATGGCCTCCCCCCAATCACTACCCATAAGGTAGCTCTTATATACCAGGGATTCTTAGGGAATTGATTGTTGGGGGACGAAAAACCGTCCCCCAACCGGCATTTATAATTAATAAATGTTTTTTTTATTAAAAGGGGGGGCAAGGAGACGTTAACCCGTCCCCTGCCAATCAGCCCTCGGATTCTTATCAAGAAGATAAATGCATGCGCATACCCAATATTCATTTGCTCACGCACACTTAAATAACTTTTGCAACCACTTTGCCTAAAACTGGTAGACATATAATTAGGATTCCTTTAAATTCTTACCATGTTAAGAATTCAACATTAGCTATCATATTTATTCATATTTTGAAAGCCAAAAACCGTTCTGATCAAATTTAAATAATTTAATTTGAAAATAGTATTAAAGGGTAACAAAATAATGTGGAGCTGATTTATTTGTACTCATATCATTTTTCTTTATTAATTGTTTTGATCATCTCCACATTACTTTAATACACATTTTTTAGTAAAAAAATTGATACACATAACATCTCTCAAGTAATTAATATAATATAGTTGGGATCAACCTTCTCCCTTTCTCTTCTTTTTTATATCCGCTCACCTCTCCACGTTAGAGGCTACAACAAGAGGGGAATGACCATATATATTGTAATGAGTAATACAACTCCTATAACAGTTTTACAATTTATTAATTCACCTACTCCCAAAAAGTGGTATGACTTGAGTCTCCAACGTTTTGAACTAAGAAGTAATTAGTTTTTTTTTTTATAGGCTAAAGGCATACTACCTTTTGTAAGTGACTTTATAAAAAGGTCGCACACTGTTTTTACCGCTTTTGTCTTTAGTTGGGGGGCTTTTTGAATAGAATGTCAATTGCCTTATTTCTTGCAGTGTCACGTCTTCCATTAAGAATAATTCAATGTGCTCGATCCACTCATATATATATATATAGGAAAAATAGGATGGTTGTAAAAAAAATTATTTCAATCCCAACCAAACCAACCATTTGAAATCCATCATTTCTTCAACCTAAAAAGGGTACGTACGTACCCCCTCTTTCAATGCTTTAGTCCACTCGTTGCCTTGCCAACCAATGCAAACAGGACTTATGAATTTCATCTCGTACAATATTATAAACTTTTAGTGGTTTTCCATTAAATTATGAATAAATGCAATACTAATAAAACTGGCATCTATCTGGATCCTCTCCGGTTCAACTGAACTGAAGAGCATCCAATTGGTTATATTTAGAGAATAAAGTTGTACGCTCACAAAAATGTAAAAATACAATTTTACTCTTAAAATAAGACTAATTGGATACTCTTCAGTTCAGTAAACAAGCCTGCATGAATTGTCACAAAAAAAAAAAAAAAAAAAAGGCCTGCATGTGATTCACGAGCCTAGTAATAAATCATTCTTAAAATAAAATTAGGAGTATTGACAATTCTTAGGATATTAAGAATTTAACATTTATCCCCTCAATAATAGTTCTCATATTAATTCATGTTTTGAAAGCCAAAAGCTGATATGACAAAATTTAAATTATTTAATTCAAAAATAATAATTGAAATTTGAAGAAATATGGAATATGTTCATGAGTATATATATGCAAGTGTAAAAAAGATTATGTTGCACGCACATTAAAGAAAATGTCACGTACAGTATAAGCAGTTAATATAATATATATGCTTGGACCCAAATTCATATGCTTAATTAAGCTTTTGAGTGGCACAGTGATGTTCTAACATGCTATATTATATTCTTATTAAAAAGACTCTCCAAATTATTAATCTTTCTAGCTATATAACAAAACCAATTATATTGGAGACAAGCGTCGCTCGACAACCACCATGGCCTCCCAAAATTCTTGAAAAAAAAAGAAAAAAAAAAGGGCGCTCATGGCTGTCCCCCAAATTACTATACATGGTCTCTCCAAACTAATTTGATGTTAAAATTGTGCTACTCTAATTGTTTCTATTAGTATTGTAATAATTGTAATGCGCTCATTCATTTTAATTAATGAATTTCATCTTGAAATATTTTTGGTAGAATAACCTATAACCTATATATAATTATAAAATAAAATTACAGAGTATTTTGAAGTTTTTCATATATGTTCGTACAGTAGGGTTTTGTTATAAATATGTTATGCTGTAACTCTAAATCATTATTGAATATAGTCGCACTCCTGTGAACGTAGGCATACGTACTGCTGAATCACGTAAATCTGTGTTTTAATTTTCTCTTGTTTTCTCTTTTTTCGATTTCATATTATTTATCATTGTTGTGCATGATAACAACTTTTTTATTTTACTGTCATAACCTAATTTATGTCATAGTTTGGAGGCATAGGCCAGGTAATTTGTGCTTGATAAACCAAAGCAAAAATTCATACTTCATAATAAGTTGCACCACAAGCTTGAATTTCCCCAAATCTTTGATAGGAAAAAAAATAAATTAAATAAATAAATAAACCAACAAAAAATATGATTAATTTCCTTTCCTTTCTTTCTGTCTTCTATAAAAGAAAGGAAAGATAATTTTCTCTAAAATCTTTGAGTAATGCTACACATCATCCTCTTGTCCACCTTTTGTCCTCCCAAAATTGATGTGGCTATTAAAATCACCATTGGATCAAAATTCAATAATGATCTATCATAAATTCAATAGTGATTTTAAGAGTCACATCAAATTTGGGAGGACAAAAGGAGGACAAGAGGAGGACAAGAGGATGATGTGTAGCATTACTCAAAATCTTTAGTGGTCCACTGACTCCACTTACCATGATCTCGGACTATTATTGAATTTTGTGACGACAGTACTCCGTTTGGGAATTACCGTTAAGTACTAGTGCAAACGTGGTGATCATAGAGTTAAAAGGCTAAAAGGTATTTTTATCCCAAACTGGCAAACTTGTGTTTCTTTATAAGCCAACCCACCCGCTATTGTTTGAGAGCCACACGGCAGATGATCTACATTTCATTTGCAGGAGCTCAATTACGTCTTTGTATTAATCATCAACGTGCGGCGTACGTATAGAATATGTAGTGCTTGTTCATGACTCCTCCTTTGTCCATAATTAAACTGTTCAAGCAGGGTGCATGGCTCCTTTTTACTTGTACGACCTTTCTCTTGCTATGCATAAGAATTTGTATTTCTTTGCTCTTTTTTCCACTAGCATCAGTTGGCATTTCAGCTATCACATCAAATCCTAATTAATTTAGTTCCAAGTATTTTGTGAATATTCAAGATTTAATATATACTTACAACTTAGAAAAGAAATGGGTACACACCAGATTTTGAAAACTATCTTCTAATTTATGTTTTTAATGCTTGTGACCCTTGTCTTTGTCTTTAATTAGGAAATTTAAGAAATGGAACAATCAGCAGGAGAAATTCAAGCAGCAGCAAATGATTTGATAATAAATATGAATGAAAATTCTGAAAGTCAAATGGAACATCAAGACATAGTGTTAAATGGCATCACAAAAATGCTAAAAAGCTCGGAGCCTCCCTTCTTATTACCTGAATTTTGTATTTATAAGGTTCCAACCGAACTTCGCAAAGTGAACGAAATAGCTTACACTCGATCCTCAGGTTATATCAATAGGGCCTTTTCACCATGGCGATGAGAGATTGGAAACCATGGAAAAGCCTAAAGTGACATATTTCAATAGATTTGCTAAAAAGGCTGCGTTAAAGGTGGAAAATTTACTAAGCATTATAAGGAACAGGGAAGCAAATATTCGTCATTGTTATTCACATACTAGCAAACTTAAAAGTGATGATTATGTGAAAATGATCATGCTGGCTGCGAGCTTCATTATTGTGTATTTCCTCGAAGCATGCTTTATTGAAAGATAGAAGTGTTCCAACAACATTACAGCATTTTTCCAACGGTTGCCGTTTCCTGTATCGAGTGACATATGGTTGCTTGAAAATCAACTTCCTTTCTTTATTATTAAGGAAATATACAACCTCGCATTTCCATCTCGCTCAAACTACCATTCCTTCATTCAGCTTACTTGTGAATTATTTGAAAAATCGGTAAGACACTGTTTTTCACTTCAAAATGAACATCATATGCCTATTTATCCCAATTTTAAAATAATGCACTTTGCCGATTTGTTAAAAACCTTTTCTCTGCCTCAATCAAAAAGGCTAGAAAAAAAAAAAAAAAAAAAAAGCCTGTCAAAGACGTTATACATCATTTGTACACTGAGTCAGTTGAATGAGGCAGAAGTGAAGTTTAAGGTGGGCTCAAGTGAAGGCTTATTTGACTTAAAATTCACAAGCAGAGTGCTAGAAACAGTGGCAGACCCAGCCTCCCAAATATGGGAGGGCCAAATTGAAAGAAAAAAAAATTAGGGGGGCGGGGGTGGGGGGCAAAACTAAAAAATTAAACAAAATTAAGGGTAAAATTTTATTTTATTTTATTTTTTTTTAGAATTTTTTTTTTTTTTGGGAAATTTTTTTTGGGGTGGCCCCCCCTGGCCCCCATATAGGTCCGCCATTGGCTAGAAATACCATGCTTAACATTATACGAGAATACTGAGTCTCTTTTTCGAAACCTTGTGGCCTTGGAGCAATGTCACTATCGGTATGACCATTATGTTACCGATTATATTCGCGTATTGGATTTCCTTATAGACACTGACAAAGATGTGGATTTACTTGTGCAAAAAGGGATCCAGGTTAATACTTTAGGCGACAGCAATGCAGTGACAACTTGGGTCAACAGGCTCGGCCAAAAAGTTTATTGTTTAAAAATGAACTCCAAGTATTATCATCTTTGTGAACAATTGAAAACATTCTACGAGGTTCCTTCCCATAGTTTAAAGGCTACCTTGAGACGTGATTATTTCAGTACTCCTTAGAGAATTGCTTTCACCGTAGCTGCTATTACCTTGTTGGTACTCACTTTCATACAAGCTATATGCTCTATCATCTCGTTGTTATGGCAGAAATGAAGTTTGTATAATTCTAATGGTATTGGATTGTATTGTGATAACATGTGGATCAAATTGTAGTCTACCACTTAGAAATTTAGTGTGTGTGTATATATATATATCTGTTTCAACTAAAGGAAAGATAATAACCTTCAATGGCTCTGTAATAATGGTTAGGGCTTGCAATAGATTTATAAACGCGCAAGAAAAGAAGTTTTGCAGACAGAAAGTTAGGTAGTAATTAATAAAGGAGTATGCACACAACCAAAAAAAAAAAAAACGGACAGTTTCAATTGGAACCAAAAATCAAATGAAAATAAAAATGCACTTATGCAATCATAGTAGTAATGATCATGAAAAATGAATAAATGCACAAATAGAGGCTTCCGGGAAGGTTAACAACTTATGAGAATAGGCTTTTGGAAAGCTAAGAGTGCTATAAAGCTATAGCGAATAGAGTAGCCGCTTTCCCGACATTCTCCATTGAATGAACTCTCACCGAGACGAGTGAGTGAAACCCAAAAGAATAAAAAAAAAAAAAATCAATAAGCCTTTGAGATTTACAAAGAGACCGAGAGTACCTCCATCAAGAATAGTCAAAATAACTACAGAAAAAGTACAGATTTCTATTTTAGCTACTTATTTCTTTATACACACTCTAACAGATTGTCTATTCGATCTACTCTTTATTTTCTTTAAATATTATTTTGTGTGAGAAAGAGTGTCAAAGAAAGAGGGGTAGAGAGTGAAAGAAGGAGAGAGAGAGAGAGACTACAAAAAAAAGAAAGGCATTTATAGATGGTTTTTTTCTAGACGGTTTCTAAAACCGTCTAGAAAACAAAATTTGTAGACAGTTTTTTCAAAACCGTCTGTAAAAAATTTATTATGGACGGTTTGATTAAGCCGTCCATAAAATTTCAGACAGATTTATAAAAACCGTTCATCAATTTATGGATGGTTTTTTTTTCTAAATCGTCTGTAAATATTATTTCAGACGGTTTTGTTAAAACCGTTTGAAATTTTAGGGACGGTTTTTACCAAACCGTCTTGAAAATTTTTTATCATGTCATGTCATCAATCTGCGTGATGTCCCCTTATTTCACCACATCCCTCTGATTTCTTTCTCAACTAAAATCACAACCGTCCGATTAAAACCTTCACGCACACTGTATTCTTAAAACCATCAATCTCTTTCTCTCTCTCTAGCTCTCTCTCTCTCTCTCGTTCTTCTTCTTCCTCCGGCCCAATCCCAAAATTTCTCTCGTCTCTTTCTGTCTCGCTATCTTACTAATCTTTCTTCTTTTGTTGTTTGTGTTTTTTTTTTCGCAGAAGATGATGACTCACCCCACCGCCGCATGACTCAGTCACTGATGACGGAGATCTAGGCGTCAAGGTCTCATCGGGGGGCTAGTTTTGATGTTGTGGTGACGGAGATCAAGGCTTCGAACTCCGATCCGCTCTAGGCCAGATTTTTGGAAGATCGGATTCGATCTTCCACTTTTTCCCCCCTTTTGAACTCTCTTGGAACTCTGTGTTGGCCGGATTTTAATTTTGGGTTGGATTTCATGAGGGGAGAAAGGGGAAGATTTCGCCGGCCCTTGAAGAAGTTTCCGGCGAGGGAGAAAAAAAAAAAAAAAAAGCGCAATAATGCCGGAAAGGAGAAAAATTCTGGACATATTTAGACATTTTGGACGATAATTAAGAAATATTAACATATATATAAAAGATATAAATCGAGACAGAAGAAAAAAAAAAAATTAAGACTGGACGGTTTGGATCAAACCGTCTCGAATTCCGGACAGTTTAGCCCAAACCGTCCAGAAATTCATTTAACGACTTTATATGCTGGAAAAAACCGTCTGAAATTGGTTCCAGGCGGTTTTTTTTTGCATTTTTGAACGGTTTTAAACTGTCTAGAATTTGGTTTTTTTTTTTGTAATGAGAGAGAGAGAGAAAGAGAGAGAGAGAGAGAGAGAGAGAGAGAGAGAGAGAGAACTCTTTGTAGTGTAAATAGTAAATAGGCACCGTGCCTATTTACTATTCACACTAAGAAAAAAAAAATCTATTATGCCTATAGGAAATGAAAAATGACTCATCATAGTTAAATTTGACTATTATGAGCTATTTGCCTATTCTGATGAATACAATTAAAAATCGAAATACTTCAACAAGTGTGTCTTTGTTTTTATAGTCAAAATGAGTTTTTGAGAAAAAACTTTATTTTCAAGTTTTTCCCAAAAGTGTGTTTTATGACCTTTTTTAGACCAATAAAGTCAAAGAAGTACTTTTTGAATTTTTTACCAAGCAGACACATTTTTGCTTTGCAAAGCTTTTTATATACTAAAAGTATTTTTTAATCTTCTTAACGCAATCCCAAACAAGCCTTAAGCTTCTTTTTTTCCTGATGAGCTTAAGCTTTCTTACTTCAATGCGTTTAAGATCATTTTCTTTACATTCGTTCCTAATTTCTAGGGATTATGATACTGATAGTCCGGCTTAATTTTAAGGTTTTAAAGATGGCTTCATGTTGATATATAAAAAGTCATTTATCCTTCTACTCATATAGCATAAGCACACTACAGTCTTAAAAAATTGTCCACGCAAGTTGAACGTAACATCGCCAATAATTCAAAATCCAAATTTTCAAAAGGTGTTTAAAATTGTGTCTAGTGATCATAGCAACTATGCAGTTCAATAACGCTGCCAAAAACCCAAGTCCCAACAACATCAACATCTTTCAAATTAGTGATTTTTATTTGTAGCAGTGGAGAATATTGCCTGTTTGCTTTCAGCTTGTTCTTCTGCTTCTATAATTACAATTAGGGTTGACAAGTTTTACCCGACTTACGAATCTAACACGAATTAATTTAGTGGATTATGGTTCAAGGGTTTGACTCATAATTGACTTATATGGTTTTATACATATGTCTTGACACGACCATATATAATCCAAAATGCTATATGAAGATCGACAGTTTTTTACACAACCCACGAACTTAACATGAAATTAACGAGTTGAAATTTAGGAGCCTAGCCTGTTTTATTAAATGGGTTGATCGAGTTTGGGTTGACCTATATAACTTTATACCCATAACGGCCCACATAAGCCCAAGAAGGGCCAAACGTCCTACAAATTTTGGAAATCATTAATTTATTGAGTATCATGCCAGACCACATAATTTATATATCTTTCATTTGCAATGCAATGCAAGCGTGAGCTTTGTGGGCTTATAAAAAGATAAGAGTGGAGGTGATTGGGGATGGAGTTGACGCTCTAAAGTGATGCCAAACATGCTATTGCCAACATTGGCACTAATTAAGTTTTTGGGGGACTTAATCAGGCTAAGAAATTAATTATTTATTCTTATACTTTCCTTCTTGATCGAATTTTAACATTGAGGCAATTAATTCAGATATTTGTTCAATAAACAACTTGCTGTGTGTGTCTGTACACGTCTTTCGTGGAAATCGTTAAATTTTTTCTACGCAGTGGAAATCATTAAATTCAATTGAATATTTAGTGGAATTCATTAAATTTTCAATTGTTGATACAGTCCTGCTCAATATAAGATGAGCTAGGTGTAAATGACTCTGTGAACGTGTATTTATTTGCTCACGGGCTCGGTTTAATTACTAAACACTAGGAGAAATAAGAAAGACCCATGATTTTTTCCATAGATTAAATTAAGCTTCGGTATAAATTAATGGCTGTCATCAAGACGGGTAAAGCTTATTGGTTATAAATGAGAAAGAAAGATTAATGAGGAGGTGAAGTTGGTCTATTGGTACCAGAGTCTCTTTTTTCTGGGGTACGTTCAAGCTCATGTAGGAACTAGCTAGCCGTAATGAGTTTTTTGAGAGACCAGTGACAGAATTGTTATAGGGTTGGGTTCTAAACATGACATAAAGATTTTTATTTTTATTTTTCATTTCTTTTACAGAAAGAAAAAAGAAAAGCTTCTCCTTTGAAATTGAAGTAATACAAAGATTCTTTACTACGTGCCAAAAACCAGGTACCTACCTGCCTTAAATGCCATTGAGCTTCAATGAGTGCCCTGGCATCTATAGACTTGAAAACATTGTTCTAATGGTGTGGGACACAGATGTGTTTACCAGCATTTCTATATATATCGATCTAATATGCCTCAAAATGGGCTAAGATTGGGCATTAAACAGTTGCAAATATTTGTTCTTTGTCGTGAACTAATGACGGTAATTTCTTTGTGTTGGAATGTAATCATTTCTTGAAACAAATGGTTGGATGTAAATGAGTGCCTTTGAACTCCATTATGCATTAATGGGATTATCAGCCTTTTGATAGTTTGGGTTAATTCTGTTAAATATATTTCACTTGCTGCTCTTCTGTTTTTGCATGCTTAAAGTTGTGCCGAAGAGAAGCTTGTGATCTAATTAAAAGTGGTGTTGTTAGTGATTACTTTTATTAATCGTTTCAGAAAAAAGGTGCAGTTGGATGCAGAGGCCAGAGGGTTGGACCTCGAGAGAAGAGGACCTGAAGAATCTCAGGTAATTCCTGCATCTCTCAGCTTCTGTCGACTTCAATGCACTGAGATTGGAGAAAGAATTTAAAGCAACTAAACCAGATCATCACTTGTACAGGTCTTATTGTTGAAATCGCGATATTGATGTTTTGTGTATAGGTTGGATATCATAATCCAAGATTCCATGCACAGAATTTAAAAAATTGGTGGGATTCAAGATTCAATCGACTGATGAAGGTTCTGGATGTTTTCAAACCTGTGCACAACAACAACGTACGTTTAGCAATGCAATTGCTTAGTTTAGTGGCCAATAAATAATAACCTCTTAATTAGGATTTTCACTAGCAAGGGTTACCAACAATTTACTGACTGATTTACTAATACTAACTACAGGAGGAGAGGAACATATGGAAGAATAAGTATTCATCTTCATAAGGGAATAATTATTTCAATGAATAGACCTAATTCAAATAAAAGAATGAAGAATAGTCATTTCATTTCAGGAATCTATTCTACAAACCAAAAAATGCTTAAAAACATGCCGGCTCGAAAAATTTTGAGGCCTAAGGCGACAAGTTTAAGTGAGACCATTTTTTTATATTTAAATTCTAATTAGATTTATTTAAATATTTGTATTATATAATTTTTATTTAATATGTTAATTAGAGCACTTTTTTCTATTTATAAAATGTATTTTAAAACTTTTTTATTTTATTTAATAACTTATTAGATATAAAATGACTTATCACTTGATTTAAAGACATGAAATAATAAGATTTAAAGAAAATGGAAATAAGTTATATAACGATTGATTTGTAACAGAACATAATGCGGAAAAAATTGTTGGACACTGAAGACTTATCAAGAATGTAATTCTATTTATTATACAAAACGCAAATAATGAAAATTTATGCACTTTGAAGACTTTTTATATTTTTCTAAACATTCAATTTAAATAAATGTTGGAGAAAAAATTATGTGAATAATTAATTCTACATGTCATATAAATGTCTATCAAGTGTCCATCAAATAATGAGGTGACTTTTAAAATCACCATTAGGCATGTGATTGATCAAATGATGAATTTGATCAAATGATAATTTTAAAAACCATCTCATTATTTGATAAACATTTATATGACATGTAGAATTACTCAAATTATGCACGTTGGACTAATTTCATAAATGTAAAAATAGAGCTTTTAAAAAGAGTAAATAAGCGGGACTTTTCAAGAATTTATAGATTTTTTTTAAACTTTTAATTTGTAATTACTTTTACCATGATTGAGGACCTTAATTAAAAACTATTTATTAAAATTTTACCATATTAGAGCCTTAAATTTATTTTTTTGAGTTTTTTTTTAAATATATATTTATTGTATAATTATTAATTGGGAGTCTTACGCAACCAAGTCGCGCTTGAGCCACCCATGCCTAAAAGATGTTAGGGGCATATCAATCAATGTACTTCTTTTGGAACATTTTAGTCATTGATTTTGATCGAAGGAATCCATATTTTTCAAGAGGAGCTGAAAAGCTGTCCATTTAGGTGTTAAATTTTTTGAAATCAAAATAAAATTAATTAAAATATAATTTATTTTTAAAAAAAAAAGTAGAAAAGAATCAACATTCTTTTCCGTTGCCAAAGGTCAGTTTTTGATGGTATAAGGCCAATGGATGAAGAAGAGTCAAATGGTTCCGTCTTCTATTTCTCTGCGTCTTCATCAGTGTTTACTTCCCAAAGGCCAAAAGAGGTCACATAAGAGGATTTGACTTGAAAAAAGAAAGAAGAATTTTATGAAAATACTTCCAAAAAACGAGATGAGAAACAGGCCAACTTAGATTGAACTGGAATCGGCGATGACTAGGCCAAAAGCAAGTTCAAAGGCTTTAACCGCTGATGCTTCACGATCTGGGTTCTCTCTCTGGGTGTGATTTCATATGATCTGGGTTCGTCTGGTGTGATATCATTTCACACGATCGGTTTTTTGTGGAGATGAATTTTTTTTTTTTTTTTTTTTTTTTTTTTTTTTTTTATGAAGGGAAGAAGATGATTTCATTGGAAAGATAGAATTTTTTTTTATGGGTTCGTCTGGTGTGATTTCATAGGAAAGATGGAATTTTTTTTTTTATGAAGGGAAGAAGATGAGAAGGATGAACCAGAAGATGGGGATGGAGGCTGGTGGCTCGTGGTGAGAGGGAGAGAGATCGAAGAAGATAGAGAAAGGAAAAAGAAATGATAAAAAAGTAGAACAACAATATTTAATATTAAAATAAAGAGTAGAATAAATATTCTGTTGGAAGGTATATATAAAATGTAATAGCTAAAATAGAAATTTGTATTTTTTTAATAGTCATTGATTAATATTACTGAAGATGTTCTTAGTTCATTTAGAAAGAGTAAATTAGTTATTTTTTTTATAGATAATTTTATCCTTTTTAAATACACTAATGCTCCTCTTTAGAGAGATCATTTTTCACTGCTAAGAACTAAGTCCAAACAACAAAAATCTCCTTCAAATTAGTGTTTATTTTTTTTATTTTTTTATTTGTGGTAGTGGAGAATGTTGCCTCTTTTGCTTTTAGCTGGTTCTCTTATTCTGTAACCTGGACATGGCATGGGGTGTACCCATTTAGTAACCCTGAAAGCCCATGAAGAGCCCATCACTGCCCAAATAAGCCCAAGAAAGGCTAGACGCCCTAAAATATAATGGGTAGTAGAGCGACCCTTAGGTCACGTCAATCATTTCCTAACTGCTCAAGGGAATCTCTATCTCTTAGTAGATGAACTATGCCTTCTCTACCTTCTCTCTGCATAGAGTAAGTAATTGGATTTGAGAATATTTATGTATTGTATTCTAAAAAGTTATTGATGTGATATAAAATTTAAGAATGTTTTATAGAAAAGTGAAAAAAGTTTTATTTTGTAGTGGATTTTTTTATTTGAATAATAATAAAAAATTATTGATGTGATATAAAAAGTATAAAAAAGTTAAAATATTTTTTATTAGATATTTTTAAAAGAAGTGAAAAGAAATAGAGGGGGAATGAAAATAGTTTCGCCCCTTTGAATTATCATCTTCCCCTAACAAATTTCTTTGTCTTCCTCCCAGCCATCTGTCCAGTTTTCTCTCCTATTTCCAAATCTCCATGTTTTGTTTCTTATGCCTTCTCTTTTTCTCGAGTAAGGAATATTAATTTTGTCACCTATCACCTTGCAACGGCAACATGTTGCTTTTAATTAGGTGCCTTTACCCGGTTAAAGATGACACTTACCAGACAGAGTCAGACATTTAGTTGGGAGGTAGTTAAATAAAAAATAAATTAAAATATATGGTCAAAGTATATATACAAAATTTATTGGGTGAGTTTGGTATCTCTTCATCTTCAAGTTTTCAACGCTTTCTTAAATCTCTTATGTGCTTGAAAAAAAAAATTCGCATCTTTTCTACAATACATTTCTTTTTTCTTCTCAACTCTACCTTACATCATCTACAACACAAACCAATATTCACTTTCATTCAACAAGTAATATCAGTCACAATATGGTAGAGTGGTGCTTTTCACGACATGGCTGGACCGCTATTAACCCAAAATTTCTTCATTAAGATTCTAACTCCCGCAAAGATCAATATTCTCAAGATTTTTTTAAATCTTCCTCTTCCCAAGTTCCCACCACTAAAAAACGAACCTCCAAAAAAATATGTTGAGAAATTTGCTCCTTTGTTTTCGGCCTGCACCTATACTCTAATTCATTTCTATTTCTCCACAAATTATAGACTGTTTAACAAAAAACCAATTAGCACAGATAAGCTTTAAAATGTTTATTTCTCCACACTTTAACAGGAAAAATGAGCCAAAATTTCTAACGGGTTGGGCAAATTTAATGGGTAAGGGCCAAATAGATTGAAAATCAAACAACTCTACTTGTTAAGTTTTTTTTTTTTTTTTTTCAAATGAATTGCGCCCCGGGGGGGGGGGGTGAGGTGCGCGCGGCATGGCCCCTACCGGCCACCCCCCAGCTTTGTCCTTGCACTTAACCATAGTACTACCCAATAGTGAGAGGACACCTGGCGAGAATCTGACAAAAGAGAAAAAACCTTCAAATATAAGGGCAACCATCTATCGAATGTAAAGACAACATCCTAAACCTTCGAGGGTAACAAACACTCCATTCCCCTCGTTTATTTCCACTTTTCTGAAAAATAGTTAACTTCAAAACATTTTAACTTTTTTCACTTTTTATATCACATAAATAATTTTTTATTACTATTCAAATAAAAAAATTCACTACAATACAATTTTTTTTTTCACTTTTTCATACAAATTCTTTCTACTTTATATCACATCAATCATTTCTTTCTATTACTCAAAAAAAAAAAAAAAAATCAATAATCTTTACCGAACACTCCCTTTATTTTTCCTTACTAAAGAGTAAAGACATCTTTTAAGGAGAAGTAATACAACATGCTTAAGTATCAGAGGTTTCTTTATCGGCACACTCGATAAGTCTTTGGTGTCCGTTTGACCTTTGATTGCAGGTACTCGTGGATTTGAGCTCGAGTAATCATCTCAACAGCTGTTAATGTTGTATGTGAGAACGAAGATAAGTTCCAAGACAAAGATCGCATGCCAATGACCAGGTCTTTGAGTACGCGGAGAGAAGCGGCTGACCCTCTAACTCAGCCGAACCCTTAGGATTACCAACAAGACATGATTGTTCGTCCAGCCTAAGGAAGTTCTCGTTTGGTATGCATAATGAGTATTTCATTATGAAAGAAAATATTTATTACTGGAAATGTAAGAGAGTGGAGGGTAATAATTATTCATACTCTTTAGTTTGGTGACAACACATATGCTTTTATTAGAATTCACATTATTTGTCTCTCTCTCTCTTTTATGGGTGGTTAGTCACAGTATTCACGTAGTTACTTTCTATTTTTTCTTTTTCAAAAGTTAGAGAAAATAGAAAATAATATGTGGGATTTTTATTATTATTTTTTTTTTGTGAAAAAAATATAGCCTATTCTTTTAAGAATAAGTATTTCTCTTTATAAGAGAATAATATATTATTCTAATGAAAAGACCCACTTTAAATAAAAGCACAAAAAATAATCATTCTATTTCAAAAATCTATTATGCAAATTCCATATTTTCCAAGAGGAATTTGCACCTCCCTCCAAATTCGTTTGCCAAGACCATAGTAAAAGAACAAATGATCTCTGCTCTCCATTCAACCTCTACAGAATGAGTAATGTTACATATCATCCTTGTATCTCTTTTTTGTTCCCCAAAATTGATGTGGATCTTAAAATCACCATTTAAATTTATAATAGACCACTATTCGATTTTGATCCAATGGTAATTTTAAGAGTTACATCAATTTTTGAAGGCATAAGAGTGATATGTAACATTACTCCTACAGGATAGACATAAGCTACCCCAAGTAAAACTTCACTTGCACATCTTTTCTCGTGTTGTCAAAGCATTCTTAACTACTAGCCAAAGAATAAATGAGTGCCCAGGAATTCTCCAACAATTTTTTGCATGTCAAAGTATATGGCCGAACTAACTCAAAATTTATTTGGGCAATTAGATTTCATATAGGCTCTTTCACAATGTATTGTCCAATTTACTATTATGTTTCATTTGTTTGGGCATAAAATATTTTTTGTATTTTTTGGTGTTTAGTGCAACCGAAAATGATAGTCAACGAAAATCATTTTCAATTTGACCGTAAAAGCCTCTTATCTACCACCGAAGGTCTCTAAATTTTAGTATCCAATTGCGGAACTGGCCGGTATCTGGCAAAACTAGACGGAATCTTGTTCGCCGGAATTTGGCAACGGTGGCCGGACGTTTTTGGATTCTATTTTTCGTTATTGGTGATTTTTTCGTATGAGCCAAATGCCAAAAAATATTTTCAAAATTAAAATTAAAAAAAAAATAGATAAAATCTGAGTAAAATTTAATATTTGAAAAATTTTCAAACACCCAATCATGCTATTAATATCCTTAAATTATATGAAGATAGTAGAGCATGTAATTTTTTTATGGAAGTCCAGATGTTACCCCCAGCGGTATAAATTTACAGCTGACGTAAAAAATTATCAATGTATTGCAAACTACTCTGTATGTCTCGAGAGAGGACTCAAAGCCGACATAAAAAAAGGAATGGTCCCTTCTAGCTTCATAGGACTTATGATAGGACTGTCATATCATAAAATATTAAATATGATAGATGCTTGTTGTGGTCTGAAATTCTTGTGTACTTATCAAAGCTACAGTTTCATTTGTCCTACAATATGGTACCACGTGGGTAGCACGTGGGACACGTATGGAGACGATAAATGCAAAGCTAATATTTCGGCGTGGCAAACTGGCAAATTGATTTGCACACACGTACCTCTCGACGCAACAACTTTTTGCAACCACTTTGCATGAAAAAACTGGTATTCTCATAATCTCATGTGTAATTCACAAGCCTATAATAAATCATTCTTCGTATTAAATTAGGATTCCTTCAAATTCTTACGGTACATGGAGACTATAAATGCAAAGCTAATATTTCGGCGTGGCAAATTGATTTGCACACATATTCTCATAATCTCTGTTGGGAATAAATATTCTATAGAATAGACTTCTATTAAATGTACATAAGAATAGTCATTCTATTTCAGAAGCTTATTCTACAAATTAAACGGGACTTAAATTTGTATAATTTTCAAATTAATCATTAAATTTTTATTGAGCAAGAGAAAAAGGCTAGGGATTTGAAACCTCCTAGTCTCAAATAAGATGTTTTAAGAGTCTTTATATTTAAAATCTAGTAAAAGTTAATACATGATTGCGATTCCCAGAAAACTTGAACTTGTGCCTCAAATAATGAAAAGATGGTTGCTCAACATCAAGCTAACTACACAACTTATTTTTTAATGCAACAGATAAAAATATTAATAAGTTAGCTTTTGAATACAGGTTTTTCTTTGGCTATCCTTGTAGCGCCCCAGATTTTAAGTAATTAAATAAATGTCTTAAATTAGAATTTAAGACTGAATGAAATAGACCGACGGAATTATTCAGTAGACTAATTAGCATAATAATGTGTAATATTCACTGCGTGTAATATTACTTTGCAATATATATTTGGTTTATAATTTATGATGTTAAAATATTATTAAGATAATAATATTATTTATGAAACGAACCCGATTAATGATTTTAATAAGGCAGACTGTATTAAAAAGACTACGTATAAAATACCCTAAGAAGCTGTTAATTATAATTATCATTACATTCTCCCTCTGTGTCATACCATACGTTGCATCCCACTGAGTTTTATTATAAACCAAAACAGTGTTCTCCAGCTAGCTTCTACTCATCACTCTCGCACTTATAAATCAGAACATTATTCCTCTGCAAATCACACGCAGCTTCCCTCCACTTTGATTTTATTAAATCCCTCCACTCAGTTTATTAAAAACACAGCCTGCCTCCACTTTGGTTTTAATGTATTTTCTTCTGCACGATCGTCCTTCTCGGAGCTTAAACAATGCAATGCTAGCCTGTCTCCACTCAGACAGCTACAAAGCAGTTCATCTCTGCTGCCGTAATAATGGCACCCTTCTCCCTCTTTCTTTTAATCCTTCTTACTTCTTTTTTTTATAACCGACGGAGAGAGAGACACTGAGAGATAGAGACCCAAGAGAGAGAGAAGTGCCCGGTTTCCCTATTCTTTTCTCTATCTTCTTTCTTCCTTTTCTTCTAAAACCAAGAGACACCTGGTGAGAGAGAGAGATCAATCGAGTGTTAGATGCAGTAGGAAGAATAGCATTGATCAGTGAGACCCGTGGCCCAATTCTTCTTCTTCCTCTCTTTCCTGGTTCATTCTTCTTCCCTTGCCTATATCACGCACAGAAGAACAAAGCAGGCAGAGAGTAAGAAAAGGATTATAGGATCCAGAACCCCGAAACCCAGTGATTCGGACCCAGACCCCAGCAGTCCGGCATGAACCTAGCAACCGCACCGCGACGAACCAGTAGACCCAGCAACCCCGGATCCCCAGCCAGCCCATCCCGGCGATTCCAGCAAGCACGGATCCGGAACCCAGGAGAACAGAGCATGAAGCCGAGCTTCCAGCAAGACCCAGGTCCGGTCCTCCCTGCATTGACACCGGAGAAGCAGGGAGAAACCCAGAGAAGACCTCGGCAGGCCGAACCCGTAGCCATGCAGTCCTGACTCCCAGCCAGCAGCTCAACGCAACCCGTAGCCCAGCAAACTCAGAGGAGGAAACCTGAGACCGTGATCCAACCCAAGCCACGACCCAAACCCCAACCCATTCCGGCAGAACCATAACAGACCCAGACTGTGGACCCGTGAGCTCAACACGCCGATGCCATGAAGCCAAGACCAACAGAACCACCATGACCGAACCCTTCTTTTCTGCTTTGACACTTCCTTTCTTCATTTTGACCGAAACAGAGAGGGGGAGAATGACGTTGGAGGTGAGACCCGGACCCCTATATATATATATATACATATAGATCTATAAATATATGTATTCGGTACCTATGCATATATATATATATATATATATATATATATATATATATATATATATATATATATATATATATATATATATATATGTATAGTATTATATTACTATACATATATATATATATATATATAGGATTTTCTGTCAATTCATAAATAAGGAACAAAGTTATTTTAATATAACAAATACTTATATATATATTAGTATGATATCTCTTGAGTTTAAGTTTATTTGTTTAAACTAGTACATATTATTTTACTTGAAAATCCAGAACTATGATTTACTATATTGAGTGATATTTTGGATATATGAGTGCTGAGAATTATGCAGAAAAAGGGAGTTAATAAAGATTATATTAATTATGTAGTCTCAATAACTAAATTAAAAACATGTTAAATATATTAGTTTATTTTAATATGAAATTGATTTTAGAAATTGAGTGTGATGTTTTACTATGGTTTCTAATATCTGTTGGTTGCAATAATTGTTAGAGTTAAATATGTTTTAAATCAAATGTTTTGTTAATTGGTTTAGTGCTTGGATTGATGTTCCCTAAAAGTGATTAGGTTTTGTTAGAAATATACATAGGTTTCTTGTTGGCTTATTTATCCATGCTATAGAGAATGATATTAAGAATTTTAGATTGTACTCAAGTGATTACTTGAGACCTAGATTCGATATTATTCTAAGGTATTGATTTGCTAATCGATTGAGCAAATATTAAGACTTAACCATGTTAAGCGTTAATAAATGTAAATAATTTTCCAATTAATAGATGATCGCTTCTATGTATGTGTCTATGTATAAAAATAGAGTTCATGTTTAGGCATGAGTTTCTAGAAGGAATGATATTGACCTTGTATGCACATGTATATGTATTTGATGCAGATGATGAATTGAGACAGCACAAAAGGACTGTAAGTATTTTTATACTTACTGAGGGTAGTACTGGATTTCAATAATGTTGTGTATGTTTTATTTTAATTGGATGCGTGTGACTGATTATTGCATACTGTTAATAATTAACCTATTAATATTGGGCGCAACGTCTCCCAAAGGTTCATGATAGAGTTGAACCGGAAACAATAATAATCATATTGATTGGAACGGCTTTCAAAGTACTAGAGGAGGGAGGTCTCCGATAGTGCGAAAACAAGTTAATTAAAATGTAATGTAGAGGGGACGGCCTCGAGAAACACGATTAAACGGGGGGACGTGCCCTTACAAGAGAGGAGTGTAATCACTATATGAACTGTTAAACTTTGCATGAAAACTATCACCACATCATTATGTCATATCTGTTCCTTAAAATAACGCATAAACCATGATGTTGTTGAATGACAGTTAGCTCACTTATGGAACTATGGGATTGTGGCGGTAACCACCTTCTCATAGATGTTTGCGCAGGTACTGAAGATTATGGATTGGATTAACTGCTAGCTTAAGAGATTTAAAGCTGTGTAGTTAGGATTTTAGTACTTTGTACTCGTAGATATTTGTACCATTTGCTTGTAATATGACTAGACATTTACTTGTAAGTAATAAGTTCCATGCATGCTTTAGTGTCATATGTGACATATGTTTCTTTATAAATAGTGTAAAGACTTTTAACGTATTTTCTAGAAGATGTCAGTTAAAGCTCTGAATATATCGTAAGGGAATTGTCCCTATCGGTGATGTTTAAAAAAAAAAAAGATATTCTTATTTTTCCGCTGCCAGATTTATCAACTCTGAATGGTTAATGACACGTAATTATCCAGATATAATTACTTACGCTTTTTTGTAAAAAGCGGGTCGTTACAATCCTTTTGTTTCTAATTCTTGTTGTTATGAGGTAATGTTTTTATAACTATTTTAGTATTTATTTTTTATTTTTCTTCTTTATCACATTATGTTTTCAACACCGTCAAGTATATAGTTTTTGACTCACATATGACATATTTTCTACTCTTAAATTATGTTAGATCGCTTTATAACTTGGGACATGTAATATTTTTATACATTTATGCCTCATGACTTAATATGAATTTAAATTTAAGACATTTCTATTTTTATTTACATAAACATGCATGCACACACATGGAGAGAATATATGCATCTATATATTTATTTATTCATGCAAGTATGGACCCACATACAAAAAATCTTGATTCCACCCCGTGTGTGAGGTCGATATATATACTTCACACACGGCAACATATCTAACAAATTAATTAATACTTGATTTTTCAAGGAATTTTTCTTATCCTTGAATAAAGAAAGTAATATATATACAAAAAAAGGTAATATCAAATATGCATATAAAAATAAACAAATAAATACAAAATCAGTTGATGTGGTTGACCTAAATTATAAATAATTCATTTCATATTAAAATGAATTCAGAATCCTTGCATGCAAAAAAATAATAAAATAAAATAAAATTAATTCCTGAAACTAAATTCCGTTAAAACATTGAACTATTTTTATTTTTATTTTTTTAAAAAAAAAAAAAAATTGTATTTTCTTTGTTTCTACTTTTTAGAAGTATTCCTATTTATTTCTTGATGTATGCTTCTAAAAATGCTATCTAGAAATGATTTATTTCTTCTTTGTCTCCTTTTCTAATGAACTCTACAAATATTCTAATAATAATTTTAGAAAATAAGAAGATGAGACACTGCATGACATGAGGAGGATGACATGATGAGGAGGATATATGTCATCATGATATGTCCCTCTCACACTTACACATTGTACGTACGTACTTACAGCATAGTACGTATTCTGCTTTATATAAAGCTCATGGTAGTGTGAGTTAAGGTTATACAGATATATTACAGTGTTAGAGAGTTCAGAGAGAGAGAGAGAGAGAGAGATGGGAGAGATGGGAGAGATGGTTCAAGAGGTGGAGATACAGAGGTTGTCTTCTTTGGGTTCAGCTTCCTCTTCAACAACAATGCCTCTACTGTCTTTGAATCATGTCTCATTTGTCTGCAAGTCTGTGAGAAACTCTGTGAGGTTCTATGAAGACGTCTTGGGATTTGTACTCATCAAACGCCCTTCCTCCTTCAACTTTGAAGGAGCTTGGTATGCCCAGTACTGTTTCCGTATTCTCACCTGCTTTTCCTTCTGTTAATTTCCTTTCTCTCTTTTCTTCGTTCATTTTCTGGGTTTAATTCATTGCTTTCTCATAAACTTTTGGGGTGTTTATGCGTGGAACCCTTTGGCCAGATCTACTTGTTTGCTAACTTTTGATAAATTAGAATTTTTTATAATTATTTATTCAAATTTGAGAGAATTTAGGCATACAATTATAAAATATCACTTATGAGACTCACTTGATCGGATAAGTGGTTAGACAGTTCAATTTTTATAGAGAAATACTAGAGCATCTACTGTGGTCCTTCTTAAGTCCTTTTGTGCTGACATGGTACCTTATTTTTATTTTTATTTTTTATAAAAATAAGAAAGAGAAATTAAGTTGTATTTTTTTTTTTTTACTAAAAATAATGTGTCATGTTAGCACAGAAGGATTCAAGAAGGACCACAGTAGATGCTTTAAGATTTTTCATTTTTATTTGATCAGGTGAGTTTCATAAGTGGTCTATCTTATAATCACCTTATCGTATTCTCTTAAATTCGGACAAGTAATTGTACATGTAAACAGGGGCGGAACCAGGATTTTTGATGAGGGGGGACAAATTTATTTATTTTTTATTGGAGAGACTGACTTGCATAAATACAAAATATTTAAAATCTCTATATATTTGTGTTTGTGCATATTGATATTAAATAAAAGCATTGAAGTCTTACATTTAATCTCATGGCATCACAAACACACAGTGGTATAAACAACTAGCAAAATAGCTTAGAAAAAAAAAACTAGAAAAAAAAAAAACTAAACATAATCTATAGGGTCCAATAAAAATGATACTTATGATCATGAACTCTTTTTCCTAAGAATCTCTTAAAGCCCCAAATAACAATGCTATGAGTCGAGCCAAACAATGGTGAAATTATAAATTAGGGGTAATTACCTTTTCCCCCTATGAACTACCAAAAAATGCGCGATGCCCCAATGAACTACCAACTCGACCAAAATAGAGCATTCAACTACCAAAGATAACCATTTTCCCCCCTTCCGCCAGTCACACGCCGTTTTACCCTAATTTTCCTCCTCTTTTCCCCCTATGAACTACCACCATCTTCCTCTTTTCCCCCCATGAACTACCATCATCTTCCAACATGCCCCCATATAAAACGGCACATGACCCGTTGACCGTTTCTTTTAACCCCTTTGACTGACGGAAGAGGGAAAAATGATTGTCTTTAGTAGTTGAATGCTCTATTTTGGTCGAGTTGGTAGTTCATGGGGGCATTGCGCATTTTTTGGTAGTTCATGGAGGAAAAATGTAATTACCCCTATAAATTATTAAATCATTTAACTTGTGATGTCAAAACGAATATTGTGAACCAAAATAACTACTCAAAAAATTAATTGTTGGTTAGAGACTTCAGTTAGAATAACCATTCAAAGAATCCAAACCATTCAACTTTTTCTTTCGCATCTTCACAGCCCTAAACCAAATTGAGTTTCTAGTTAGAAGCCAACTAGAATATGGAAGGAAATTAAATGAATGGAGTATTTTAGATTTTTTTGTGTTAAAAGATGGGGTAAAACTAAAAAACAATAAGTTAAAAGGGGACACAAATATTATTTTGGGGGGACAAGTGTCATTTTGGAAGAAAAAAAATATTTTTTTGGTATATTTAAGAATATTTTTCAAAATTTTGGGGGGACATCCAAGACGTGAGTCCGCCCCTGGATGTAAAGAATCCTGATCACTTATGGGACCCACCTAATCGGATAAGTGGATTTTATAAGTGGTTTCTTACAATTTCTGTTTGAATTCTCTTCAATTCGGACAAATAATTATAGAGGGTCTTAATTCCTTTTGATGGTCTTTCTTAATTGGCTCAAGAACTCAGACACATTTTGGGTTTTAAGGTCATGAATAATGATTTATTGGTTATCTACTTATCTCGAAATTTTAAAGAAGTGACAAAAGATGATAGTTAATTTAATTATTTAATTTATATTTTTAAGTTTTCATGTCATAAATGATAAATCAACTAAAGAAGGTAGGAAGAATATTTGCTCTAACTTATATCAAAAGTTGAAGCAGATAAAAAATTATTAAATTTGCTGGTTTTTAAATTCTCATATTATAGAATGTGATTATGCGAGCATGTGCTTCTACATCTTTTAACAAAAAAGGAAAAGAAAAAGTGCTTCTACCTCTTTATATTTTATTATGATAAATCAACTGAAGAAGGTAGGAAGAACATTTGCTCTGACTTCTATCAAAAGTTGAAGCAGATAAAAAATAATTAAATTTGCTGTTTTTTAAATTCTCATATTATAGAACGTGATTATACGAGGATGTGCTTCTACATCTTTAAAAAAAAAAAAAAAAAAAAGTGCTTCTACCTCTTTATATTTTATAATTTAAATTCCCACCCATTACTTTTCTCATAGTTACTACAATGCATGTATAACTATCTGTGCTTCACTTTTTTGACACATTCACCTCACATGCCATCAAATCAGTGCGTGCGCATGCTGATTTTTTTGTGTAAATTCTTTAGACAATTAATAATTTAACATAGAATTAAAGATGAGACCAAAAGAATCTTGAAACTGAGACAAAAACAGTCTTTGCCGATCACTTCTCATTTACATTAAATATTTTAAACATTGAGTATCAATTGTATGTAAAATTAATTAATTAATGAAAAGTTTTAGGTCACATGAAAAAAGTGTTAAAATGTTAATTAATGAGCTACTTTTCACGGAATAAGATCATCTCCATTTCAAATGAAATGGATAGTGGATACTATCAATTTTTTTGTCAGGATTTAAAGTTGATAAATCTAATGGTGTACATGATTTTATATTATTTAAATTTTTAAAAGACGTGCCAACATTAACTTCATATACAACATTAGATGCATCAACTTTAAATCCTAACCTTTAATTTGAAATGAATAATATCAATTTTATTAAATGAAATAGAGATGATCCTATTCCACTTTTCACACCCATTTCAATGTATCATGTTTTAAGTAGTTTTCCATGTCATCTACTTAAAAAATAATAATAATAATAAATAAATAAATAAACAACTATTTTGTATGGCTTAAATTTGCTTTCTTTTTGGCCATGTGAACCCCAGAACTAAAAGGGTTCTTGTTTAGGTTGTTCAAGTATGGGATTGGCATACATTTGCTTGAGTCAGACAATGTCCCAACAAAGAAGGGGGCAATAAATCCAAAAGACAACCACATTTCATTCCAATGCTCAGACATGAAGCTCCTTATGCAGAAGCTCGAGGAGATGAATATAGAGTACGTTACAGCAGTGGTGGAAGAAGGTGGAATCACAGTTGATCAGCTCTTCTTCCATGACCCTGATGGATACATGATTGAAATATGCAATTGTCAAAATCTCCCTGTTCTTCCACTTTCATCATGCCCTCTCAAGCTACCAAAAACTACTTCTAAGAGCCGCATGTCCTTTCCATTTTATGGTAGGTTTGATCTGCCGTATACCATTTATTTGCTTGTTAACATGTTTTTGCTAAGAATGTGTGTGTGTGTGTTATTTCATTTTAATTAGTAGAACATCATATGACAATGAGATTGGCTTACCTCCGGTGAAAAAATCATTGGAGATCGATCCCCCTGAGGAAAAATAGATGTTGGAGAAGGCATCGGTTGAAAAATATTTGGAGTTCTCCCTCGATCATCCCATTTCCTCTGTTTATTTGTTCATTGGAGGTAGTAAGCCAAACTCTACAACGTTAATTACCAAGCAAAACTTATTTGTCTTTAAAGCTTAAGCTGATATGAAATTATTGATTTATTCGTTTAATTAATATTTTAACATTTCCTCTTAATAAGAGATGCCTAACATGTGAGATACAAGGTTTAAACTCAGGATCTTTGCTTTTATACCTTGTTAAATCACTATTTACCCCAAAATTTTAAGCTTATAGGAAGCGGTGAATTTAATTATTAAATTAATATTTTAATACTCTCTCTTTCGTGTAGGTTTAACATGTGAGAAAGTGTTAGAATGTTAATTAAATGATTAAATCAATAGTTTTTCTATCTGTTTAAGCATATAAGAAGCAATGAATTTAATAATTTAATTAATATTCTAACGTTAGATAGAGTTACATGCTCATTAATGTATCAATGTAAATGCAGGTAAGGGAAGTAGAAAGGTGCAATGCTCTAGACGAGATGAGGCATTGATGATGGAGAACTTGGTGGTGGAGATGATGAACATTTCTTTTTAAAAGATTGCTTAGGAGTGATTGACGCAATTTTCCCAAAAGTTTTTTCACGAAATTGTTGTTGAATTGTTATACCCTTAATGTGTCTTGGAGTTGTACACTAGTTGTAATTTTAACATTTCTCTATTATATAACTTCAAAAACGTGAGTGTTACAAGCGTTTTCAGAAAGGATGCAGTGAACCAAGGAACACGGACCCGACAACATATTTTTCTCCGAGGACCGTAGATTGCCTCTGTTTCCTCTGCTGATTTTGTGTCTCATTTGTGTTGTTAATGTTGCTATTTTTTGGTCTCGTATGCAAATCAACGCATAGTAGATGCTTCAAGTATGATAGTATCATGTAAGCATTGAGCCCATATTTCGGAATTACTTTCCTTGTTCATCATTAGGAGACATTATGATTGGGAATCAGTATTCTTGGTTGAGTTCAAGGCCATGAATCGGCAAACGATGGTATAAACAAAGACCAAGTTAAGTGTTACCTCTACAGAAAGTTTTAGCCTCAGGAATGGATTAATTTCGATTTTCAAACCAACAAATACGCTACATTAATCTTGTACCCGATACATTTTGTTGAAACAATTTTTTCGAGGGCCTTTCCCTACGATGATGGCTACTTGCAAAATAGAAAAAAAGGTCACCGAAAATTTGTCAGGTTTTAGAAAACAGAAACACTCCAATACTAAAATCAGTACATTATTTGACATAAACTGTTGTTTGTATACGTTGGATGAAATAGCCTTATCACGTGAATGTTGTATCTACAGGGTTCTAATTGATCTTCGTAAATTGAACAAAGAAGCTTACACTCTTCAGGTTATATCAATAGGGCCTTTTCACCACGGTGTTAAAAGATTGGAAACTATGGGTAGGAATAAAGAGAAATATTTCAAAATATTTGTGAAAAAGACTGAGCTAAATGTGGAGAATTTAGTAAGCACTATAAGGAATAGGAAAGCAGAAGTTCGTCATTGTTATTTACATACTAGCAGACTTAACAATGATGATTATGTGAAAATAATCCTGCTGGATGCGAGCTTCATTATTATATTTTTCCTCGAATTATGCGTTGAATAATGGAGTCGTTACGACAACCTTACAACATTTTCGCTACGTTTGCTGGGTACTGTATTGAGTGACATATGGTTGTTTGAAAATCAATTTCCTTTCTTTATTATTAAGGAATTATACAACCTTGCATTTGCATCTCGCTCAAACTACCATTCTTTCACTCAGCTTACTTGTATATTATTTTTTGAGTTTGAGTTTCTCATTCTCAAACCACTGACCCACCACTTAAGCCAGCAATAGGCCACTGATAAGCGCCGAATGTTGCACATTCAAACTCCTTAACTTGCATATGTTTTTTCCTAAGCATTGTTATTTGTTTGATTTTGTGTTGTTTTATTGTTTTCAGGTTTTAAATAAACATGCAATTAATTCTATTGATTTTGGGTTTAAAGCACACTTTGAGAAGACCTAAAAGATGTGGTTAAGTTTAATCAAATCAAGGAAAAGATTAAATTGGAATTTCTCCAATAAGAGTCAAAATCGGATTGGATTCAAATTTGGATTTTGCATACGTCTCAGTATTTTGATCATAACTTTCTCCTCAGATATCGGATTGCAATAAAATTTGTGGAGTTAGAAAGCTAATAAAACATTCAACAAATATGTCCGAAATAGGTTTTTCCTAATTTGGATTTTTACTATGCCAAAATCACCCCGCAATAAATGACTGCAAATCTGGATGAATCTTATTCCGATTTGTACTATGATTGCTTCCGCATTTGACTAAAAGATTCAAGTACAATTTTTCTGGAATTCCAGTGGCTTCTAGGTCTTGTTTGCTCCCTATAAATGGACCCCTAAGTTTCAAGAGAATGGATGTTTAGCTTTAGACAGAAAATTCTTCTTGAAGGCTTAACAAGTTGTAGAGGAGAAGAACATGCATAGTAGGAGGCTATCCCAACATCATCATGAATGGCTAAAAACCTTTGTAGGGTATTGATGTAGCCCTATCCAAATACAATGGTTTGATTATATTTTAATTTAGATAATTTTAGTTTATGCATGTTGGTTATATAATTATTAGAATTGCTACAATTTGATATTGTTCTTTATCTTTTAATGCAATTGTTCTTCAAGTTCATAAACAATATTGGTAGAATTCTTCTATTGTCTTGAAAGCCTTTTACCTTTATTGTAATCAAATCATTCTTGTTTTATGTGATTATGAGAATGATGATTATACAACATGTTTAATTGACATATAATCAAAAGGATTAGATAGGCCATGCCTAAGAAAGACGAATCGTGCTACACCATAGTTTAGTGTAATTTAGGTAGACAATTCGTACCAACCGAAAATGGGTTATACTATTCCATTGAATGTAAGTATCATATTAAAGAGGTAGCTAATCCATGCCTAGGAAAGACGGGTCATACCGCATCTTAGTGATTAGGTGGACGATCCGTGCCAACCAAAGATGGATTATACTTATGCTTTAATAAGGTAATTTCTTGTTTATTTATAACATGTATAGAATAAATTTTTCTTATTAAATATGATTAACCATTAATGTGTGGATAGCGGTAAAGTCAATATTCTACTCTTTCTCCCTTTTATATTTCAATCATCTTTTATGTTTATTTTATGCACTTTAATTAATCACAAATTCAACAATATTTTCTTTAGTTATTTTTAATCTTCATAAACTTGATAACAATACCCCTGTAGTCCTTGAGGTTCGACACCCTCAATATAGCCCTATCATATAAAAATTCATACTATTGCGAATTGTAATTTTATTATTGATATTTTTGTACACAAAATGACCACATCAGCCATCATCGAACTACTGCAGAGCCACCTCCGGACCACCACTGAGTCATCCTCAGACTACCACTGAGACATCCTCAGATCACCATTGAGCCACCCATTTATCAAGTCACCCTTCTATCGATCTCAATCAAAAAGGAAAAAAAAAAAAAAAATCAATAGTAGATTGACAATGTCATGTCAACATAGTAAAATGGTGGTAGAATGTGAGTAAATAGGTTAAGGATAGTTGGACACCCCATAATTATTATTATTTTTATATGATGTGACAAAAAAAAAAAAATACTAATGGAGCTTAATGGATATCACTTTATTGGACCGAAAACACATGTAAGGATTCATTTGAAATCCATTAAAAAAAAAAAAAAAAAAACAAATAAATTAAATAATCCTTGTCCGTTTCAATCGAGGTAGGACACTTAACAAACCTTTATTGCTATCGTGGAGACCAAAAAATTGACATTTGAGATGGCTTGTAGTTTTCACTAGACAAACCTTAAACGGAAGCCAGCTGTTTGCTCTCCACTTAAAACATTTTGCATTGCTCAAGTCATATTTTATTAAATTTGGTGGTCTTCTAATAATCTGCAAAATAAAGTGGTCTTGACTTGAGCATTTTTTTTTTTAATTTTTTTTTTCCCCTTTTTGGGAAGATATTGCTAAGCATTTTTACCTTCAATATGAGTAATGCTAAGAACCATCTTCTTCTTCTTCTTCTTCTTTTTTTATTTCCTCAAGTTGATTTAACTTTTAAAATTATTAATAGATCAAAATCTAATAGTAATTTATTTCAAACCAAATAATAATTTTAAAAGCCAATTAGGTTCATAACAAAAATCCTTCCCAGAGCTGTGTTGGAAACTAAGAATATTGCTTAGCATCTTAACCTTCCATGTATATATATTTGTATGGAAAACAAATACAGGAAGTATGAATTTGACTCTGCACAGAGGACAAAATGAATTATTGAAATTTCCATTAATTTCAAAATCTTGATTTTCTCATGGAGCAGTTAGTCGATCAGTTTTGCTAGAACCAAGTACAAGTTTATCAATCGAATAAGAGTTTGTTTGAGATTATGTTGTGAAATAGAATTTTAAAGTCAAATAGATTTTAAGAGCATTCCTAGTGGACTCTCTATTCTTTAACTAAATCTGGTTAAAAAAATTCACATTTTTTAGTTTAACTAGCAACTTTACAAAAGCATTGCACAATAAACTCTCTAAATCTCACTCTATTCTATTAAGTTTTATTCTAACTTTATTCTTTTTTAATTCTCAAAATCACCCCACAAACCATGAAAAAGTGATGCAGTGAGTGAGAGTGAGAGTATGAGAAAATAAATATAAAAATAAATGAGATACAGAGGAAGATTGTTTCTCCAAATATGGAGCACAAATCTGACAAGTATAACGGAGAATGAAAAGAGAGCTTGGTAAATTATGACTTTTGTAAATTTTAGCTAAAATTTGGTTAAACATTACTCTTGGAGAGCTCAATGAAAATGCTCATGTAGGCTATATAGCATAGTTGGACCAGATTTATAAACTTACAACATGTTTAAAATTGTGTTGAAAAATAGAGCTTTCAATTAATGAAATTTAGTCAATCCTGAAATATACTAGGTGTATAAAAGGCATTTCCCCAATATATGATAAGATGAAAAACACCAACAAAAAAAGATCGTTTCCTTTTTCTTTTCTTTTTTTTTTTTCTTTTTTTTTTTTTTGTTTCCTAAGCAAAAAAAAAATAAAAAAAAATAAAAAAATCATTTCCTAGCTTACAAACCTATATACAGGCATTTCCCCAAATCTTTGATAGGAAAAAAAAATAGAAATAAACCAACAAAAAATATAATTTCCATTTCTTTATTTTTTTTCTTCTATAAAAGAAAGAACAGATAATTTTCTCTAAAATATTTAGGGTCCACCGACTCCACGCACCATGATCTCGGACTATTATTGAATTTTGTGACGACACTCCGTTTCGGAATTACCGTTAAGTACAGCAAACGTGGTGAACTGGTGGTAGAGTTAAAGGGCTAAAAGGTATTTTTCTACCCCAACTTGTATTTCTTTATAAGCCAACACGCTATTGTTTGAGAGCCACACGCGCGGCAGATCTACGTTACATTTGCAGGAGCTCAAGTTCTTTCTTTTAATCCTCAACGTGAGGCGTACTCACGCAGATTAAAGTGAAAACCCCCTTAATTTGTCCTTATAATTAATAATCATAGAATATGTAGTACGTTCTTGGTCATGACTCCTCCTTTGTCCATAAACTGTTCTAGCGTGGCTCCCTTTTACTTGTACCTTTCTGTTGCTATATATATATATATATATATGTCAAATTGAACCGAAGAATAACCGGAATAATAACGGAAGCAAAAAAAAAAAGAGAAAATACATAGAGGATTTATGTGATTTCGTTTATGATTTATGTTTACAGGAGGTAAAGCCCAAAGAGATATATTGTGCTTTTATTCACCTTTTTGTCTACAATACAAAGATCCTTATTTGTAGGGTTTAGAGTAAATACTAATATGGTAATTAAATTCTCATGATTTGATTACAAAATTACAATTAACCCGTAAATAAAAAATATTACAATGCCAACCAAATAAGGAATATACGAAAAATATAATATATTTTCCACATATTCTAACAATATATACATAAGAATTTCTATTTCTTTGCTCTTTCTTCCGCTATCTTCTAATTTCTTTGTCATTAATTAGGAAATTTAAGAAAGGCAACTTCTAAAATGGAACAATTAGCAAGTGCAAAAATTCAAGCTGCAGCAAATGATTTGATAATAAATATGAATGAAAATTTTGAAAGTCAAATGGAACATCAAGACAAAGTGTTGGCAAATGACATCACAAAAAATGCTAGAAAGCTCAAAGCCGGCCTCCCTTATCAACTGGATGTTGTATCTACAAGGTTTCAACTGATATTCGCAAAGTGAACGAAAAAGCTTACACACCTAAAGTTATATCAATAGGGCCTTTTCATCATGGCGATGAAAGATTGGAAACTATGGAAAAGCTAATTAAAGTGACATATTTCAAGAGATTTGTGCAAAAGGCTGTGCTAAACGTGGAAAATTTAGTAAGCATTATAAGGGATGGGGAAGCAGATGTTCGTCATTGTTATTCACATACTAGCGCACTTAGTAGTGATGATTATGTGAAAATGATCTTGGTAGATGTGATCTGCATTATTGTGTTTTTTTTTTTTTTTTTGACATATTGCAAGCCTAATGAACGGACGGGTGAGGATGACTTAACACCGCGGTTGATTTCTACAGTAAGAAAGGACATCCGGTTGCTTGAAAATCAACTTCCTTTCTTTGTGATTAACAAAATATACAACTTTGCATTTGCATCTCGCTCAAACTTACCTTCTTTCACTAAGCTTGCCATCAAATTCTTTGAATGATCCAACAGTAGAAAAATATCGCTCAATCCCAATTTGAAAATAAGGCACTTCATTGATTTGTTAAGAACTTTTTTTTTTTTTTTTTTTTTTTTTTGCCTCAATCGATATCACAAGGACAACCGCAAAGAAACCCTGGCATAAAAGTTACACATTTGTACACTGCGAGCCAATTGGGTCTAATGTGGGCTCAAGCAATTGCTTATTTGACTTAAAATTCACAAAGGAGTGCTGAAAATACCACACTTCGAATTAAACAATAGTACAGAGTCTTTTTTACGAAACCTCATGGCCTTGGAGCAATGTCATTATCCCTTTGATGGTTATTTTACAGATTATATTCGCATATTCACTTTCCTTATCGACACTCCCAAAGATGTGGATTTACTTGTGCGAAAGAGGATCCTAGTTAACTGTTTAGGCGACAACAATGCAATGAAAACTTTAGTTAATAATCTTTGGAGATAAATTTTTATTTCATAAGCGAACTCCGATTATTGTCATCTTTGTAAAGATTTGAATACATTCTATGAGGATCCTCGGCATTGTTGGAACGCTGCCTTGAGACGTGATTATTTTGGCATTCCTCGGAGAATTGCTTCTACCGTTGCTGCTATTATTTTGCTGGTGCTCACTTTCACACAAACTGTATGCTCTTTCACTTATTGTGGTAGATCTAAAAAGTGAGTAATTTATGGTATTGGATTGCATTGTGATAATATTGTATTATTTGATTATTTTTACTAATTTAGGAGTTTGAGCTTTGTGGAATTGTAGTCTATAACTTGGAAATTTTAAATTTTAGCTAAGTACTAAATTTTCAGCTTTTGCACTCAATTATAATCTTGCACCTTTTTTTAAAAAAGAAATTAATATCGTAATACGTACTATATGCTCTATTTGCAATATTCTTTATACTCTTTGAATCATATTTTTAAATTATAAACCTTGAGATATTTTCAATCAATCATTCTACCAATTGGTATTTTGTTCGTAATTCTCTTAGTTTGTTCCTCTCTCTCTCTCTCTCTCTCTCATATTATTAGCACATATAGTTAGATATATATGTTTCAACTCAAGGAAAGATAATAACAACCTTCAATGGCTCTGTAACAGTGGTTAGGGTTGGAATAGATTTATAAACCCGCAAGAAAAGAAGTTTTGGAGACAGAAAGTTAGGTAGCAATTAATAAGAGTACCCCTAATTTTTGTAATTTGGACACTCCATGTTGTTTACTCGTTTAGTAACCCCCAAAGCCCATGGAGCCCATCACGGCCCACATAAGCCCAAGAGGGGCCAGACAACATAATAAAAAGCTCAAGGTCATAGGCTTCTGTAGTTTACACAACACATGTAAAAGTGGTGCGTTTTTGGTACTGCGATTTTTTAATTTTTTTAATAGGGGAGTTTTCAACTAGGGGTGGGCAAAACCTGCCCAATCCGTCCTGCCCCGCCCTGCAAAAGCCGAATTTTAGGCTAAAAAACACGGATATAGGTTTAAAAATCTAGGATCCATGCAGGGCAGGACGGGTCACAGGTTTTAGTTTTTAAAAACCTTGGGTACCTGCCCCGCACTTCTGAGCTAAAGACACCTCAAAACTATAAAAAAAAAAAAAAAAAAAAAAAAAAAAAAAAAAAAAACCCCTAAGTTCTAAACATGTTGTGCTACTCACCCCTACAGTCTCTCCAACTCAAACTGAGATTTTTCTCTCGCTCTGAGATTTTTTATCGTCTCTAATTCCAAGGCCGAGAGAGAGAAAGAGGAAATGAGACTGTACAGAGTGGATTGGTCTATGAGAATGAGGTCCCAGACTAGTCTAAACTCAAGCCAGTAATCTCGAGTCCCCTGTGCCGCAGCTACCACTCACTGGCTGACACCCTCTCGTCCGGTCGTCCCTCCCTCTAAAATCCCGAGTCCCCCTGCGCCGTTCACCACTCTCGTCCAGTCATCCCTTTGAATTCCCACGCACGATTGATTTGAGCCTAAGTCCCTGACCTCGTTGAATCTCAAGTATTTCTTCCACTCTTAAATCTTCACTCTCCACTGGTAGCCGAACCCGATCTGCCCTGCCCCGCCCAACCCACAAAACCCGCCTCGCAAAACCCGCGACCCTGCGGCTACAGTGAATTGTAGCCAGGCCATGGGTAGGGATTTTGGAACCCGCTAAGTGCGGGTTCAGGGGCCAAAATGGCGGAAATCCTCCCCACCTCGCCCCTTGCCCACCCCTAGCCAAGACGCATGCTTATATGGGGAATATGACCATTTTTATTTCAGATGAATAGTATTTACTTTATAGTTAGGATTTAAAGTTGATTTATCTAACGATGTATATGAAAATTAATGTTAACACATCTTTTAAAAAATTTTAGATAATGTAAAATCATGTACACAATTAGGGATCATAATCTTCTCAAATTAACTATCCGAATTTGAGAGAATTCGAACAGATGATTATAAAAGACCACTTATGAGACATACCTAACCAAATATGTGGTTGGACAGTCCAATTTTTATATGGTCAGGTGGAACCCATAAGTGTTCTCTCACAATCACCTATCTGAATTTTCTAAAATTCGGACAGGTAATTTGAGATAGTCCTAATCCCACAGTTAGATGACTTCATATACATCGTTAGATGCACTAACTTTAAATCATACCCATGAAATAAATATTAACAATTTCATTTGAAATAGAGAGATTCCTTATCCCACTAATGGGTACAACACATGCATAAGATTAGGACAATAAAAAAGGAACTTGAATGAACAAAAGAAAAAGGGAAAAGCAGTTTATCTAAGTGGGCAAGGCATTATCCCAAACACTAGTTTCCGGTCTAAACCCCAAACCATGTGTCATAATCCACTCCATTTGACAAATCCCATAGTAGTAGCATAGGATGTCAACATTCCCATAGTAGCATACATTCTTGATTCAATCTACCATGAAAACAAGCCATAGGATCATCTTTTTGGTGGATTGCTGGTTTTATTCATCAACTCAACCTCCCATTGGAATTGAACCAATGACAAAGCCTTAATCAGATCGAGGTTAATTAAAACTCCAGGTGCTTCAAACTAGACGTCATTTGTTACATCATACAGGAAATTATATTTGTGTTTTATTGCTATGCACTTCAAAATAAAGCTTATAAGATGAAGAACAGAAATAATTGTGTTTTTCCAAATTATTACTCTTTGGAGATTGATTAGGCATCATTCATTGCTTTCTTGTCTCCTCCAATATAATAGAAGCTCTGATATCATGTTAAATTTGTTTATTCGTATTAGCTTAAGTTTTTAAGATGAATAGTATCAGAGTCATATATTATGAGTTTGAACCCTGACTCTATCATTCACTTTTCATTTCAATTAAATATTCTACGTATTAGACATTACCTATTAAAAGAGAATTCGAGCTCACTCGTGAAGGGGAGCTTTAAAGTATTGATTAAAATGATTAAATTTACATTTTTCTATAAACTTAAACTTTTAAGATAAGTAATCATTTAATATGGTATTAGAGCATACACTTTCGAACATTTAATTAAATATTCAACGTGTTGGGTCTCACCTATTAAAATAGAGTTTGAGCCCACATGCAAGTGAGGGAAAATGTTAAAATATTGATTAAATTATTAAATTTACCCCTTCCTAGAAGCTTAAACTTTTGAGATAAGTGATAATTTAACATTTACTTGTCACAGGACAACACCATTTTGAGCGACTAATTGTCGTAATTAGAAAAAAAATAAAAAAAATCACTTCTGTCGTTGTGTGTGTATATATATATAGCCATATGGGTATATCATATCTCGTATGATTTTTTAAGTTTGTTGTTCATGATATTGTAGACAAGTAATGGTTTCTCTTCCATAATGGGTTTTGGCCAGTAATGCGAATCTGTAAAGCATGCAGAAAGAAACATGTTTGACCACATAATTATTTTGTACTTATTTTTCTCCTTAGAATTAATAGTTATAGAATATGTAGTGCTTGTTCATGACTCCTCCTTTGTCCATAAACTGTTCGAGCGTGGCTCCTTTTGACTTGTACCTTTCTCTTGCTATGCATAAGAATTTCTATATATGTTTCTTTGCTCTTTCTTCCACTAGCATCAGTTGAGATTTCTGCTATCAGATCAAATCCTAATTTAGTTCTAAATATTTTGTGAATATCAAGGATTTAATATATACTTACAACGTACTTAGAAAAGAAAAGGGTCCACACGAGATTTTCCCGCATCATGTGAACTATCTTCTAATGTTTTTAATGCTTGTGACCCTTGTCTTAGTCATTAGGAAATTTAAAAAAGGAAAATGGAACAATCAGCAAGTGTAGAAATTCAAGCAACAGCAAATGATTTGATAATAAATGTGAATGAAAATTCTGAACGTCAAATGGAACATCAAGACAGAGTGTTGGCAAATGGATCGGAACTTCATTCACTTCTTCTTGCCTCGGTTCTTGCACACTCTTAGGTGGATTATCGGAGTCATACCATATTTGGCGAATTTGTTCTATCATTTGTCCCAATCGTAGTGATAAGTCCTCCTCCCATGCATTTATTTTTTTTCTTTTATTTGTTTCCTTGTTCTGGCTGACTTTGATTGACTTCTTGCAACATTTGATATTCATGGTATTGCCTTGCATTTTTGTCGTCATGTTGACCCCTCCATGCATTGTTGTCTTCCTGATTATGCATCCATGCATTTCTGTCTTGGCAGGACATTCTTGCATTTCTGTCATCGTGGTATTGCATCCTTGCATATCTGTCATTGGAGTACTGCATTCCTGCATTCCTTTCTCCATGATGAGGCATCCATGCACTGCTATCTTTTTGGAGATGCCTGCATGCATTTCTGTCTTCTTGGTGGAACATTCTTGGAGAAATATCTACGTAGTGTTGAATCCTATCATATTGACCTTCTTGGAATTGCATTCTTGGATTTCTTGCGTGTCTATCCTAATGAGATTGCATCCTCTGAATTCTGCTATCATAGTGATAAACCTCACACTTTTCACACCTTTCTTCATCCAGATTTACAGGACTTGCTACTTCCCCCTTTCTTGCACTCCAAGTGTGCTCTATGAATTGCCTTTGATCCTGTTGCCAACTTGAATGTATATATCCCCTAATTGTCGCCATTGTTGGATCGAAGAGCTCTGATACCAATTTGTAACCAGTCTGTTGCTAAATTAGGTATTTAGGACTGAATTGAAAGACATTAATGAGACTGAAACTCGATGAATTGATTAATTGAAATTCTGATTACACCATTACAGACCAATTCGAGCTTGATCTAAACTCCTCTAGATTATTTGTATCTGCTAAGCTAGTTGTGCTATTTGAGATTACAATTGACGGAATGCCAAAATACAAGATAGATTAGGCATTTTATTCTTTAACCCACTTGTGTGCCAGCTCAGCCCAAGTGGTTAGCCCAGTGGCATTGACAACTAGATTCAATTACAACAAACTAATAAAGCCCAATCAGTTACAACAGACCAGCAAAAGCCCATGTGACCGAAACCCATTTATACTAAGCCACTCAGTACTTGCCACATAAGCCACCTTATATGTAGACATGTGACACTTTTTTGAAGAATTAACTACAATTCATCTTTATCATCATTCCCCAGCAGTGATAACTGCTCTGATTTTTCCCGCTTTACCGTGCAGACTGTAGTATAATCGATCTTTAGATGAGGAGCAACTATTCTTTCCTGAAGGGAAAAAAAGAAAGAAAGAAGAAGAAGATGAGTTCTACAATCAGCATATAATAAATGATCCTCTCCGATCCCTGAGTATTAAAGTTGGGGTGTATTAATTAGTACCTTAAAAACTTGGAGCGGACAAAAGTCAGAACCATCACAACCCTATTCAATGAAATACAAAACATTAAATGTCTTAAAAATTAAATTAGCATACATAATTTGGACATTAAGATTTACTTTAGAATGCATATTTTAGCGTACGTAGTTCTCATGTTAAATTTTAAAATCCCAAATATATCTATAGTAGTCATAACTAAAAATTAACACGTATGTGAGCCGGGGTGGGGGGATCGAGATGAAGCAAAAAATTCTCACCGGCATTGGAATGGGATGTTCATTGTGCAGTACTTGCACAAAGTACTTGCTTGAAGAGTTAGCAGGACAGCTGTACAGAACCAGCATGTTATTCCCAGCGAAAGGTGCCACAGTGCTGCCCCTCCAATTTCTCTTTTGTGGTGGCTTTGGAGGATGCAAGGGCTGCTCCCTTTGTATTTGTTCATATCCTGTAATTATAAAGATAGAACCTGCTAAGAAGACAGCCTATATAGCAGAATCCACGTGCAAGCATATATATATATATATATATAGTTATGCTAATTAAAATGCTGCATGCACATACATATACTCAAGGACATACATACACGTACAAACACATCATAGCCAAATACAGAATGTTAAGCACGCACCAGATCCTTCTTGAAAAAGTCCAAGCAGACATGAGAATGGAACCACAGTTTCCGCATGTGCAAACCGAAGGCTTGCCTTTTCATAGCTTCCGCGAGCATGTTTTTCTACCAAGAAAGGAGTGGCAAAATAATTTAGGCTGGAGAGATCGATGCATGAAACCTTTTGAAAACAAATTTAATAAGGTCAAGCAACCACTTTTTAATTCAAATGATCGAGGTTCTTTCTTTTTTCAAAAAAATAATTGCAGTAAATATATATACCAAATATTTCATCAGAAATTAAAAGACAAATTAACCACGCCTAATTTAAAATATATGAAGATGCAAGCTGGATTTCAGTCTGACCTACATATATGACATATGTTTTTCAACTGGTGGACAAGCTAAGTGACCCACAGATCTAATTGAGGCATATGAATACAGAAAGAAACAAGAACGTACCACAATGACAACATACTATATGAGGCAAAGAATTAATATCATTAACAGAGAGCGCAGCACTACCGGAAAATCAAATGGGATGAATTAGTTTTTTTTTTTTTTTTCTTTTTAATTTAAAATTTTTTAATTTTATTTTTTTTATCAATGAGACAACTTAGTTGTACAACCAAAAGTGTACAATTTTTACATAATCAAGACATATTGGAAGGATCCAACATGCAATTCACCGATATATTTTCATTGTGTAAAAATTGTGGACTTTTAGTTACACAAAAATCATTTAATTTCCAAATCAAATAGGTGTACGTTGATAGTTGCCTGTCAGACCAGATTATCGGTACCCATCCCAGCCTCATTCTGGTCTGCTCGAGATAAAGGAAAGTCTCCGTTGGTTGACACGTTTCCGCCAGCTCATGCCCCTGATTGTCTGAGTTTTAATGTTTCTGATTTTCAACCTGTGGGTTTTTTCCATTCTGCCCCTCTTTATATGAATTCCATAATCCAAATATCCGGCCAAGAGATTTCGGATTGTTCATCTCCTACCCATCCGGTCCATCTTACTGACTTTTTATCCTCATGGAGCCCTTCCCACGGCCCAATCTCTTCCAGCCCTTCTCCCAAGCCTTTTCAAATTAGAGGACCCTTTGAGCCCATCTATCTACCACTTGATCCAAACCGTTTCACTCCTATTTTGGGCCTACCTCCACATACAACTTTTCCTCATTTCACTCCTCTTGGGCCTGTTTACCACCCTGACTCCCAATCTTCTACAAGCCCTCCTTCCCCTAAGCCTTTCCAGATTCACTCATCTTCACCTCTGTCGCTCCTCAATTCGACCAAGCCTAACCACCGAATCCCTTACATCCCTGCAATTTGCTACGCCGAAAGGTGAGGTTTCTGATTCTGATTCCCCTATTGCTACTCCCATTACACCAATGCTTCCATCCTTGATGTTCCCACAGGGTCTCTCCACAAAGCCGGTGACCAGTCCAACTTATCCTCCTCATGATCGAGAATGTTCCCACTGCCATTGCAATTGATATGGAAGCTACCTTATCTCCCATCCGGAAATATTATCGTTCTGTTCGAGGCTCCAATACAAATCTTCATCAGGACTTGTTAGTTATGGCACCAATTCAGGAGGAATATGCATCCACCGAATCTGTTATGAGGGAGGACCTTGTTCCTCCTCTGAAGTTTCTAGCTTGGAATTGCAGAGGGTTGACTCGTACCTCTGCAATTCGTAGTTTAAGAGTTTTCTCCTGATGTTTTGTTTATTTCTGAAACTAAAACTATCCTACTGTTGTTTGTAATATTATGAACTCTATAGGGTTCTTTTTGATGGCCCATGCACCCTCGGTTGGCTCTAGAGGGGGGCTATTGTTAACATGGAGAAATGGTGAAGAACTTGAATGTTTCATTACTAATGTTAATACTATATCTACTTGGTGCTACTCTGATCCTGTTCATACTCCATGGATGTTGACTTGTGTTTATGGCTCTCCTTATCATCAAACTAGAGCTCAGTTCTGGGATAATATTAGGGATATAGGTGCAAACTTCTCTAGAGCCTAGTTATGCCTCGATGATTTTAACATGATTTTGGGTCAATCTGAAAAATCTGGAGGTTTACCTTATGCTTGCTCCTCTAGAGATTTTTTCCTTGATTTCTTGAATACTTATGGCATGGTTGACTTAGGGTTCTCTGGAAACCCTTACACTTGGTCCAATCACAGGGAAGGACGCCATCAAATAAAACAACGACTGGATAGAGGTGTAGCATCCACCTCTTGGATTTCTCGTTTCCATTCCTTTGCTCTTCGTCATCTCCCGGATGATAGCTCCATGGCCCAACATTCCCTACCACATCCCTTTCGTTTTGAGGAATTCTGGATTAAACATCCAGAATGTTTATCTGTTATTATGGCTGCTTGGGATGTCCTAGTTCTTGGTTCTCCTGCCTTTATTTTGGTAAAAAAAATTAAAGTCTACAAAATTGGCTCTAAAGACTTGGAATTCTCTTTCCTTTGGCAACATCCAGACAAAAATCCATTCTCTTACTCAAGTTCTTGATGAAATCCAACAATCAGTCTCCTGATGTTCACAGGCTTGAATCAAATATCCGCTACGAATTAGATTCTCTTTATTTACAGGAAGGGATTTTATGGCGATCTAAATTCAGAGACACTTGGCTCACATGCAAAGATCTTCACACCAAATATTTCTATCTTTCCACATTGATTAAGCATCGACAGAATGCCATTGATTTTCTTAAATTAAATACAGGGGCTTGGATTTCTGATCGCAGATTTCTGATCGTAGACTTATTGGTAATAGCTTCTACAATCATTTTGCTCATTAATTCTCCTCTTCTGGGCCATCTGCATCCTTTGAATACCTCAATTTATTTGATCTTTTGATCATGGATGAGGTAAATTAGGATATTTGTGCTATTCCGTTGGAACAGGAAATTTTTGATGCTCTTCTTAGTACAGGTGCCACCAAAGCTCCCGGTCCTGATGGATTTACTACCATTTTTTTATCAAACTTATTGGAGCATTACCAAGGAGGTTGTCTTAAACTGTGTCTGGGATTTCTTCAGGAAAAATCATTTGTTAAGGGAGCAGAACCATACTTTTATTGCTCTCATCCCAAAGAGACTGGAGCTGTTCTTGGTCAATCATTTCTGACCTATCAATTTGTTCAACAACATCTACAAGATTATCTCGAAGATTTTGGTGAACCGCCTTAAAAATCTTCTCCATCTATTTATTTCTCCTCAGCAATCTGTCTTCGTCCCATCCAGAACTATTCAAGATAATTCCATTATGGCACATGAATTGTTGCATTCTCTCAAATCTAAACAGGGTCGAGGTGGTCTTATGGCAGTTAAAATTGATATAGAACAGGCTATTGACCGGATGGAATGAGATTTTTTATTATTCATTTTGGACAAATTGGGTTTTCATCCCACCTGGATCTCATGGATCCGAATCAGCATATGAAGAACATCATTTTCCATCCTTATTAATGGGTTCCCCTTTGGGATGTTGACCCCCTCTTGGGGCCTTCGGCAAGGGGATCTCCTATCCCCTTTCTTATTTATCCTTGGTACAGGAGTACTCTCTCATTTATTTCATCGTCAAGAATCTCTTGAACTTCTCAAAGGAATCAGAATTGGAAAACATTGTTCCCTCATTACCTGTTTCTTTTTTGCTGATGATCTTCTCATTTTTGGCAAAGCCACCTCTTCTTAGGCACGTACTATCTAATCTTGTTTGGATTCATATTGTGCTTGATTAGGTCAAAAAGTTAATGTGGCAAAATCCTCCATTCATTTAAGCAAAAATACTTTGGCCTCTACTATTTGCAGCATCAAAGGTATCATACCTTTTAAAAATACTTCTTTGACTTTATCTTATCTAGGTCCTCCTCTTTTCATTGGGAAATCCAAAAAAACCAGCCTTTCAACCAATCCTGGATAAGGTGTTAAACAAAATTGAGGGTTGGGGAGCCAAGACTTTTTCACAAAGCTGGACGTACGGTCTTCATTAAGGCCACTGCATCAACTATCCCGTCATATGTAATGAGTACCTTCCTCTTACCAGACTCTCTTTGTAAAACCCTGGATCGTCATTTTAAAAATTTCTAGTGGAGTACTCCTAAGGGCAAAAACTGAAATTTGTCTCTCAATTCTTGGCACTCCATCTGAATGCCCCGTTTTCAAGGAGGTTTGGGGATTTGGGACATGAAGTCTACTAATTTAGCTCTCTTGACTAAGCTTGGTTGGGCTTTTCTTAATAATGCTCCCAAGGTTTGGGTTCAACAACTGCATCAGAAATATATTCCCTATGAGAATTTTTTTTTTTTTCAGCCCCCACTGGTTCTTCAGCTTCTTGGTTGTGGCAGGGCATTCAGTAGTGTAAACCTCTGCTTGCCTCAGGTGCATGCCTCCAAAGTCTCTATTTCCTCTGAATTTCCTATCTGGACTACTACTTGGGTTCCCACCTTGCCTTCATTTATTCCTCAGCCGAAATTCCCAAATAATAGGGAATTACTAGTTGGGCTCATCTCGGATTTTATTCGCTCAGGTAGGACCCAATGGAATTTAGGAGCCCTCCAGTCTGTTTTTGATGCTGCTTCAGTCTATGAGATCTCCAAAATTCGCATTTTCTCAAAGGGATTTGATTCTTGTACAACACCAATACAACAACTGTACAACAACCCTTCACATGAGGGTGGGCCCCAGTATGTAGGATCCACTCTCATGTGAGGGATTGTTGTACAGTTGTTGTATTGGTGTTGTAAATCTAACATTTTTCTTCCTCAAATTCACAAACTCAGTATCTTTGGACTTATTCTACCTCAGGAAAATTTTCTTCATATTCTGCCTGTCTCCAGATAAAAAATTCCCAAGATGTCTTATCTGTCTTGCTTGGTGTTTCCCCAGCCTTTTGGAAGAAAATTTGAAAATTAAATCTAAATGACTGGTTGCGACTATTCCTATGGAAAATTACATGGAACATCCTTCCCACTCGAGAGCGGTTAAACTTGGTCTTCTCCTCGTTGGAATCTATTTCCACTTGCCCTCTTCGTAAAAATGGGGAAGATTCCCCCTCCCATATGTTCTTCAAATGTTATGCGAGAATGATCTGGCGACTTTCCCCATGGCCGATTGATTCAGCGATTCTTCATTTCCAAACCACTGTAGATTGGATTAAGGTTATTCTTTCCCCTAGACCAATTTTTGCATATCCATAAAGAAGATCATCATTATTTCCAAATTTTTGCTACCGTCGCTTGCGATCTCTTATGAACTCACCAGAATAAGGCCTATCATGAAGGTATTTCTTTAAGGTAACTCGTAAATAGTTATCCTGGCTCGATTTGCAAAATCCTTCTATTGCTCGGGATTGGAGAATTTCCTTTATAATCCAAAATACCATTGACTCTATTCCACCACACTTTTCCTGGTCCATGAGAAAAGTTTATAGAAGTGCAAACTTTTATGCCCACTTTTTAGTATAAAGGGCTGCAGTCGGAGTTTCTTCTAGCAGCATTACTAGTTACCCTCCAAGTTTCTCTCCAGGCTCCTCAATCCAAATTGTCAACGGCAAAGATTCACTTCTTAATTTTTACTTGTTCTTAGATTCTTTTCCTTGTACTAGTTTTTATTTTTCGTACTTCCCGCCATTTTTCATATGGTGCTGTTGGTTTGTTCCTTTTAACAGTACTTATAAAAAAATAATAATAATAATAAATAAATAAAAAATAAAATCAATATCACGGCCACGGGAGCATCTAATTAGAAACACGAATGTCATTTAGTAACAGAATCTAATCAGAATGAAAATAGAGGCATTGGAAAACCGCTCACCACGTCATCACTACGATTGGAGGGAAAAGCACGAAGAGCAGTTAGGATCCAAGATCGGCGATGAGGATTATTGCCCAGGTTCTTTCCTTTATTCTGATTGATTTTCTTCGATTTGGATGATATATAGATTGACTCTGTGTGATTCGAGAGGTGATGGGAGGCATGGCGAAAAAACCCAGTCGGGGTAGAGGAAGGGGAAGGGGAAAACTGAATGGGACTATAGGGAAGAGTGATGATTCTTCGAATCCGGTGGCTGAAGGATCTTTGGAGCCGGAAATTTTTGCTGATGTGATTGATAATGGTTTCCAAGAAGATCTGTATGGGGGTAGTTCGGGATCGGCTAATCAATATCATGTTGATATTCTGTCTGAATCTGTACAGAATGTGAATGTGGTTGATCAGATTTTTGAAGAGGAAGTAATTGGTTTTGTGAAGAATATTCCGGTTGAGGAAGTTGATTACCATTTACCAGAGTGTGGAAACAGAATTGAATTTTCCCATTCTTGACGGGCCTGAGGTCTTTCATGATGAACATAAGGTTGACTCTGCACCTCTGGATGATCTGAAGGATTGGAGGGGCTTATTCAAGACTGACGGATCAATGGGTAACCTTCAGTATTTTGAGCCGGTAAAAGTTGGGGGTAAGATTTGTGTTTCTCCACCCGAAGAAGCTATAGAAGAAGGAATCTCTAAATGGTGTTCTAGCTTGGTGGGACAGTTTATGGATAAATCGCTGCCATACTGTCTAGTGAAGAAGGCTGTATCCTTAATGTGGAAACAGCATGGGGAGATTGAAGTCTTCTCCTTAGACAATGGTATGTTCATCTTCCGATTTCAGGATGAGGCTACTTGTGATGAGATCCTGGAATCCAACCTTTGGCATGTCTCAAACAAACCATTGATTCTGCGCAAATGGAGACCCGGTATGCAGGTACTTAAACTCACTCTTACTTCTGTTCCTGTGCGGGTAAAGTTTATACATTTACCTATGGAGTTTTGGAACCCTACGTGCCTTAGCTATGTTACTAGTGGAGTAGGGAAGCCTCTTTATGCTGATAAGGTAACAGAGGAGCAGAAAAGATTGGGGTTTGCTAGGGTCTTGGTAGAGATAGATATCAACTCTCAATGCCCTAAGGAAATTGTAATCTGCAGAGGAAATGGGGACACGGTCAACATAGGGGTTGAATACCCATGGTTGCCTCCCAAATGTTCAACTTGTGGGGGGTTTGGCCATGCTGCCTATGCATGTGCCAAGAAGGAAAAAAAGGTTTGGATTCCTAAAGTTCATCAACATAGACCTGTGAGGAAGGCTAGCCCTGCTCAAAGGGTTGTTCCTTTTGATAGAACTATTAGGAAACCAGATGGGGCTTCTAAGGCTAAGAGAAAGTCTGGTGGAATCAGATTATCTAATTCCTTTGAGCCTATTGGTAGGCCGAAGGAGGAGGGTGATGATGAAGAGAATAAGGTCAGAACACCTATTCCTATTACTTTCCTTGAGGTTTTTGAGAAGGCCCTCTCTTCTAGGGACAAAGGAAAGGCTAAGGTGGGTGAGAACCTTGTTGGTGAGAGGGGTTTTTCTCCTGCAATGGTGCTATGAAGCTCCTTATATGGAATATTAGGGGCTTGAATATGCCCCTAAAACAAAAGGAGATAAAGAAGATGGTGAGAAGTCATAGAGTGTCTGTGATTTGTTTGATTGAGACACGAGTCAAACAAGATAACTTCCCGAGGATTGCATGCAGCTACCATGCTTCCGGGTTGGGAGGTTCTCAATAACTATTCTAAGCACTGGGTGGGGAGAATCTGGGTATGTTGGGATCCGAATGCCTCTTCAGTTAAGGCTTTTGCTATCCATGAACAAGTCATTACTTGTAAAGTTGCTTCTAATGGTTCTGGAGATTCATGGATGTTTTCTGTGGTTTATGGTGTGATTTAGGGTAATGAGAGGAGGAGCTTGCTGTAGGAATTGAGCTCTGTTAAGGCTTCTTTTGGTTGTCTGCCTTGGCTTTTAGCAGGAGATCGACTTCAATGTAGTTAGATACCATCAGGAAAAATGGGGCAATGCGGGTGAAGCGTATTTTGAAGATTAAAAATATGGAAGTGTCTGGAGGATTGGGGCAAAGAGTGGTTCAGGCTAGGAATGAATCAGCTCAAGCTCAAGCTGCTTTTCTTTTCTCTCGAGGCAATGCTGATTGTCAAAGGAAGGAAAGGGAAAGCTTGCATCACTATGTTTCTATCTCGGCTGCAAAGGAGAATTTTCTTAAGCAAAAAGCAAGGAGTAAATGGCTTAATCTTGGGGATGGTAATACTGCTTTTTTTTCACAATTCTATTAAGATTAGGATCTCAACTAATCTTATCAAGGTTTTGAAAGATGAAGAGGGGAATAGTATACAAGATATGCAAAAAATTAAGGATATGGCTACTGGTTTTTATCAAAATCTGTTGGGAAGCTCTTCTCATGAGTTCTCTCAAGCTAAGGCTGAAAGGGGGGCTAGTCTTATTAAGAGAAAGTTTTCTGATTCCTGCATTGCTGTTATGGGTGCAGAAGTAACTAGAGCTGAAATACACAAGGTTTTGTTCTCCATGAATCAAAACAAAGCTCCAGGACCAAATGGGTTTTCTGTGGTCTTCTTCCAAAAGGCTTGGCCTATTATAGGGGATGATGTTTGTGAGGCCATTTTAGAATTCTGCCACTCGCTAATTCCACAATATTGTTGGGATTACATCTTGTACTGCCTAAAGTGCTTTGGTGCTCCAGCTAGGTATGTTTCTTGGATTAAGGAATGTATTACGAGCCCAAGCTTCACTATTGTCCTTAATGGGACTTTGGTAGGATATTTTCATGGTAGGAAGGGACTTAGGCAAGGGGACCCATTTCTTCTTACCTCTTTGTTTTAGGCATGGAAGGACTATCCCTTTTGTTGGGAGAGGCACCTTGCTCAAACCCTCACTTTGGTTTCCATCCAAAATGTCGTGTGCTTAAGATCAACCATTTGTGCTTTGCAGATGATTTGTTGATTTTTTCTGCTACTTCTCTTAATTCAGTTAAGGTGATAATTGATGTTCTTTTTGAATTCGAAGGTCTCTTAGGGTTGAAGGCAAATTCCTTCAAAAGTTCTATTTTTCTAGTTGGTGTAGTTCAAGAAGTGAAGAAGGATATTCTTGAGTTGTTGTAGATGTCGGAGGGTGTTCTTCCTGGTGAGATATTTGGGTGTGCCTCATCACCAAGAGGCTTACTTCTGTGGATTGTGAGAGTTTGGTTGCTAAGATTACTGCAAGAATTGATTCTTGGTAAAGCGCTAGCCATAAATCCCTCTCTCTCTCTCTCTCTCTCTCTCTCTCCAAAACTAACTTTGGCGCGTGAAAGCGCGTTAAGCTAGGAGTTCCATACTTTCTACTTCCGTTCTTCTCGTCATGCAGTCGGGGTGCTAGTTTCGCTTCTTCTAGTAATTGGGTTTCTCTTGTTTTGAGTGTAGGGGCTTCTTCTGGTGGTTTCTCTTTGTGGGTTCCTTTTCGCCGACGATTATGTAGAGTACACTAGATCGGTCGTGCTATGGGTTTGGGGTGTTCGGAGATGGAGAAAATTTTCATCATGGAGTCGAAGATTTTCATCTTCTCGATTCTGGATGGGGCGTCGAGGCTGAGGGTGGGCGAAAAAAGAATTTTTTCTGGTGAGATCGTCATTAGTTCTCAGTGCTCGGAGTGGTTCGCATTGACGATGGAGATTCTATTGGGTTACCCGAAAGATCAAGAGTTCATCAAATCCTTCAGGGAAGGGTCGAAAATAGTGATCACTCGGAGAGGCAGTAACCAAGCTGGTCGTTTCCTAGAGGTCGCAGTTTTCGGGCTGGGTGGGCGAAAATGGTTCATTTTGATCCCTGAGGGCCGTGGTGGGTGGGGTTGGATCAAATTCTCAGATGACATGAGAAAGGCAGCTACTTTTTTTTTCTGCCAAAATGGATAGCAAGTTTGGGTCTCCTGCTGTGTTGGTCAAAAACGAGGGGAAGAAAGAAGAGTCAAAGCTGGGTTTGGCTTACTGGAAGGGACCATCCTTTGTGGAGGTCTTGAGCTCAGGCACGGGCCTTATCGCGGGGGGTAGTCGATCCAGGTTGTTTCCTGCTTCAGTGGAGCCATGTGATCTGGACCTTCTCCTGTCGATAAGCCAAGTAGAGGAAGAGCTCAGAACGGTAGTAGATTGTTTCTCTTTGGAAGCACCTCCGCATGAACTGATGAGTATTGACCGGCCTCTCTGTCCACCTGGTAAGAAGATTCTAGCACATCCAAATTTGAGATTTAAACTTTCAAAATGTCGCACGTGGAGCAAGTTGGATATGGGATCTAACTTGGCTTTGGGCTGGGTTGTAAGAAAACTTTTGGCCCATTTTTTCGGGATTGGTCTGGGTCATCGCTCGGGTTTCCGCTTTGCCCGACTCTTCCCAAAACCTGTTCCTTCCCATCCGTTGAGCATCCTGCCAGAGATGTCGCCAGAGATTACTTATGGGTCTCCCTCGGATCGCCTTTTTACTGGTGTCTTGGTGAACGCTTAGTTGGAAACCTCTGAGAGTGTGGGTATGGCTTCGTCGGGCTCTGGGTGTCTTCTTCAACCGGAGACCTCATCGTCTCCTCCTTTGCCGAAGTCAACATCGCCGGCAGTCTCTGGGGTGATTTTGGGTTTGTCTTCTTCCGAGGGTGGGCCTAGTTGTCGGCACCTTGATCCAGACAGAGATGTGGGCTCGAGTCCGACGGAGATTCAGCCGGAGACTTCGTCGGAGATTTCTTTGGGGTCAGAATCTGGGGTGGCTTCTGTTGGGGAATTATTATTCCCAACTCGGGTAGTACACGTGTCGGATTATATGCTCTGTCGGGAATAACTACTCGGATGTATGCTTGGTCGGGAATGACCAAGGACTCGGATATATGGTTGGTCGGGATTATGTGCCATGTCGGTAATGACCACTCGGATTATATGCTTGGTCGGGAGTGACCAAGGTCTCGGGAACATATGGTTGGTCGAGAGTCACCAGGATCCTTAGCATTTATTAGGATCTTAGTACTGGTCAAATCAGGTCAGAAATCAGCATGTTGCACCATGCCTAATATCTTCACACCTTACTGGTCACTGTTCACACTGTACAATAACAAGACTTTTGCTATGCATCAACAGTAAAAAAGGAGTCTATATATATATATATGCCTATCAACTAAGAGGTAAAAAAAGATCTATCTAATATGATCACCCTCTCTTACTCTCCCTACTAACTTGGGCGTCGGAGGAGGCACCACCGGCCAACCCCCGGCGGGTCTTTCCCTTGTTGCAGGTTACAGGTGAAGAGGCGAATCGGAGGCTGCCACGTCATCAGGACAAAAATCGTATCAACAGTTTGGCGCCGTCTGTGGGAACGATTCAATCGTTCTTGCAAAAAGAAAAATCTAGAAGTGGTGACCGGCAGAGCACGTCTTTCGTCAACTGTGGATTTACACATATCTGAATTTATGGACAGTAGATCCGGGCTTACTTACAGCAAATCCATGATTATCAATTTTGGTTCGCATTTGGAGATACTGAGTCGGTGTTCACTGATTTCGGATCCGTGTTTATCTTCATCAAAAACCTTTTGTATAGGTTCTCTTCGGCTACAAAGTCAAGAACTCAAGATGGGGTTTCCACATCGCCTCTTCCTTCCTGCCATTGTTGAGTCTGTTGGAGATACATGGGAAACTTTGAAATTTGTTGCATTTGGTTGTGGGAATTCAGGTGAGTCGGTGTTGGAAAGAAGAAGAAGGAATTCGAGACCTCGATGACTTCGATAAGAATAAAAAACAAAGGACAACAGAACTGGGCCCACTTTGTCTCGGCAAGGGGAGCAAAACTTGGATGCTCATATGGACAGGTACGTTGCATTGGATCTTGAACTCAGTAGTTAATTTCCTTACAACTCGAAGAATACCAAGACACCTCCAGTGCTAGTCACTGACCCACGACATTACCCATTCATGAAACATTGATTTTCTCTCTCCATCTGGTTACTAACCTCTGCACCGACTCGCGGTAAGGAAGACACAGTAGAACGAGCTCTAGGTGCGTCGATATTGATCGGTTTTTTCGCCAACCTCCCTATTGTCGATCCAGATGACCTCCACAGTACCGAGAACCAGATGACCCAACTCATCAACGTGAAGCAGTGAGGCCCCTTAACGATGCTTCCTTCAACAACCCGAGTAAGAAAGACAAGGTGTATACCACTGAGCAGGCACAGAGTAGCAGGAAGGCCCACCTATCTATTCTCAACTCATATCCACCCAAGCCAGTAGCGAGAGGCCCATTCCGGTTTGAAGCAACCTGCTAGATTAGCCTTTGGATCGGGGCCAACCAGAATTAGTTCTGTCGCTAGTGGGCTGGCCGTCATCCGGATCTCCCTAGTTTGAGGGGCTCGGTCTCGGTCCCGGTCATTAGCCAAGTCGGTGTCGGGGCGTAGTTGTGGGTTTCAGCCGAGTCAGGATTTCGGCACCTAGCGTAGCCGAGTCTGCATGACACATGCAGATTCTCGTGCACGTGTTATGCATGCAGCTTGGCTAGCGTGACCCCAGGCGCGGTTACGGCATGCTCCGATCAAAGGGCGTGTTTTGGGGAAAAGGCAACAGGTATCATCTCCCCGAACGGACTCCAGATTTTCAGAAGGTTATCACCGAGACTTGGACGGTCTTCTTTGGTTATAAGGCTAGAACTTACGCAGTGGGCTCCAGTGGACCCCGAGCGGTTTGCATTGCGCATGCACGCGGAACCATCGAGGTTCTCGGCAAATAGAGTCTACAAGTGAGCAAGGCTGATCGGGAACTCCAATGGGTCTTCAGAACTGTCACCACCGGGACTCGATTTGGTACCCCAGGGTATGAATAGATATGGGATGCAAGAGGCATCTGAAACTATGAAAAGAAAGGGTTCTACACCAATTCTTCTCTCTCGGCTTCTCAGAAATCTCAACTCAGTCACTCCCTGTGAGGCGTGATTCATGCTGCCATCGATAGGATCCCCTCAGTGCAAGGGGCTTGGTCTCGGTTCCGTTCACCAGCCAAGTCGGTGTCGGCGCGTAGCTGTGGGTTTCGGCCGAGTCAGGATTTTCGGTGTGTAGTGTACCCAAGTCTGCATGTTACATGTGAGTGCATGTGCACGTGTTTATGCATTCAGGATGCAGCAGTGCAGACTGAGAGTTGGGCTCAAAAGCTTTCAAGTCCATTTTTTGGTGTCATAGAGCCTCGTCTTCACCCAGGTTGCGGAGACCCGTGTGTGTCCTCGAAGTGCACCTCTGTAGCTCACCCTCCAGACTGCCAGTGACCCCAGCAATGCCCATTCAAGGGGCGCCGGTTTTCTTCTTCGACCACCGGGGTAGCTTTATTGGTCCATTTCAATCGATACCTTTATCGGTTCAAAAAAAAAGGGAATATAGCAACTTGAAAGGCATCTGGAACCATGAAAAGAATGGATTCTATACCGAACGGCTTCTCGAAAATCTCGACTCGGTCATTAGGATCTCCCCGGTTGATTGGGCTCGGTCTCGGTTCCGGTCACTGGCCGAGTCAGCGTCGTCACGCGGCTCTGGATTTCGGTCGAGGTTATGTGCATGTATATGCCAAACTCACAATCAGAGCGCGGGGTCTTCTGAGCAAGCCTGGTTTACGCGGGGAATCTTCTGAGCAAGCCTGGTTTAAGCGGGGAATCTTCTGGGCAAGTCTGGTTTACATGTAGGGTCTCCTGAGCTGTTTGCATGGCCCATGCAGACCCACGATGCTCCCGACCAGCGGGTCAGTCACGGATTTCCCCTCTTGGCCCGTCCCCCTCTGATTTCCTTTGTCTTCGTTGGCAAGTTTTACAAACAATGGGCCATGACGTCGGTGAGCAAACTCAACAAAGTGTCGGTCCGGTCCATATTTTCTGCGAGCAGACTCTGCGGCGTGTTGGTCGGTCTAGTCCGCATTCAACCGAGATAATGCCCAATAAACCCTATGTATATTTATCTCTATCGTGAGCCCAACACAAGTTCAATTCTTCGGAAAATCTCCCACTGAACCTATATGGAGCATCTCGGTTCTCGGCCTATCCACTGTGGCTCGGCAAGCATATAGATCAAATTCCCTAGCAACATGCAGGAGAACACCGGATTGGGATTCTCCGGGTGAAAGCCAACAATGGGATTTTCGTCAAAGTACCCAGCAAACTCTACGCATGGAAGTATGTGGATATGCACATGGAAGCGATCTCCAGACCCAGGTGCTTGACTTCACCAACCTCCCTTTCCTTAAGAACCTGCTTGTTTCATTCGGAGTCCTGTAAAATCTCGGGTAGTTGCTTGTATTGTTCGGTGAAGACCTGTTTGTATTTTTCGTTGGAGCATCCGAATAAAGATTCGCGTTCATGGACTCATGGTCGGTTGAAGCACATCCTGACTTGAACCATACCGAATAGATACCCGGCCCTCCAGAAAGATAAGTGGAGAGGTGCTTCGTTAATTTTTCTGCAGAGATGACAAGGAAGAAAAGCTCTATCCCGAGCTCATTTCAAGCTCCAATTTAGAGCTTATGATGACTGCTACGTTGAAAAGCGAAGCTTACCTTCGCCAAATCTACGGGCATGCAGTTTGGAGGTCTGATTATGGTACCGAGTTGGGAGAGGCCCCTATGGGCCCGCACATTGGCTCTAATAAAAGAAGAAAGCTTCTTGCGAAAGAGATGGAAAACTCTGTTGGTCTGTTCGAACCGTACACCGAGTGTACCTGATTACTAGCTCTGTGCGTGTGAGGGAAGGAGCATTCGATGTCTTTATTTTGTTTGAATTATTAAGCTTCCCTGCTGCTTACTTGTGAAGACTCTAACTGATGCTCTGAGAAGACCTTTAATTGAGTCTTGTGGTTGATGGGAGTACAATCTCTGTATCGTGCGCCCTTAATATTCACTCTCAATGTCGTTGGCTTCGATTAATTTAAGTCTTCATGGCAAGGCTTATACTTCAGATGTCAAAATGAAGGAAGGTTGCGGAAGGGATAAGCATTGCTTTATTGGAGTCCGTGTAGCTTCAGAACAGTGCTCCCTGACGACTGCTTCAATTATTGAAGACAACATCCCTCCTTGCCGAAGAGAGATTCCCGGGATTAACCCTGACTAGTCTCATACACTGTTTGAGAAGAATACCCGAATGACCGTTCTTGGCAACGGCGTGAAAAGCGTCCATATCAGCAAACATGGGCAAGAATCCAAGAGGATCCTGCAGATTATTCCCGACAGGATCCTGCAGATTATTCTCGGCAACCACATAAAAGGCAGTTTTGCCCGCATTGTTCTTCAAAATCTTAAGAATAGAGGCCGTGAAGCTACCTGAAGGGCTGTCTCCAGCTAGTTCATCCAAGAGGAGTCTGACGGAGTCGAGGTGGCTAGATCGAAGCTTAACGTTTGGATGGGCAGGATGCCCGTTACATTGTCGGCGAAGGGTGTCAGCCTCTCCCATGGTTAGGCGGAGGCTTCCCAGGTCAGGAGGCACTTGCCGATACATCCTTGGTGGTAGACCGGGTCCTCTGGACCGTGGCTCGTTGGGATGGCTTTGGCACAACCTACTGTGGTTCAGCTAAGAAGAGCAAGAGCTCGGCAAAGAAGCAACGATCACACGGAAAGTGCAATGGACAAAGCTATGGGGTAGGAATGCAGAACCGCTCGGCATTTGATTTCCTAGTTTCGAGATTAATTATTGAAAAGGCACGCACTCATCTATAGCATCGGAAAGGAGCTTTGTTATTTTTCTATTCAGAAATGGCAAAAAGGGAAGGGTAGCATCCTAAATTCACCACCTTCCCGAGTTCGGTATATACCAGGTTCTTTGTTCTACATACCGAGTTCTTTGATCTACATGCTGACTTGGCAAGCATTCCAAGCAAGCATCCCGAGCAAAGCATTCCGAGCAGGCATTCCGAGCAAAGCATTCCGAGCAAGCATCCCGAGCAAAGCATTCCGAGCAGGCATCCCGAGCAAAGCATTCCGAGCAAGCATTCCGAGAAAAGCATCCCGAGCAAAGCATTCCGAGCAGGCATCCCGAGCAAAGCATTCCGAGCAGGCATCCCGAGCAAAGCATTCCGAGCAGGCATCCCGAGCAAGCATCCCGAGCAAAGCATCCCGAGCAAAGCATTCCGAGCAGGCATCCCGAGCAAAGCTCCGAGCAAGCATCCCAAGCAGGCATCCCGAGCAAATCATTCCGAGCAAGCATCTCGAGCAAAGCATCCCGAGCAAAGCATTCCGAGCAGGCATTGTGACGACCCGTTTTTTTTTTTTTTTTTTTTTTATACAAACATAAAACGAGTCATCGCAGTGGCACGACTACGTGTCGCTCAGCCAACATATGGCACATGCCCCATAACATGTACCTGATAATCAGAGTATAACATACATCTATCTATGCAGCGGAAAACATAAATCTAAATAGCGGAAATTACAACTCATACATCTATCACAAATTAATTACAACAATGAGCCATTTAATATCTATCTGATTGAGTCTTATTAACACAATATTTACATAACAATAATGGCTTAACAAAGTATAAGTGACACAAACGTCACAAGCCATACCAAACCTATAAAATAGTGGACAACCCGTGGTCCGACAATTACAACTGTCGCGGCGAGCTTCAGTCATAATATCCCAAGCACACTGCTACCGACCCATCGACTATACCGAAGTACCTGCAGCCAAAGAAACATCATCTACACGGTTGTGGTGGTATCCACATCCGCATAGGTGAAATTATGAGTTCACCGCCTTAGTATACCTCATACTAAGACCTCAGTGGTATAAGACTAACTGAGTTTTCACAAAGAACCAACCTTTATATTATTTTAGTCGTGCGAGCACTATATTAGCCACAATTTACCAACAGCTAATGCAGCAAACACTGACTATTTAGAAAACATTTAAAACATACTATATAGCTGTGAACATATGTAGAAGTTCCAATCTACCGCTTGGAAGATTCTACATATAGACTCCTCTATAATAATACTTTTCACCGGTCGCTTGGACATATGTGCACACGATCACTCCATCACAGATATCACGTATACACATAGGTCTTCAGCAAAGAACATGGCATCTTACTCTTCCATACTAGGACAACATCCGTCAACGGTACACTCGCAACACCATCCCTAATCGTATTTCAGCTTCATGCCTTGAACGTCAGTAGATCATGAGAGCACTAGAGTTAAACTCAATCATGCTAACACGTCTTTCCTGAAGAACAAGAACAGTCAACCTTCTTACTCATAGACATGCCATTACTCGCGCCTGGGTAGTCATGTATCCATGTACTTTCAAGTTCAATGTATGATATTAACACATGACTATCCGATAGAAATATACATAAGATCTTTTCATGAAGACTCTTATGCATACCAATACGTCTAGCAAAACTACTCATAACATAAAAACCTCTCTCACAAAACAATGCTATATATGCTATGCATGCCTCAATGTGTTGCTGATACTGCCTCAATGTGCTGATACCGTTACTCTGATATGTATGCTCTATACTACATGCTCAATGTTCCGTGCTTGACCAGTATATATTTCCTACTGTGTCACGCTGAAATTATGCAGTTGTTAAATCACGTCCTCTCAAAACTAAACAAATCCAGCATTTTATCGATCATTTCGAAGACATTCAAAACTTAGTTTCTTTATCAAATCTACGCAGTTTCAACATGACATGTTCTCAAACAATTTGCATAATTTAAATCTCAACCGCAAAACATACTCAAACACTTTAAATCAATTAACACCTTTCCCTCATGCATCAATTCTTAAACATCATTGATAATTTAAACGTAATCGAAACTAATCAAATCATCTCAAAGCATATAATTCATCATATGGTTGGCTCGGTTTCATAAACAATATATATATTTTTATCAACCCAATACATATAAAAATATATATTTTCTCAGTGAGTGGAATACCCACCTTGGCTGCATTGGACTCCAACTCGAACACTCATTGGACTCTAGTCACTTGGACTCTACATTGGAGAAACAATTAAAGTCTCCAATCCGAACATGATCCTGCAAACATTGGTAGCATTAGACTACACTATTGAATCCCATACTCTATGACATCCTAACTACCCGCGTGCTCACACGTCACGTCACTCGCTTCTAACCTACCTAGATATCTTAAACTATTATTAGGTTATCATTTAGACTAGGTTCTTATTTTATTCCACTTATCATCTCTATGACACATTTACTATCTTGTTTGACTACTTATTATTATTATTATTAAATCACACTATCATTGTTAATGCTTTTATAGCTTCTTACTCACCTACATATATATATACATATACACATATATGTACAGGATGCTTATCAAGCTAAGCAATATACCTGGAATCAATTTGTTATTAGTTCACAACTCATATCAATTTGTTAATGACCCATGACACGCCTGACCCGAGAAGAAGACCCGGTTCTTCAAAGTGTTTTCCGGCGACTTTTCCGGCGGAATTAGTGGTGTTTTTCGGTGGTTTGGCTATGAAAATCATTGGGTAATTTCTTATAACCTATGATAGTTTATTTGGGGATTGATTTGATTATTATTGAATTAGGGTTTGAGTATTTGGGGTTCTTAGATCATTTGTTTTAATTAATTGAAATCTGAAATTGAATGGTAGAATATATGTATGTGATTTGATGATGTTTTCTTAAGGTTTGTTGATGGAATTTGGTTGTGAATGGGAGCTGGTTTTGGGATTTCTTGTTGTGACCATGTGTGTTGAAATTGTGAAGTTGTGGGGTTGTTTGATCGGCCTAATATGGAGAAAGATTGGAATTCTGATTTAGGGCTATTTTAATTGATATGATTCTTGAGCTGATTTAGAGTGATTATGATAGTGTGGAATTATTGGATGATGTTAAGTATTGGGTTTGGTTAATTTATTGTTGTGGACGTGTTTATGGAGGGTGATTTTAATGTGTGTATTTTGGTGCAGTTAGAAATTGGGGGTTGGATTGGTTGGTATATAATTAGATGATTTCAGGTGGTTTTCATGGTGGTTGATGCTTGAAGGTTTATTAGAGATAGTTTATGTATGATTATTTGATAATAGTTTCTTGAGGTTGTTGATGGAATCTTGGTTGCAAATGAGGGGCTGTTTTGGAGTTTATGGCTATGGGCCTTGATCGAGTTGAGGGGTGATTTTGATGGGTGTTTTGCTTGGCTATGACTGGTTGAAACTATGGATTGGGGTTCTTGATGTTATCCAAATTTGTTATATATGGATTAGGTGGCTGATTTAAGAATTGAGTTGATAAGATATTCATTGTTTTCTATGGAACATTGTTGGATTCTCATAAGGTGAAATCTAGGTTTAATACTTTAGTGATGGAAGCGTGGCAATTTATGTAATAGAATTGTGTTATAGTATGTAATAAGATTTTAGTTCCCATGTAGGATGTCGAGAGTGGATTTTCATTGGAGAGTAATGAATAGATATTAGGCTTTAGTGAAAATTGGATTAAGAGGTATATGGAATGTTGAGAGTAAATGGTGGTTGAATGATTATAATTGTTATGATTTTGATAGCTTTTGATGGCAATGCCCAATTGGTTATTAATGGGGATAGTTTACTTTACTTAGTGGTTGCTTGGTTAGGTTTTGTTGTAGAGGGGAACTGAAGAGTGTGAATCTAATGTATTTAGATCCTTTGTGCAAATAGCAAATATGGTCGAGATGGAAAATACGTTGTAAGGCTTAATAGAATAAAATGAAAAGGGAATAGTCAAAGAGAAGAATAAAAGAGATAAAGTGAAATATATAAATAGATATCTATAAAAGAAATACAAGAATCAATAAGTAAGTCAAGTAAACATAGATAACAATTTAGGCATCGAAATGGGTGTAATAAAATTGATATGAGTTGTGAACTAATAACAAATTGATTCCAGGTATATTGCTTAGCTTGATAAGCATCCTGTACATATATGTGTATATGTATATATATATGTAGGTGAGTAAGAAGCTATAAAAGCATTAACAATGATAGTGTGATTTAATAATAATAATAATAAGTAGTCAAACAAGATAGTAAATGTGTCATAGAGATGATAAGTGGAATAAAATAAGAACCTAGTCTAAATGATAACCTAATAATAGTTTAAGATATCTAGGTAGGTTAGAAGCGAGTGACGTGACGTGTGAGCACGCGGGTAGTTAGGATGTCATAGAGTATGGGATTCAATAGTGTAGTCTAATGCTACCAATGTTTGCAGGATCATGTTCGGATTGGAGACTTTAATTGTTTCTCCAATGTAGAGTCCAAGTGACTAGAGTCCAATGAGTGTTCGAGTTGGAGTCCAATGCAGCCAAGGTGGGTATTCCACTCACTGAGAAAATATATATTTTTATATGTATTGGGTTGATAAAAATATATATATTGTTTATGAAACCGAGCCAACCATATGATGAATTATATGCTTTGAGATGATTTGATTAGTTTCGATTACGTTTAAATTATCAATGATGTTTAAGAATTGATGCATGAGGGAAAGGTGTTAATTGATTTAAAGTGTTTGAGTATGTTTTGCGGTTGAGATTTAAATTATGCAAATTGTTTGAGAACATGTCATGTTGAAACTGCGTAGATTTGATAAAGAAACTAAGTTTTGAATGTCTTCGAAATGATCGATAAAATGCTGGATTTGTTTAGTTTTGAGAGGACGTGATTTAACAACTGCATAATTTCAGCGTGACACAGTAGGAAATATATACTGGTCAAGCACGGAACATTGAGCATGTAGTATAGAGCATACATATCAGAGTAACGGTATCAGCACATTGAGGCAGTATCAGCAACACATTGAGGCATGCATAGCATATATAGCATTGTTTTGTGAGAGAGGTTTTTATGTTATGAGTAGTTTTGCTAGACGTATTGGTATGCATAAGAGTCTTCATGAAAAGATCTTATGTATATTTCTATCGGATAGTCATGTGTTAATATCATACATTGAACTTGAAAGTACATGGATACATGACTACCCAGGCGCGAGTAATGGCATGTCTATGAGTAAGAAGGTTGACTGTTCTTGTTCTTCAGGAAAGACGTGTTAGCATGATTGAGTTTAACTCTAGTGCTCTCATGATCTACTGACGTTCAAGGCATGAAGCTGAAATACGATTAGGGATGGTGTTGCGAGTGTACCGTTGACGGATGTTGTCCTAGTATGGAAGAGTAAGATGCCATGTTCTTTGCTGAAGACCTATGTGTATACGTGATATCTGTGATGGAGTGATCGTGTGCACATATGTCCAAGCGACCGGTGAAAAGTATTATTATAGAGGAGTCTATATGTAGAATCTTCCAAGCGGTAGATTGGAACTTCTACATATGTTCACAGCTATATAGTATGTTTTAAATGTTTTCTAAATAGTCAGTGTTTGCTGCATTAGCTGTTGGTAAATTGTGGCTAATATAGTGCTCGCACGACTAAAATAATATAAAGGTTGGTTCTTTGTGAAAACTCAGTTAGTCTTATACCACTGAGGTCTTAGTATGAGGTATACTAAGGCGGTGAACTCATAATTTCACCTATGCGGATGTGGATACCACCACAACCGTGTAGATGATGTTTCTTTGGCTGCAGGTACTTCGGTATAGTCGATGGGTCGGTAGCAGTGTGCTTGGGATATTATGACTGAAGCTCGCCGCGACAGTTGTAATTGTCGGACCACGGGTTGTCCACTATTTTATAGGTTTGGTATGGCTTGTGACGTTTGTGTCACTTATACTTTGTTAAGCCATTATTGTTATGTAAATATTGTGTTAATAAGACTCAATCAGATAGATATTAAATGGCTCATTGTTGTAATTAATTTGTGATAGATGTATGAGTTGTAATTTCCGCTATTTAGATTTATGTTTTCCGCTGCATAGATAGATGTATGTTATACTCTGATTATCAGGTACATGTTATGGGGCATGTGCCATATGTTGGCTGAGCGACACGTAGTCGTGCCACTGCGATGACTCGTTTTATGTTTGTATAAAAAAAAAAAAAAAAAAAAAAAACGGGTCGTCACAGAAAATGGTATCAGAGCCATTGCCCAGCCTGAGATGGTGGGAGCGTGCACAAGCCCAAGAGGGTTGCCAGCGGGCACTCGCTGGGATGCCAAGAATGGGGTGATCCCATGAGGGTCGCCAGCGAGGACGCTGGGTCCCAAGGGGGGGTGATTGTGACGTCCCACATCGCCTGGGAATGAGGATGTGCTTATATGTATAAATGCACCCTATATGACATAACGCGTTTTAAAGCCGTGATGGCAATGAACCTATCAGAACTCTGCAGTTAAGCGAGTCGCTGCGGGAGCAATCCCAGGATGGGTGACCTCCTGGGAAAGTCTGATATGGGGAGCCAAAAGCGGACAGTATTGTGTCATTGGGGGTGGATCGTTACAGGCATCCCGAGCAAAGCATCCCGAGCAAAGCATTCCTAACAAGCAACGAGATAACTCTATTCTTGGCATTTTATTTCATGAATAGCCTATTCACAATATATGATCATTTATGGAAAATGATTTTTTGCAATGCTTGAATTCTTTAAGATGACGGTACATTACCACTTGCCCTTGCATTCTAAGTTACAATAAAAAATTTCTTATCCTCCTTCGGTTAAAGGGGGGTAAGTTAAAGCATTTTCGGTTACTCTCACTCGGATAAGGGGGGTAACTCGGCATAAAATTTTTTCCTATAAGTTATCCTCCTTCGGATAAGGGGGATAACTCGGTTTTTTACATTTAAGTTATCCTCCTTCGGATAAGGGGGGTAACTCGGTTTTTAAATTTTAAGTTATCCTCCTTCGGATAAGGGGGGTAACTCGGTTTTTACATTTAAGTTATCCTCCTTCGGATAAGGGGGGTAACTCGGTTTTTACACTTAAGTTATCCTCCTTCGGATAAGGGGGGTAACTCGGTTCTTACATTTAAGTTACCCTCACTCGGATAGGGAGGTGACTCGGCAAAAAATTTCTTATCCTCCTTCGGTTAAAGGGGGGTAAGTTAAAGCATTTTCGGTTACCCTCACTCGGATAAGGAGGGTAACTCGGTTTTTACAATTAAGTTATCCTCCTTCGGATAAGGGGGGTAACTCGGTTCTTACATTTAAGTTAACCTCACTCGGATAGGGGGGTAACTCGGCAAAAAATTTCTTATCCTCCTTCGGTTAAAGGGGGTAAGTTAAAGCATTTTCGGTTACCCTCACTCGGATAAGGGGGGTAACTCGGCATAAAAATTTTTCCTATAAGTTATCATCCTTTGGATAAGGGGGATAACTCGGTTTTTTACATTTAATTTATCCTCCTTCGGATAAGGGGGGTAACTCGGTTTTTAAATTTTAAGTTATCCTCCTTCGGATAAGGGGGGTAACTCGGTTTTTACATTTAAGTTATCCTCCTTCGGATAAGGGGGGTAACTCGGTTTTTACATTTAAGTTATCCTCCTTCGGATAAGGGAGGTAACTCGGTTCTTACATTTAAGTTACCCTCACTCGGATAGAGGGATAACTCGGCAAAAAAATTCTTATCCTTCTTCGGTTAAAGGGGGGTAAGTTAAAGCATTTTCGGTTACCCTCACTCGGATAAGGGAGGTAACTCGGCATAAAATTTTTTCCTATAAGTTATCCTCCTTTGGATAAGGGGGATAACTCGGTTTTTAACATTTAAGTTATCCTCCTTCGGATAAAGGGGTAACTCGGTTTTTAAATTTTAAGTTATCCTTCTTCGGATAAGGGGGGTAACTCGGTTTTTACATTTAAGTTATCCTCCTTCGGATAAGGGGGGTAACTCAGTTCTTACATTTAAGTTACCCTCACTCGGATAGGGGGGTAACTCGGCAAAAAATTTCTTATCCTCCTTCGGTTAAAGGGGGGTAAGTTAAAGCATTTTCAGTTACCCTCACTCGGATAAGGGGGGTAACTCGGCATAAATTTTTTTTCCTATAAGTTATCCTCCTTTGGATAAGGGGGATAACTCGGTTTTTTACATTTAAGTTATCCTCCTTCGGATAAGGGGGTAACTCGGTTTTTACATTTAAGTTATCCTCCTTCGGATAAGGGGGTAAATCGGTTCTTACATTTAAGTTACCCTCACTCGGATAGGGGGGTAACTCGGCAAAAAATTTCTTATCCTCCTTCTGTTAAATGGGGGTAAGTTAAAGCATTTTCGGTTACCCTCACTCGGATAAGGGGGGTAACTCGGCATAAAATTTTTTCCTATAAGTTATCCTCCTTCGGATAAGGGGGATAACTCGGTTTTTTACATTTAAGTTATCCTCCTTCGGATAAGGAGGGTAACTCGGTTTTTACATTTAAGTTATCCTCCTTCGGATAAGGGGGGTAACTCGGTTTTTACATTTAAGTTATCCTCCTTTGGATAAGGTGGGTAACTCGGTTTTTACATTTAAGTTATCCTCCTTCGGATAAGGGGGGTAACTCGGTTTTTACATTTAAGTTATCCTCCTTCGGATAAGGGGGGTAACTCGGTTCTTACATTTAAGTTACCCTCACTCGGATAGGGGGTAACTCGGCAAAAAATTTCTTATCCTCCTTCGGTTAAGGGGGGTAAGTTAAAACATTTTCGGTTACCCTCACTCGGATAGGGGGTAACTCGGCATAAAACTTTTTCGGTTACCCTCACTCGGGTAGGGGGGTAACTCGGCAAAAAATTTCTTATCCTCCTTCGGTTAAGGGGGGTAAGTTAAAGCATTTTCGGTTACCCTCACTCGGATAGGGGGGTAACTCGGCATAAAATTTTTTCCTATAAGTTATCCTCCTTCAGATAAGAGGGATAACTCGGCTTTTTACATTTAAGTTATCCTCCTTCGGATAAGGGGGGTAACTCGGTTTTTACATTTAGATTATCCTCCTTCGGGTAAGGGGGGTAACTCGGTTTAGCATGAACATTGCGGATAAAGACTTCTGAGACTTGTTAAGTCTTCCTTGTTCTCAGCAATCTCTAGGATGTGTTAAGTCATCTTTGAAGCAAAATTCGGTTGTCTGAAACAAGTAATTCAGATTTATTGATGCACCCTTGATAAATAACTTAGGCAATTTTGTACAAATTGCCACAGTTATTTAGGAAGGAATATTAACTAAAGACCTGCTTATCTCATGCTAACTTGTTATTTCCCCTTTTGGAAAGAGCACACATCTATACGTGCATTATTAGCAATATGCAGATTCTACGAAGATTTATGTGCTAATGTTTCGACTTCTCCAATGCCGAAGCAAATTTGCTCGAGAGGTAAAGCTCCATTCAAGAGCACCACCCACCATCTTCTGTGGCTAGGAGGTGGCATAAAAAGCGTCTATCCTGTGCATTGGGGTAGTCGTAAAATTCCTCCTTGGAAAAGGGGGTCCTCCTCGGATAGGAGGTGGCATAAAAAGCGTCTATCCCGTGCATTGGGGTAGTCGTAAAATTCCTCCTTGGATAAGGGGGTCCTCTTCGGATAGGAAGTGGCATAAAAAGCGTCTATCCCGTGCATTGGGGTAAAATTCCTCCTTCGATAAGGGGGTCCTCCTCAGATAGGATGTGGCATGAGGAGCATCACCTCGGTAAAAAATCAATGAGGAGCATAACCTCGGTAAAAAATCAATGAGGAGCATCACCTCGGTAAAAAATCAATGAGGAGCATAACCTCGGTAAAAAATCAATGAGGAGCATCACCTCGGTAAAAATGAGGAGCATAACCTCGGTAAAAAATCAATGAGGAGCATCACCTCGGTAAAAAATCAATGAGGAGCATCACCTCGGTAAAAAATCAATGAGGAGCATAACCTCGGTAAAAAATCAATGAGGAGCATCACCTCGGTAAAAAATCAATGAGGAGCATAACCTCGGTAAAAAATCAATGAAGAGCATCACCTCGGTAAAAAATCAATGAGGAGCATAACCTCGGTAAAAAATCAATGAGGAGCATCACCTCGGTAAAAAATCAATGAGGAACATCACCTCGGTAAAAAATCAATGAGGAGCATAACCTCGGTAAAAATCATCATGAAAAGACGTTCTCTGGGACGAAATTTGGAAACAGAGCACCATTGACATTCGGGTTTTTGTTAAGGAATAATGCAACAGAGAGGATGAAGCCACTCATGGAAAATCCCTCCTTGGATAAGGAGGTCTTCCTTAGATAGGGAAGCACAAAAACCCCTCCTCGGGTAAGGAAATCCGCATGAATCTTGTTGGTTTGAGTAAATGGGCTCCCAGTTGTGCATTTAGATACCCCACCAGGGTTTGGACTTCCCTACTTACTAAAGTGAATTGCCCGAGCGCCTCTGACACCGAAACAATAGCTCAAAAAGGCGACTAATCAGAGGATGGGGATGACAGAATTATCAGACTAGATACCTCGTTCTATTGCAACTCTTAAGACATTGGGCGCACCTGTTAAAATATAAAGGCTTAAGGGATATCACCCCCGAGACCTTGATCTTTATTACAACAGCATTGTCCGTAGCAGCACCAGGCGTGTGCTCAGGAGTTTGGGGGGTAAAGCGAGTTCGAAACCACCATAATAGGTGCAGAGCTCTTTCTCGGACACGAAGACGAATTGATGGCCCGACCTCATGATTCTAATGGAGAATCCCTACATGGCGTTCCAAGAACACGACAACACTTTGGTTTTTTAGCAACACGGATGACAGGATGCTCCCTGTCCAAAACCACTACGGCCGGGATCAATTCCACCTACTTACCTCCTCGGATAAGGGGCAGCTCGGATAGGCGGGTCAGCCCCTTCCTCGGATTTCAACTCACCAAAGCCTTTGTTGACGACCCATCACGACCCTTGTCTAATGAGAGTTAGTTATTATAAATTTTTCAAGTTTTCATGAAGACTACAATAAGCATTATAAGTTTGGCATCCATGAATCTATGGAGTTATTATGAGAAGTCTTGGAAAATTACAAAAAACTTGGAACCCGGCCAAAGCTCAAGAAAAGTCACCTTATCACGGGAGGGTCAAGAAGTGCGAAAATTTGAGATTCTAGAGTTTCGAAGCATCGATTTCCATAATTCCCTTGCTTAATTCTCTTTATCTCAAAAAAGAGATAAAAGAATTGGGGGGTAACTGTTGGGGAATTATTATTCCCCACTCGGGTAGTACACGTGTCGGATTATATGCTCTGTCGGGAATGACTACTCGGATGTATGCTTGGTCGGGAATGACCAAGGACTCGGATATATGGTTGGTCGGGATTATGTGCCATGTCGGTAATGACCACTCGGATTATATGCTTGGTCGGGAGTGACCAAGGTCTCGGGAACATATGGTTGGTCGGGAGTCACCAGGATCCTTAGCATTTATTAGGATCTTAGTACTGGTCAAATCAGGTCAGAAATCAGCATGTTGCACCATGCCTAATATCTTCACACCTTACTGGTCACTGTACAATAACAAGACTTTTTCTATGCATCAACAGTAAAAAAGGAGTCTATATATATATATGCCTATCAACTAAGAGGTAAAAAAAGATCTATCTAATATGATCACGCTCTCTTAGTCTCCCTACTAACTTGGGCGTCGGAGGAGGCACCACAGGCCAACCCCCGGCGGGTCTTTCCCTTGTTGCAGGTTACAGGCGAAGAGGCAAATCAGAGGCTGCCACGTCATCAGGACAAAAATCGTATCAACAGCTTCAGTGGGTGTGGATCCATTGGACATAGATGGGGACTCGGGTGCTGTAGCCGGGCCGAGTCTTCCTTCGGTAATCTTTGGGTTTTCGGCTTCTGTAGTCGGACTTTTTGAGGATTCTTCTCTTCTTCCAGCACTGGAGACGTCTTCCATGGTTTCTTTGATTACCCATACAGATTCACTCTCTTCGGGGAGATGAATGAGAAGTTGATGTCGGAGTGGGAGTTTTTTTTTTTTTTTTTTTTTTTTTTAGATGTTAGGAAGAAGGCCGCTGGGATTTGGGAGAGGTATTCCCAGGAGTATGCGTGGACGGTGTCTGAGGAGCATGGCGAGAGGATCAGGGCTATTACGGAAGAAATGATTAAGCTTCAGAAGACTAAAGGCAAGAAGGAGCTGCTGAATCTGCAAATCTTCGTTAATTATGGCGACTCTAAAACTTCTTCTAAGCGTAGGAAAGGGAAGACCCATGTGATGTAAGGTTGTATGCCTTGGGGGTTTTTGTGGTTTGTTTCTCGGGTCCTTAGGTTTACATTTTCCTCTTGCTTTGGTTGTTTGTTGGGTTTTCGGGTTAGCTTTCGTTCTCCTTTGTATACCACATGTGTACTTAGGGGCGTTTTACGCTTTATTTCTCAATTAAACTTTAATTACTTATCAAAAAAAAAAAAAAAAAGATTTAAGTGTTCAGACAAACATTTAGCTCTTGTAAAAAGATGGAATTTGAACTCATTACTGTAATTGTGTATGTAAATGTAGACTGATCAAGTGTTTGTTGGTTTGTTGGTTAGGATAGTTGCTTGCTGAACCTTTGTCCGAGAGTAGTTGTGTTTGCTGCTTATAGCAGTTGTAAGGGTATAGTTTCCCTTCTTGTTTTGGTGTTCCAGTTTACTCTGGAGGGACGCAATGCCTGTGTTTGGTTTTATAAATGCCTTAATTCATCAAAAAAATAAAATAAAATAAAATCAACATAACAAAATAAACAATTGATAATACAAAATAAAGTAAACTATCATGGATTGATAAAAGTGAAAAAGTATGCTATCGCCAAATTTGAAGACAGAAAAAAAGTAAACAAAATCAACAATTCATCAAAGAGAAAAAGTAACCATTCATAGAATTTGAAGAGGACATGATAGTTTATATGGACACTGTTAAAGTGAAAATCAAAAAGTCAAAATACCTTTTTGGGCCTTGATAGCTTTTTCCATGGCTTGCCAAACATCAATTTGAAAGACAAAAAAAAAAGTAAACAAAATCAACAATTCATCAAAGTTAACCAATCATCGAATTTGAAGTTAGCGAAGGACATGGATGTTCATATAAACACAGTTAGAATGAAAATTAGAAAATCTAAATACCTTTTTGGACCTCGATAGCTTTTTCCATGGCTTGCCAAACATCAATTTGAAGACAAAAAAAAAGTAAATAAAATCAACAATTCATCAAAGTGAAAAAGTAACCAATCATCGAATTTGAAGTCCGAGAAGAACATGGCTATTTATATGAACACTGTTAGAGCGAAAATCAGAAAATCTAAATACCTTTTTGGGCCTCGATAGCTTTTTCCATGGCTTGCCAAACATCAATTTGAAGACCAAAAAAAAAAACAAAAAAACAAAATCATAAATTCATCAAAGTGAAAAAGTAACCGATCATCGAATTTGAAGTCAGAGAAGAAGGACATGGCTGTTTATATGAACACTATTAGAGTGAACATTAGAAAATCTAAATACCGTCTTGGGCCTCAATAGTTTTTTCATGGCTTGCCAAACATCAATTTGAAGACAGGAAAAAAAAAAGTAAACAAAATCAACAATTTATCAAAGTGAAAAAGAAACCAATCATCAAATTTGAAGTCAGAGAAGAACATGGTTGTTTATATGAACAGTGTTAAAGAGAAAATCAAAAAATATAAATACCTTTTTGGGTCTCAGTAGCTTTTTCCATGACTTGACAAACATCAGCTTGAAGAAAAAATTTCAACAATAAGTCAAAGTGAAAAAGTAACCAATCATCGAATTTGAAGTCAGAGAAGGACATGATTGTTTATATGAACACTGTTAGAGTGAAAATGAAAAAATCTAAATAACTTTTTGGGCCTCGATAGCTTTTTCCATGGCCTACCGAACATCAATTTGAAGACAAAAAAAGTAAACAAAATAAACAATTCATCAAAGTGAAAAAGTAACCAATAATCGAATTTGAAGACAGAGAAGGACATGGTTGTTTATATGAACATTGTTAAAGTGAAAAACAGAAAATCTAAATACCTTTTTGGGCCTTGATAACTTTTTCCATGGCTTGCCAAACATCAATTTGAAGACAAAAAAAAAAGTAAACAGAATCAACAATTCATCAAATTCAAGTGAAAAGTAACCAAGCATCGAATTTGAAGTCAGAGAAGGACATGGTTGTTTATATGAACATTGATACAGTGAAAATCAAAAAATCTAAATACCTTTTTGGGCCTCGATAGCTTTTTTCATGGCTTGCCAAACATCAACTTGAAGACATAAAAAAAGTAAACAAAATCAACAATTCATCAAAGTGAAAAAGTAACCGATCATCGAATTTGAAGTCAGAGAAGGACACGGTTGTTTATATGAACACTTTTACAGTGAAAATCAGAAAATCTAAATACCTTCTTGGGCCTTGATAGCTTTTTCCATGGCTTGCCAAACATCAATTTGAAGACAAAAAAAGTAAACAAAATCAACAATTCGTCAAAGTGAAAATGTAATAAATTATCAAATTTTAAGTCAAAGAAGGACATGGTTGTTTATATGAACACTATTAGAGTGAAAATTAGAAAATCTAAATACCTTTTTGGGCCTCGATAGTTTTTTCCATGGCTTGCCAAACATCAATTTGAAGACAAAGAAAGTAAACAAAATCAACAATTCATCAAAGTGAAAAAGTAACCAAACATCGAATTTGAAGTCAGAGAAGGACATGGTTATTTATATGAACATTGTTAGAGTGAAAATCAGAAAATCTATATACCTTCTTGGGCCACGATAGCTTTTTCGATGGCTTGCCAAACATCAATTTGGAAGACAAAAAAGTAAACAAAATCAACAATTCATCAAAGTGAAAAAGTAACCAATCATCGAATTTGAAGTCCGAGAAGGACATGGCTGTTTATATGAACACCGTTAGAGTAAAAATCAGAAAATCTAAATACCTTTTTGGGCCTCAATAGCTTTTTCCATGGCTTTCCAAACATCAATTTGAAGACAAAAAAAAAAAAAAAAAAAAAAAAAAAAAAAAAAAAAAAAAAAAAAGTAAACAAAATCAATAATTCATCAAAGTGAAAAAGTAACCAATCATCAAATTTGAAGTTAGAGAAAGACATGGCTGTTTATATGAACATTGTAAGAGTGAAAATCAAAAAATCTAAATACCTTCTTGGGCCTTGATAGCTTTTTCCATGGCTTGCCAAACATCAATTTGAAGACAAAAAAAAAAAAAAAAAAGTAAACAAAATCAACAATTCATCAAAGTGAAAAAGTAATCAATAATCGAATTTGAAGTCAGAGAAGGACATGGCTGTTTATATGATCATGGTTAGAGTGAAAATAAAAAAATCTAAATACCTTCTTGGGCCTCGACAGCTTTTTCCATGGCTTGCCAAACATCAATTTAAAGACAAAAAAAAGTAAACAAAATCAACAATTCATCAAAGTCAAAAAGTAACCAATCATCCAATTTGAAGTTAGAGATGGACATTGTTGTTTATATGAACACTGTTAAAGTGAAAATCAAAAAATCTAAATACCTTCTTTGGCCTCGTTAGCTTTTTCCATGGCTTGCCAAACATCAATTTGAAGACAGAAAAAGAAAAAGTAAACAAAATCAACAATTCATCAAAGTGAAAAGTAACCAATCATTGGATTTGAATTCAGAGAAGGACATGGTTGTTTAAATGAACACTGTTAGAGTGAAAATCAGAAAATCTAAATACCTTCTTGGGCCTCGATAGCTTTTTCCATGGATTGCCGAACATCAATTTGAAGACAAAAAAAAGTAAACAAAATCAACAATTCATCAATGTGAAAAAGTAACCAATCATCGAATTTGAAGTCAGAGAAAGACATGGTTGTTTTATGAACACTTCTAGAGTGAAAATCAGAAAATCTAAATACCTTTTTGGGCCTCGATAGCTTTTTCCATGGCTTGCCAAACATCAATTTGAAGAAAAAAAAAAAAGTAAACAAAATCAACAATTTATCAAAGTGAAAAAGTAAACAATCATTAAATTCGAAGTCAAAGAAGGACATGGGAGTTTATATAAACACTGTTAGAGTGAAAATCAGAAAATTTAATTACCTTCTTGGGCCTCGATAGCTTTTTCCATGGCTTGCCAAACATCAATTTAAAGACAAAAAAAAAAGTAGACAAAATCAACAATTCATCAAAGTTAAAAAGTAACCAATTATTGAATCTGAAGTTAGAGAAGGACATGGCTGCTTATATGAACAATGTTAGATTGAAAATAAGAAAATCTAAATACCTTTTTGGGCCTTGATAGCTTTTTCCATGGCTTGTCAATTTGAAGAGAAAAAAAAAAAAAAAAAAAAAAAGTAAACAAAATCAACAATTTATCTAAGTGAAAAAGTAACCAATCATTAAATTCGAAGTCAAAGAAGGACATGGGAGTTTATATGAACACTGTTAGAGTGAAAATCAGAAAATCTAAATACCTTCTTGGGCCTCAATAGCTTTTTCCATGGCTTGCGAAACATCAATTTGAAGGCAAAAAAAAGTAAACAAAATCAACAATTCATTAAAGTGAAAAGTAATCAATTATCGAATTTGTAGTCAGAGAAGGACATGGTTGTTTATATGAACACTATTAGATTCAAAATCAGAAAATCTAAGTACCTTTTTGGGCCTCAATAGCTTTTTCCGTTGCTGGCCAAACATCAATTTGAAGACAGAAAAATAAGTAAACAAAATCAACAATTTATCAAAATGAAAAAGTAACCAATCATCGAATTTGAAGTCAGAGAAGAACATGGGTGTTTATATGAACACTGTTAAGAGTAAAAATCAGAAAATCTAAATACCTTCTTGGGCCTTGATAGCTTTTTCCATGGCTTGCCAAACATCTTGAAGTAGTGGTACTCCCATTTGATAGTTCAAGGAATTACCATAACCCTTCAATTTAAACAGCTCCAGGTCATCTGTCCACTCCAACAAAAGAATCTAAACGCAAAAATAAGTTTTGCATATTAATAAGCATATAAAGAAGACACACGAATTATTTCCTAACTTATATTACTGAAAAAACAATATAAAGTTAAACCAGAAAATATATCAATTATCAGGGCTGAATAAAATATTCGTTTTCTTGCAATTGCCAAATCAACCACAACACACTTTCTTACTTTTTCGGCCCAAGAACAATCACATCAAGTTATCAACAAAAACTATTTATTAAAGAGATGAACTTTTGGTGATGTTGCAGATCAAAATTTTATTTTCACATACGACTAGGAGTAGACAAGAAGATGCACAAGGCTAGGTTTGGCAATTTTTGACGCGACTTGTGAACTCAGCACGAACACGACAAAAAAAAATAAAGTTTGAGTTTTGCATTTTCGAGTTCGGGTCATAATCGGGGTCAACCCGATTATGATCCGTTTATAATCGTGTTTGGCGGTTGACGATTATGACACAGTAAAAAAAATAATAATTTAGTGATGCAGGTCGTCGGGTCGAGGAGGAGTTATGCTGCGCCTAAATCCGAGTTATTCTGAAATCCTGAGGTCTTCTCTGCCAAAGATGGAGGAGCGGAGGAGCCTTTTGGTCCTTCCAATTGCCAGTTAGCCAGGGTTCCAAGTTGGCTCTCTTCTCTTGTGTTAGCAGGAACATCGAAGACCAATTTGAAGACGGAGCCGACCTCCTCTGCCACGGAGAAAGTCTTTCAGGCCCAGGCGACTCTTTCGGCAAAGGGTCTCCGTGCTCAGGTGAAAGTTACGGCCAAGACCACAACGGCAAAGACAGCTTTGGCGAAGTTGAATCCTCCGGTGAAGGCAGTTTCGGCGAAGGCAGCTCGGCTGAAGACATCTCCGGCGTTTCTCTATGCTACGTTGGGAAGGGCGTCTGACTCAGGTTTAGGGGGAAGGGCGGCTGTCTCTAGCACCCCCTCGTTGTCCTCTGTGTGCAAGTCCTATTTTCAAGCCCGTGTCTAAAACTCTGAAATCTGAATCTTGGATTCTTGATGGTAGCAGCGAGTCAGTGACGATTCGACGAAGACGGAAGACCCAACAGCTGAATCAATGAATCGTGTTACCCGGTTTACAATTGGGTCGTGTTCGGGTTACAAGTTCCAACCCGATTAATAATCGGGTCGGGTTCGTGTTAGACCCGAATGTGTAATCGGGTCCGTCGGGTCGACCCGAACCCGACCCGTTGACCCGAATTGCCAAGCCTTCACAAGGCTAGCTTAACAGGAACCAATCATGTGAACACAAGAATAGACGATTAAATCACATAATATTATATAAGTATAAATCTCATGTACCTCGGAAGGGCTGAAAAGACTGCAAGCTTTATCAGTAGTGTCCATCAAGGATGCTTGCTGCCAAATTGGAAACCAGTGGGACAATCGTGTATCAATTAATCAGCAACAAATTAATTCTAGACTCATGTGATAACCATAATTAGGTTGGTCGCAAAAATTTTTTTAAAAAGAAATTAAATCACCTGTTTGCACAGAAACCATAGAGAAGAAGTATCGTTCCTTGTAAAATTCAACCGATACTGACTCACTAATGCAGAGGTAATTTCATCAAGGATAGGTTGCGTAAGGTTACGAACAAGAGGCTTCTGACTATCCTTGAAATTCTGCATCAGATCATGTAAATTGACACGTGAAGCACTGTAACACAGCTACTCCATGCAAAAATCCATGAACCAGACTTTTTTTGCTTTCTTTAATGAATCCTTTGCATTTCTCTCTACATCACATTAACATTTGATCAATGGTCTTAATGTATTCTGCAATAGAAATCTTTAAAACTGAATATCACGCTTTATTGTTGAACGTGTATGGCTGTCTTTGAAATCCCAAAAGACAAAATGTCCTACATAAAATACCTTGTAGTTGTCACAAGACTCAAAAAACCTTAGCTTTTTATCAATTTTACGGCTTTCACTAGTGACAGCAAAAGCTTGATGACGTCCTGGTCCAAGATTTCCTTTACCACTGAAGAGCCCCATTCCAAATGCCACAGCACTAGCTGACGCCCGAGGAACCTATCTCATTAGAAGACAAAGATACGTAAGTTTATAGGTTCTAGGAGGAAAACTGAAGTATCTTATGCTCTCTAGCTTCTTCTTCTTTTTTTCTCTGTCTTTTTTTTTTTTTTTTTTTTTTTTTGTCAGTATAAAATAGTTTTCGTCGTAAAATGTTTTCAAAAAAACCATTTTTTAGGAAAATATTTTTCGGTGTTTGGAGTATACAGAAAATCACAAATATTTTTTTTAAAATTTTCATTTAATCATATTAATTTATAAAAATAAATTTTTATTCATATAGAAATATTAATGTAAAATAATATAAAAATCACCAGTGACGTGAAGGTCGACTGCGTCATTTAAAAGAATGTTGAATGCGTCTGCTATTTGGGAAAAATGATTTACCCTTTTAAAAAGCGTAAATCATTTTTCGAAATTTATTAAGTATTTTTGGTCAAACGAAAATCATTTTACGGTTGACTATTATTTTCGCCCCCCACCAAACACCAAAAGATGCCGAAATCATTTTTCAGAAACTTTTTTATGCAAAAACAAACGGAGCACTAGACCATAATCACATACAAAATAATGCAATCAACCAAGACCAGTTTGGCACCTCAACCCAAAAAAGTAATTAATAGAGCACAACTCCAAAATGAGATCAGAAATGACAACAAAGCATCAGATAGAATTACTTGCCACCAATTTCTGACATTTGAGTCTCATAGGAAATGCCTGGGGAAACATTTCAATAGAAAGCGATTTTACAAGATTGAAAGAAAGAAAACTTTAAAGTACAGCTCACCTGAGTTGCCCTTATTGCATACACGTCAGGGTGGTATTCCTCATTAAATATATCTGGGAATTTTTCTCTAATCCTGATACCAAGATCATACAGTTCATCCTCCCCTTTTTTAATTAGTTCCCCACCCTTTGACTTTCCTTTCCAAGGAGATTCCCATCCTCGTAACCAGGGAGGAACTTTTTCCAAAGACAATTTCTGTTCTTCAGCACCTCTTAGAAGTTTTTCTAGACGATCTTCCAAAGTGTTCAACTCTTTTATCCGTTTCTCCGTAGGAGAACGAGTTCCATGCCTTGCCTGACAATAAAAGTTGCATTAGATGTTCGCTTTTTGGTATATGAAAACATAAATTAACTTCGACTGTGACCCTAACTCTTTGAGGCACTGAAAGATCGGTATCACGTCATTAATTACAACATGATCAAAGCTAAGCGAGATAACAGAATCATGTTAAACAGCACATACATAAAAAATTTGACATTCTATCTAATGCAATGCATAATCTATAAAACGAGTGTCTATTCAACATGAAAGATGCGCAAACTACTAAATAAATGGGAAAATCAACTATTGCGAAGGTACAAAGGAAACTACCACGAGATTTAAGTGGATGGGATTACATCCATCAGGAATATTGGAAGGTACAAAGGAATTCTCAGCAATTTCTTTTCCGACACCATACCTGCACGGAAAATAAAGAAACATAGTTATTAATTAATCAGATGAAACCACCAAACCTTATCCTCTGGTTTTCTACTAATAATAATGCAAGAAGGAAACTAAGAGCACTGCACACGCATAGGGATGCAAGCTGAATCTGCAAACACTAGATTAAAAATTATTCTACACTCGAAAAATTCTAGGATTATAAGAAAATAAGGGAAAATCATCTCAAGAGTTGTTATAATTTTTTTTTTTTTTTTTTTAACTAAGAAAAGTTTTATTAAAAAACGTAAAGCGCCCCTAACCACACAGAGAATATATACAGTAACAACCCAGTCAACCTACAAAAAAGAATCCAATAAAACTCACAAGGAGCTAAGCACTCACAACACCCAAAACTTAGAAGAAACCCAAATCCCAAGAAACAGTTGAAGTCCGATCAAATACCCAAACCTATCCTGAAGGCACCCCAACTCAATAAACCCCTCAAAACCAATAATAAATCCCGAACAACCCTCCTCCCCCCAAAAAAAAACAAACCCAAAACCCACGAGAGACTCAAAAACGCGAGCCGACCAAAGCCGAAATAAAAAGCAAACCTAGAATACAAAGGAAAAGACGACTATAGGGGAAAAAAAAAATGCAATGGTAGTGGCGTGTGGCTCCACATGCGCCAAAGCGGCGAGGAATCCGCCGGAGACAACATCGGAGAAACGCAGAATCTGCCGGAAAAACTATCAGAGAGGCTGACCCTCGTCCACGCGGCGGTCACCCGCAGCTCCGCTGACGGTGGGGAAGAGCTGGCAGTTTTAATTTTTAGAATAGTTGATAATCTATTATTTGCATATGCAGCTCGCCACATGCTATGCGGGACAAATAGAGAACTTACTTCACTTGAGACTATTTCATTCCTGATTCTGATTTTCTTATACGTTTATTGCACAACAATACAGCATATTAAAAACAAGAACTCCACTTTTCTATTCGTTTCCTCAAATTTCTCTGCGGACAAACAGAATAGTAACATCTTTGATCTTTCTTCATGTACCACTACAAATCAAAATTCTACCAGTACTGAACCAGTAGTTTTATGCGCAGGATCGATAAGATCAATTCTGAACCAATGCGAAACAGAAAGCTAACATCAAAATAGATTAATTTAAAATCTGTTTTCTTTGTGATTATTATGTGATTTTAGTGTTGGCGAGAGAAAGGGCGGACCTGGTCACGGTAGAAAGATGTTGCCGAACATCGAAAGCTTCATCGGCATTTGAATAAGTTAAATGAGATAAAAACAGTAGCAGCAGAAAAGCCATAGCCTTCTCCATTCTCTCTCTCTCTGTTCAATTTCTATGAGGCTGCTAAATATGTACTAATCGTAATTAAAAAAATAAAAAATAAAAAATAATTAATTAGGAGCCCTATGTCACCCAAAAAGTAGTTGGACTTCTTAGAGTCAATAAAAGGGATATGTCAGGTAGGGACATGCAACATAGGGACATGCAACAGTCCCTACCTCATGAATGTGAAGCTTCCCCCTAAATAAATAATTCAGTAATTATAATTAATATAGATATCACACTTTCTATGCAACTTCGGATAGGGGTGAAATTTTTTTATATGACTGTAAACTCAACACGGCATAGGAGAATTGAAGTTTGATATAAATGGATTTGTGTCATAAAAAGGTCTATCCACTTGACCTATTTATAAAATTATATTTATTTTTTGAATAATACATACATGTTGAAATGCATCGAATGAAACATTTTGAGTTGGGTCAAACGAGTTAAACATATCATTTTTTGGTCTAAAAAGTCAAATGGTTTGACCCATTTGTGACATGTTTACTGAACTGTCAATCAGGTCAAGTCACTCATAGATCGTTACCAGTATTAGCAAGTGTGACCTATTTAACTAAACTGATCGTATTCAAATTGAATATTAACCTATTGGCGGATCAAGCAGAGATGACGGCAACATTTCTTCCTTATATTTACTTTATTGAACTCATGTTGCTTGTTTGCAAGGAAGCACAAGTAGGCAATAAGTCCGTTGGAGTCTTAGGCGGATTAAGCGGCCACCTAAGGCCCCAAATTAAGAAATATTAATAGAGATTTATTTATTTATTTTAAAAAATACGACCTTAATTATTATCAATACACTTTAATAAGGCCTTAAATTATGGTAAAAATAAAATTAAGAAATGCATTAATATAATGTAGGAGCTCCAATTTAATAAGCCACCCAATTACAAAATATTAATGAAAATTTATTTTCAAAGCAAAAAAAAAAAAAAAAAAAAAAAAAAAAAAAAAAAAAAAAAATTGATGTGCTTAATTATCGACCTTTAAAATAGAATCTTGGCATCTTTTTGCTTTCTTTTTCTGTAAGTGTGTTTTTGAGTGAGGGACAAAAGAAGAGGCGACAAGACAAAAGATCCTTTGTTCTATTAGGAGAAAGACGAGTGTAAAGGCCAAGAAAATAAATAAGTAACTTAGCATTTAGTAATTAATAAATTAAATTTATTAAATAAATGAGATTTATAATTATATTCTATGTGATAATATTTAAATAAAATAAGCTTAAGATAAAATAATAGTAATAGAATGATAATTATCATAGTGGATCTTAAAGTAAGAAATAACTAATTGTATGAGTAGAGTGTAGTTAAATTTAAATGTGGGGCTTGATGGTAATAGCTAAATGATAGAATTAAGAGATTTTGGGGTCTTGCAATAATTTATTAAAGTTGGGGGTTTTAAAAATTAAAATAATCTCTCTTTGCCACGTGTGACAGTCCAATTAGCTGTGAAAGATTTCATCATCTCTTCACCCACTCACAGCTTGCCACGTGTCACCTTATTTTTTTTCTTCATCTTTTCCCTTTCAAAAAGGGAAAAAAAAATAAATCATATTTAGTCCTTCAAGTTTTTATCTAATTTGAATTTAATCCTTAGATTTCTGATTTCAAGAATAAAGTCATTAGGTTTTGCGTATGTTTCAAATAGGTCCCTCTGTTATTTTACCGTTAAAGTTAACAGTTTACCATCTGCCATGTGTGTCTTATTTAATATGTCAGCATCAACTTCAACAACATTGAAAAGTACCACATCATCTATATATATATATATATATATATATATATATATATATATATATATATATATATATTATTAAGAAAAAAAAACCATTGCATCAGTCATCAAAACAAAAACCCTACCCACAAAAACCCTACCCCACGCCTTACCCACGCATCACTCCACATTATCAATCCAATAGAGAAAGTTCAAGTACGAAAAACAACACAAAAGGTGAGATCAGTAGCCTCTGCGACAATTACCACATATCATCCACCCTTACTCTCGTGCACCAGTATCAATTAAGTACCACATCATCAATATGCATAATGTTTTTCACATATTGAGAAAAAAAAAAATAATAATAAGTAAAATAGTTTTGTATAAGGCTTTTTGCACATTCAACTGCATGGCACAATAGTAAAGTTATGCATAATTAATTAATGTTTTTCATACATTGATTAAAAAAAAAAAAAACTATGCATAATAGATCTGCATAAGGCTTTTCACACATCCAGCTGGCACAATAGTTAAATTATGCATAATTAATGTTTTTCACACATTGATATAAAAAAGGTATGCCTAATAATTTTGCATAAGGCTTTTCAGACATTCAGCTGATATAATAGTAAATCTATGCATAATTAATACTTTTCACACATTAATAGAAAAGCTATTCATAATAATTCTGCATAATCCTTTTCACACATCCAGCTGGCACAATAGTAAAGTTATGTATAATTAATACTTTTCACACATTGATAAAAAATCTATGCATAACAATTTTGTATGGTACTTTTCACACATCCCACTGGCACAATAGTAAAACTATGCATAATTAATATTTTTCACACATTAATAGAAAAGTTATGCATAATAGTTATGCATAGTACTTTTCATATTGTACAATATGATAAATTCTTAGGGGTGCATGTACCACACAAGTTGTGTTACTTATTAATTTATAAATTGTCTTTATCTGTGTCATTTTCACCTTTCTTGATCACGTAGGGATGGGATGAGATGGTATTTTTGTCACTTAGCCTTCAGATATTTTTTATGGTCGAGAGAGAGGAAAAGAGATGTACCGTTTGTTTTGATAAACAAGACAACTCCCCTCATCATCTTCTTCTTCTTCTTTTTCCCTTCTTCTTTTTTTTTTTTTTTTTTCACTCTTTATATCACCTCATTTTTTTATTACTATTCAAATAAAAAACCAACTTCAAAACAAAATTTTTTTAAATCACATCAATCACATTTTATTATTAAAAGAAATGTTTACCAAACCCGGCCTTACCTTTGGTGTCTTCGGCACAACTGATAAGTATAATTCTCAATGAATTATGCATATCTCACTTTTTACTAGAATACCTAAAAAAATTTATAAAAAAACTCTTCCATCCCATTTTCGTAAAAAAATGTAAAATAGATGGTCTTGCAAATGTGAATAGCTAGTGTAACTCTCCACATGTGGAGTTATACTATTCACAAATACATCTTTTTTTAATATTTCTCTTGAGCCTTTTTCCGAGCTCTCTCTTTCCCTTAAGTGTAACAGATGTCAGATCGAAACATATAACTTACAATCGATCAAAGATGCATAGCCAAGATCTTAAAACAAACATCATAATGTTAGAACAAGTGCAACTCGTGTTTTCAAATTATGAAGTACTGGCCGGATAGAGGTTAGCATGATGGAACCCTGTGTGGACTTAACTAGATAAATATATTTATCATTAGTTTTTAGCACAAATAAACCAAAATAAATTATATGAGAATAAGGGATCGCTTCATTAATTAATTGTTTTATGCACTAATTATGTACAGATGTAATCTCTGCTATATATAATTCCAGGTTAAAGAACATTCCCAAGAGAAATAGCATGCATGTATGATGTATGCAAATATCTCTTACTCTAATTAGAAAAAAAAAAAAAAAAAAAAAAAAAAAACTCTTTTACTATTTTAGTAAAAGAAAACGATCGGTGAATGGTTACCTCAACTATCATTTGCATTGGATGCTCATGAACATGAGGCTCATAATATTGCTGTACTCTACGTTGTCCTTTGCAAAAAGGCTAGCAATTATACATATAGTACGTACTAGGTAACAGAAGATGTTTACACTACATGCAGGGCGGCACGAATACCAGCAAGACAACTTTATCCAATGAAAGCAGCCTTATATATATAGTATGTACTAGGTAACGAAAGATGTTTACCTTACATGCAGGGCAGCAGCAACAAGACGTACAACTTTATCCAATGAAAGCAACCTTATAACTTTATCCATGCATACATGTGATTCACGAGCCTAGTAATTATAAATAATTCTTCGTATCAAATTAGGAATTAAAAACAAAAAGACTAGTAGACGACGGGCATATGATTCACGAGCCTACTAATAAATGATTCATAAATTAAGATTATTTAAAAGGGATATATTATTTGCATAATACTTAAATAATAATTGCACAACAATATTGATATAAAAAAGAAAGATAAGTGATGCACTATATATGCTTCAATTCATATCAAATTAGGATATTAAAAACAAAAAGACTAGTAGACGGACATGTGAGTCACGACCCTATTAATAAATAATTATTAAATTAGGATTATTTAAAAGAAATATGTTATTTGCCCAATTCTTACATAATAATTATACAACAATATTAATGTGAAAAAGAGAAATAAGTGATACACTATATATGCTTCAATTCGTATCAAATTAGGTTATTAAAAACAAAAAGACTACAAGACGAACATGTGATTCACGAGCCTACTAATAAATCATTCTTAAATTAATTAGGATTATTTAAAATTCTTAGGATATTAAGAATTTAACATTTATCCCCTCAACAAATCAACAATAGTTCTCATATTTATTCCTATTTTCAAAGCGAAAAGCTGGTATGACAGAATTTAAATTATTTAATTAAAAAATAAAAGTTGAAATTTGAAGAAACATGGAATATCTTGAGTTTAATATGTGAGTGTAAAAAAGATTATGTTGAACGCACATTAAAAAATTATCACATACAGTATAAGCCCTTAGAGCACTAGCAGCAAATTTTCAACAATTTTTCCTATATTTAGGGAACAAAATTACTTTTTACTTCGCTATATAAAAAAAAATACTCAACAATAGATTCTCTTATTTTTCTCTATATCAATTAAATATTATTTTTTTACTCTTATTTTATTCATTTTCTCTCTTTCCTACTTTTGCTCTATTCCCTATATCAATTAAATATACTTTTTTTAATATTAAAATAATACATATAGAATTAATAGTAAACATGTATACATAGAAAATTACTATTCATTCACAACCTCCTCATTTAAATATAAGGTATCTGTTGTGGAAGATTTTTTTTATTATTATTTATGTTCTTCATGAAATTTTTCCTAAATATAAGGAAGGGAACCAATATAAGGTAACTGCTGCTAGTACTCTTAATATAACATGGTTAGACGACCCAAATTCATATGCTTAATTAAGCTTTTGAATGGAGTGATGTTCTAACATTCTATATTATGTTTTTCTTAAAAGATTCTTCAAAATATTAATCTTTCTAGCTATATAACAAAACCAATATTGGAGACAAGCGTGGCTTGACAACCGTCGTGGCCTCCCAAAATTCTTAAAAAAAAAAAAAAAAAAAAAAAAAAAAAAAAAAAAGGGAGGGGGGGGGGTGGGGGGCGCTATGTCTGCCCTCCAAATTACTTTACATGGTCTCTCCAAATTAAACTAATTTGATGTTAAAATTGTGTTACTCTAATTGTTTCAATTAGTATTGTAATAATTGTATTGCGCTCATTCATTTTAATTAATGAATTTTATCTTGAAATATTTTTGGTAGAATAACCTATAACCTATATATATAATTATAAAATAAAAATACAAGGTATTTTTGGTTTTCTATATCTTTCCGTACAGTAGAGTTTTATTATAAATATATTATGTTGTAACCATAGATCATTATTGAATATAGCCGCATTCCTGTGGACGTAAGCATATTGTCAAATCACGTAAATCTGTGTCTTAATTTTCTCTTGCTCTTTTTTTTCGATTTTATATTATTTAATATTGTTGTGCACGATAACAACTTCTTTATTTTATTGTCGTAACCTAATTTATGTCATAGTTTGGAGGCATAGGGAATTTGTGTTTGATAAACCAAAGCAAAAGCTTGAATTATTTTAGAATGTTATGAATAATATTTTATGTATCACTCTCTCTTCCTCTTGCTATGATGTTTGAAGTGATTTTGGGGCTTGGCTTCTCATTGATGGTTTTACTTCTCTTCGTGGAAACCTCACACTCTTTTGGGTACATTGACATGAAATTATTGCTTTCTCCATTAAAATTTAAACGTATAGGCCGAGCTGATGACCCTTTAAGTTTTGGCAGATAAAGATTCTCTTTATTTCAAATGAAATTAATAATGTTCATTTTATGGACACGATTTAAAATTTGTGCATCCAACAAAATCATTTTTATATTATTTAAATTTTTTAAAAGACGTGGGAACATTAACTTCATATACACTATTATATATATCAACTTTAAATCTTATCAAGATGGCTTCACGTTCATATAACAAAATAATTTATCCTTCTACCCTTATAGCGTAAGCACATTACAGTTTTAAAAGTCGTTCAGACAAGTTGTATCACACAAGTTGAATGTAACATCGCCAATAATACAAATTCTAAATTTTCAAAAGGTGTTTAAAATTGTGTTTAGTGATCATATATAGCAACTACGCAATTCAACAAGGCTGCCAAGACTCAAGTTCCAACAACATCGAAATCTTTCAAATTAGTGCTTTTTATTTGTAGTAGTGGAGAATGTTGAATCTTTGCTTTCAATTGATTCTCTCCTGTTTCTTCTGTGATTTGGATTAGAATTTGCAATTTTTAAGATGACTTCCAACACGAAATATACTTGGTCTATAAAAAGCATTTCCCCAAATCTTTGACAGGAAAAAAAAAATTCAAAAAAACAAAAAAATATATATATAATTTTCCTTTTCTTTATTTTTTCTTCTACAAAAGAAAGAAAAGATAATTTTCTCTAAAATATTTAGTCGTCCACTGACTCCACTTACCATGATCTGGCACTATTATTGAATATTGCGACGACACTCCGTTTGGGAATTACCGTTAAGTAGTGCAAACGTAAGTGGTGATAGAGTTAAAGGGCTAAAAGGTATTTTTATCCCAAACTTGTGTTTCTTTATAAGCCAACCCACCCGCTAATTGTTTGAGAGCCACACGGCAGATCAACATTTCATTTGCAGGAGCACAACGTCTTTGTATCGTCAACGCACGGCGTACGTACTCACACGCAGCTTAATTAAGGTGAAAACTGAAAACCCCCCATTGTGGTTATAATTACTAGAAACTGAAAACCCTCCAGTGTGGTTATAATTACTAGTTAGACATCGTTTGGTTTGTGGAATGACTATTCCATTAAAAAAATGAATAGTTATTCTTAAAAATAGAAGCTGATAAAATAGAATGGTTATTCTTTATCTTTAGTTTGGTAACAACTAATATACATTAATTGTAATACAATCAAAATTACTAAAAAATCTCCACATTATATAAATTTTAAAAATAATAAATAATAAAAATAAAAACTTCAATTATAATTTTTTTTAAAAAAAATAAAATTGAAAACAATAGGGTGGCCAACCACCACAATTGGTGGTCGGCCACCCACGAAATATACAGGGGTTGCCGCGGCCACCCCTGGAGTGGTCTCCCGGGGTGGCCTGTGCCACCCCCAAATCGCCCCGAGGGTGGTGCAACCACCCACGGAGCCATTTGTGGTTGGCCGACCACCCATTGGGCTGGTCGGCCAGCCACTGTTAAGGGGGGTGGGGTTTCGATTTTTCACCTTTTTTTTTTTTGATAAAAAAAGAAACTAAAAGAGAATAAAAAATAATTGTATTTTTTTGGAAAATCTAGTATATTCCTTTTTTTAGAGGAATAGGTATTCCAAAGAATAGATTCATACCAAACATAAAAATGACATTCCATTCCTATGGCCTATTCCGCAAACCAAACGAGCCATTATAGAATATGTATTGCTTATTCATGACTCCTCTTTTGTCCATAAACTGTCACCTTTCTCTTGCTATGCATAAGAATTTTGCACTTATTTTGTACTTATTTTTCTCCTTATAATTAATAGTTATAGAATATGTAGTGCTTGTTCATGACTCCCCTCCTTCTCCATAATTAAACTGTTGGAGCGTGGCTCCTTTTTACTTGTACCTTTCTCTTGCTATGCATTAAGAATTTGTATTTCTTTGCTCTTCTTTCCACCAGCATCAGTTGACATTTCAGATATCAAATAAAATCCTAATTTAGTTCTAAATATTCTGTGAATATCAAGGATTTAAAAGATACTTATAATTCAGAAAAGAAAAGGTCAACAGGAGATTTTGCAGCATCATGGGAACTATCTTCCAATATATGTTTTAATGTCTTTGTCATTAGGAAATTTAAGAAAGGCAACTTAATTGCTAGATGGCAGAATCAGCAAGTGCAGAAATTCAAGAAGAAGCAAACGCTTTGATAATAAATGTCAATGAAAATTCTGAAAGTGAATGGGGAGCAAACAGTGCAAGTAGAAATGAAAGTCAAACTGGAGAAGTTGATACTGAAGCCAACTTGCTGGACAGAGCGTTGGCAAATAACATCACACTAATCCTAAAACGCTCGGAGCCTGAATGTTGCATCTACAAGGTTCCAACCGATCTTTGCAAAGTGAACGAAGAAGCTTACACTCCTAAGGTTATATCAATAGGGTCTTTTCATCATGGCGATGAAAGATTGGAATGTAATATTCCTTTTTTGTTGTGGCCTTTATATTACATTTACGGTGTTTGCTATGTTTATTATTTTTTTAATAAACATATACGGTATTATGATTATTTCTATTAATTTAGATTACCGTAAATATGGAATCGTTATTATGGTTATTTCTATTAATTTAGATTACCGTAAATATGGAATCGGTTAATTGATTTTAAAAATCAATTAACAATATTGTTTCCTTGATGGAAGGAAACAATACGGTGTTTACCATTTGAGGGTCCCTAACCTAGCCTATAAATAGAGTGCCTGTGTACACCATCAGTACAGCCATCAAGCAATAGGCATAGGTTAGAAGAAACCTCATAATTTTGTTCTTAGAAGTTCTGGAGGAGTGCTTGAGCAACAATGGCCGGAGTTATGCCTAAAACTGTTCTATTTAATTTTCCGCTGCGCATGTTAGGTTAAAGAAATAATTGTTATTTAATTATTTCTAACATGTGGTATCAGAGCCATCCTCTGTGCTATTTTGCTTAGCGTATAATTTTACTATGCTTTATCAATATTGAATCAAGTATTTTTATTTGTTATCAATATTGAATCAAGTATATTCTATTTGGTATTGTTCACTTCTGTTTGTCAATATTGTTTGAGCAATATTTCGTCTTTTGTGACATGATAGAAACGCATTAGCGATTATTTTGTGAATATTTGTTGTTCACGTACTGTTTGTGAAAACCCATAAATTTGATATAACTATTTTTTGTTTTATCACTATTCTGTGTATTGTGATATACTGCCTAATTTTGAGTTGTTGTAATCTTGATATGGGTATTTTCATAAAGGGGTGGCGGCTAGGGTTCTATTTTTAGAGTTTTCAACCCATCTGGAACATTACGGGTCGGGTTGGTTGGTGACTGGGTAGGGTTTCGACCCATTAAAGTTTTTGGGTTGGATATATTTTTGGGTAGAGTTTTTTAAAACCCATGCAGTTTTGGGCCATTTAAGTGGGTTGACCTAATTGCCCAATACAGTAGTCCATTTGGAATCTTGTGACCCAGAAGCCCAACCCAATATAGTAGCCCATTACAGTAGCATTTAAATAAAATAAAAGATTTGGCTCATATGGGGTTCGAACTTGGGACCTTCGTGTCCATAAAGTGACAAGCTTCAAACCATTGAGCTAAGCCTGGTTTCATGCTTTCACATTAAGGTTTTATTCCCTTTATTATTTACAGTACTGTGTATTAAAATTATTGTTTATTTAATACATGAATTGAGGAATATATTTTTAATTGTTGAATTTATATTGTTTAAATATAAATTGCTTGATGCCTAGACCTAAGAATAATTAACAATACCATATATACTGGTGTGTTTACAGTAATATCTAAGAATGCAATGTCGGGGAAAGTTCTGGCAAGGAAAGTCTTGAGATTTAAGTGTGTCCGGTGTGACCCCCCTCACTTTCCTGGGAGCTCATCTGCTTGCACCTTGGAAAATGTTGTTTACCCCATTTAAGTATTGGTTTGTTATATTCCTAGGGCTATTAAGGGGGCATCTATAAAGTTGTTAGATGTTAATGAAGTAGCAATTATCATAATAATTTTGGGACAGCCACAGCATCCCAATTTTGAATGACAATTGCATCAAGATTACACACACGTAATTATCATTATGATTTTAGGGAGCCACAGCATCCCAAATTTTAATGATAATTACATCAGGATTACACGCATGAACCTCATAAAGATTTATTAGATGCTCATGAATTACAGCATGATTATTATAATTTTGGGAGAGCCACAGCATCTCGATTTTATAAGAATTGCATAAAGATCGTACACGTGAACTTTATATAGAAAAATTAACATCGTCTTGTAATTAATTCATAAATTTAATTACTTATCCCCACAGGGAAGTTTTTATTTTTATGGCTTAATTAGAATAAGATAACAAATTTAGTATTGAAAGTAAAATTTCTCTCGGTTGCCCACAGGTACGAAGAATTTTATTTATCAATATTTAAATTTATTAGTCTTATTGATAAAGAGTAAATTTCATGCATGATGCAACCTTTGCCCACAGGTAGGTTGAAATTTACTATTTAAATTGGCATTGGCTAATTTAAAATAAAGTTAACATTGTCTTGTAATTAATTCATAAATTTAATTACTTATATCCACAGGGAAGTTTTTATTTTTATGATTTAATTAGAATAAGATGACAAATTTAGTATTGAAAGTAAAATTTCTCTCGGTTGCCCACAGGTACGGAGAATTTTATTTATGAATATTTAAATTTGCTTTAGTCTTATTAATAAAGAGTAAATTTCATGCGCGATGCAATCTTTGTCCACAGGTATGTTGAAATTTACTATTTAAATTGGCATTGGCTAATTTAAAATAAAGTTAATTCATAGCATTAAAGTATTTATTTTATTTTTGGGTTATTGCAGCTATTCATATTACTCTGCCTTGGTAGTTTCATATTCCAATACATTATGGTAATATTTTTTCTGACTGAAAAAATATTAATATGCTTTTTCATTTGGGGTGTTAAAAATTTTGGTGTTCCGTGTGGACAAACCACTTACTCCCGCGGAATTAAGTACGCCACGTGAGATTATTAAGCATGAACGGTGGGAGTGATTTAATCACTTAAGTTAGATGTTCATGAAATCTCATGTCACTAAAGTCATCAGGGATTTATTCCTGAATGTTTTAGAGCCAAAGTTTTATAAAGGTTGTTTATGAACATTTAGTAAGTTCAAACAAAACTTGGCCAGAACCCTAATAGAAAAAGCTTTAAAGACAAACCTTTTACAGTTTCTAAAGTGTTTATAATCTCATTATGGGAATGAAGGATATTATAGCTTAGCCTAAGTCCCTAAAGATTAAGATTTTTGAGTCATTGTTGGTCTATTTCATTTTTGAATTCTCTCTTCTAAGTGTTGAATTTTTTTCTTTTAATACACATAAGGATAAATGGTTAGTAAGTGAACTTCTAACCATGTGTGTTCAAGAGAATCTATAAAGTGTTCACATGATTACTCATGTTAAAGGAAAGACCGATAAATGCAATCATGCCCAACACTTAAAGCATGAGAATAAGGTGCCAATAAAGTATTATGGCAATCAAGATACCTATTTCTCATGCAATAAGGAAAATTAAGGGCATATAAAGAAAGATTGCGTGAAGTATGAGAAATGACTTAAAATAAAGATAATCTCATATATCTAGTATGTCGTGAATCTCTTTAGTGACTCATTCAAATATGTTGTGGATTGATTATGGTTTAACAATCCACGTTGTCAACACAAATGCAGAGGCTTTTTTTTTTCTTTTTAAATGAATAACACGTGTTTATAATTTGAGGTTGTTGGGATCTATGGGTTAATTTTGAGATTCAGTTCTATTTTTTTTACCTCAAAAATGATTCATATTCCATATATTTTAGAAATTTATTTTCTAGTTTGGTTTGTTAAAAATTTCAATTTTATCTTAAACTTGAAATTTTTCTTATTTTTGGGTGGAATATTGGTTTGGAGTTTATTTAAAGTCTATTTAAAATTGACCTACATCCCAACTTTTGAAACAAAATTATTTGTTTGTTTCTGCATACTGATGTTGACGTAAAGTAGAGTCTTTGAGAATTTAAAAATGCTCTTGTTATGGCTTTGGAGATTGAAATATATCTCTATACAGAAAATAAAAGTCGGTAATTTACTGACTTTGGTACTTGTGTTGACTGCATAAGGGAAAGCATACCAACAAGACCATTAGAGGTGCCAAAGAGAGCCTTTTAAATTCTTGAGATCATGTACATTGAAAGGTGTTAACCTTTCCATACTCATTGCCTAAATGGTCAGAGATATTTTTATCTCTTTTAGTGATGACCATATAAAGTTTATGTATCTCTATCTTCTAAATATTAAAGCTGGGGTATTGAATGTTTTTAATACTTATAAGGAAGAAGAGGAGAAACAATTTGAAGATCATAAGATATAATATAGGCATAGAGTATTAAGGTAGGTACACACAAAGAGAAATGATTAGTAATACTAATCTGCTATTATCCTTATAGAGTAAAGCTTTGAAGACCGTTGTGTATATGTTAAACAGTATTCCATCTAAGGTTGTCTATAAGACACCTTTTAAAGTATGAAACAGATGGAAGCTTAGTTTAAATTATTTACACATATGGGGTTGCCTTGCTAAAGAGAGGATTTATAATCCTCGCCTTAGGAAATTAGATTCAAGGACAACCAGTGGATCTTTTATAAGCTATCTAGTAAACTTTAAAAGGTTTTAATATTTTATTATCCTTCATATAAGCCTAGAGTTGTTGATTGTAAAATTTCTAGAGGATACGGAACCTAGTGGGAGTGCTCATTCACATAAATTGGAATTTGAGGAAGTACTAGAGTTGGCCAAATCTCCTCCTCATAGAGGATGATCGATTGTATTCAGGGAAAATCAGATTGATTATCCTGAGCCACAATCACTTCTAGAACAACCAACTCATACAGAATAGGTTCAAAATCTATTCTCCCATTGCAAAATGTAAAGGAATTAGAATTAAGAAAATCCTATAGAATAAGTAGATCAACAATTCTTAGTGATCATGTTGTATATCTCCCAGAGTCTGATGTTGACATTGGACATAAAGATGATCCAAATTTTTTTCTATGCTATGAATAGAGAGAGTGAGAGAGCTAGAGAGAGAACCTACCGGTGACGGAGAGCGGTGGCTGACGGTGTCTGTGATAGAGCAAGAGAGAGAGATGAGAGATTTGAGAATGGAGATGAGAGGGAGAGAGTAACGAAAGATTAGAGAAAGAGAGACAGGTTCTGTACACAAAAAAGAAAAAAATGAGAGAGAGATAAAAAGGAGAGACAGGGAGACGTGTTTTCTAGAAAAAAACAAAACTTTCGTGTCCCGTGCTTGCCACATCCCAAGAGTTACAAACTTTTTGTTTTATTTATTTTTATTTATTTATTTTTTGTTTTTTTCTAGAAAACACGTCTCCTTGTCTCTCCTTTTTATCTCTCTCTCATTTTTTTCTTTTTTGTGTACAGAACCTGTCTCTCTTTCTCTAATCTTTCGTTACTCTCTCCCTCTCATCTCCATTCTCAAATCTCTCATCTCTCTCTCTTGCTCTATCACAGACACCGTCAGCCACCGCTCTCCGTCACCGGTAGGTTCTCTCTCTAGCTCTCTCTTACATAATTTCCAACTATTTTTTTTGTTTTTTTTTTTTAAAAAAAAAAAAATCTTTTTTCGTTTTTCTTTAATGTTCTTAATTTGTTCTTAAAAAATAACTTTTTTAGTTTTTTTTTTTTTTTTTCTTTCGAAAAATTGATTTTTTCGACCGGAGTAATACACCAAGATCGATTGGATGATTCTATCGATTATGTCATGATCGATCGCACGTTAAATTGATCTGATAACTGTGTCAAGTTTGATTGATGGACATTCATGTCACAATAGATCGAACCGATGCCTCAATCCAGAATGTACCACAATTGTTAGTGGACTAGTACTCATTAGGATCGATAAATCATCCGATCAATTGTGATCGATCCATAAGATCAATAGATCATCCGATCGATCGTGATCGATCAATAGAATTGATAGATCATTCGATTGATTGTGATAGTATCGATCCTATCCGATCGATCGTGATAGTATCGATCCTATCCTATCGATCGTGATAGATCAATAGGATCGATAGATAATCCGATCAATCGTGATCGATCAATAGGATCATTAGATCATCCGATCGATCGTCATCGATCAATAGGATAATTAGATCATCCGATCGATCGTGATCGATCCATAGGATTAATAGGTCATCCGATCAATCAATAATATCGATAGATCATCCCATCGATCGTGATAGATCAATAGGATCGATATTTAATCCGATCGATCATGATCGATCAATAGAATCGTTAGATCATTCGATCGATCATGATCGATAGATCATACGATCGGTCGTGATAGATCAATATGATTAATAGATCATTCGATCGATCGTAATCGATCAATAGGATAGATAGATCATCCCATCGATCAATATGATCGATAGATCATCCGATCAATATGATCGATAAATCATCTAATCGATCGTGATAGATCAATAGGATCGATAAATCATCTGATCGATCGTGATTGATCAATAGGATCGTTGGATCATCCGATCGATCAATAAGATCGTTAGATTATCCAATTGATTGTGATAGTACCGATCCTATCCGATTGATCATGATAGATCAATAGGATCGATAGATAATCTGATCGATCAATAGGATCGTTAGATCATCCGATTGATTGTGATCGATCAATAGGATCGATAGATCATCCGATCGATCGTGATAAATCAATAGGATCAATAGATCATCCCATCAATCATGATAGATCAATAGAATCGATAGATCATCCCATCGATCGTGATCGATCCATAGGATCGATAGATAATCTGATCGATCGTGATAGTATTGATCATATCTGATCAATCGTGATAGATCAATAGGATTGATAGATCATCCGATCGATCGTGATAGATCAATATGATCGATAGATCATCCAATCGATTGTGATTGATCAATAGGATCAATCGTGATGGATCAACATAAATGATAGACCATCCGATCGATCATAGTGCATTAATTAGTCCGATCGATCGTGACAAAGTTCGATCAATCGTACTTGACATAGTGAATGTTCAATCTAACGTGCGATTGATCATAATAAGTACTAGTCCAATCGATCATGAGAGGATCATTGGATTGATATAATATCTGTCACTAATTAGTGATGTGTCAAATGTAAAACGTCACTAATTCTTTCATTTATTTTTATTTTTTTCTTCCTCTTCCTGTTACAAAAACGCCTACAATTGGATGCCTAATCGATCGCGATAGGATCAAATGATCGATCAAACTTGAAACAAGTGAAGGTTTGATCAAATATCTAATTCATCCCAGTGCATCAGTTCAATCTATTGTGACAGGAACATCCGATCAATCAAACTTGACACAGTTATAGGTTCGATCTAACGTGCGATCAATCATGACATGATCATAGGATCAATAGAATCATCCAATCGATCATAGTTTATTACTCCGGTCAAAAAAACCAATTTTTCGAAAAAAGAAACTAAAAATTTATTTTTTAAAAACAAATTAAAAAATTAAAAAAAAACGAAAAAAAAATTAAAAAAAAATGAAAATTAAACAACGAAAAAGTTTTTTTTTTTTTTTAAAAAAAAAAAAAGAAAAAAGAAAAAGAAAAAAGAAAAACCAGTTTTCAATTAAATTAAAAAAAAAACGAAAAAGAAAGATTTAAAAAAAAAAAAAAAAAAAAAAAAAAAAAAAAAAACCAAAAATTAGCTGAAAATTAAAAAAAAAAAAAAAAAAATCCAATTTTTCGAAAAAAAAAATCTAAAACAAAAAAAAAAACGAAAAAAGTTTTTTTTTTTTTTAAAAAAAAACAAAATAAAAGAAGTAAAGAAAAACGAAAAAAAAAATATTAAAATTAAAAAACGAAAAAGTTTTTTTTTTTTAAAAAAAATAACTAAAAATTATGAAAACAATTTGAAAAAAAAAAAAACAAACGAAAAAGAAAAAAAGTAAAACCAGTTTTGTATTAAATTAAAAAAAATGAAAAAGAACAATTTTTTTTTTAGAAAAAAAAAACTATAAATTAAGAAGAAAAAAACCAACATACATAATTTTTTTAAAAAAACTAATTAAAAAATAAAAAATCTCTTCTTTCAAAAAATAAAAAAATATATAGACATAATGTTTAGTAACGTTACTAATTTTGCATGTTACTAATTTAGTAACGTCGACAATTTTGAACGTTACTAAATTAGTAACGTGCAAAATTAGTAACATTACTAAATATTTGAAATCGTATTATTTTTTTAAAAAATATATTGACATAATATTTAGTAACATGCAGAATTTTGCACGTTACTAATTTAGTAACGTTTAAAATTGTTGACGTTACTAAATTAGTAACATGCAAAATTCTGCACGTTAGTAATTCTTAAAAATTATATTATGTTTAAAAAAACATATTGACATAATATTTAGTAACATGCAGAATTTTGCACGTTACTAAATTAGTAACGTTCAAAATGTTCCATGTTACTACATTAGAAACGTGCAAAATTTTGCATGTTGCTAATTCTTAAAAATTATATTATTTTAAAAAAAAAATTATATTGACATAATATTTAGTAACGTGCAAAAGTTTGCACTTTATTATTTAGTAACGTGTAAAATTTTTCACGTTACTAAATTAGTAACGTGCAAAATTTGCATGTTACTAAATACTTTAGTAACGTGTAAATTTTTAGCACGTTACTAAATTTAGTAACGTGGAAAATTTTACACGTTACTAAATGCTTAGTTTTTTGTAGTGACAGTTTTTCATCGTGCTTTTCACACATCTAGTTGGTACAATAGTAAAGTTATGCATAATTAATACTTTTCACACATTAATAGAAAAGCTATGCATAATAGTTCTGCATAGTACTTTTCACACATGATGAAGCTATAAATAATGCTTTTAACACATTGAATTAGGAAGGCTATGCATAAGAAAGGCTATGCTTTTTAGACATTGAATTAGCTGTCATATTTATTCATATTTTGATCGAAAGCCAAAAACGATTATGATCAAATTTAAATAATTTAATTTGAAAATAGTATTAAAGGGTAACACAATAATGTGGAGCTGATTTATTTGTATCCATATCATTTTTCTTTATTAATTATTTTGATCATCTTCAATAAATCAGTTCTACATCACTTTAGTACACATCTTTTGGTAAAAAATTTGATACACATAGCATTTCTCAATTAATTAATTGGGTTAAATATACTTCTGATCTCTGAGTTTTAGAAACTTTATTTAATTGGGTTAAATATACTTCTGATCTCTGAGTTTTAGAAACTTTATTTTTTAGTCCTTAAGTTTCAATTTGCATCACAGATAATACCTCAATTTTAGAAAAAGACCAAATTAGTACCTCAGTCAAATTTTTCGTCCAAAAACTAAAAGTTCACTATGTGTCACACATGTCACAATATAAAAAATTACAAAAATAAAAAATCTTTAAAAATTAATTATAAAATTAAAAAAAAACTTAAAAAAATTAGCCACCCCAAACCGGTCAAGAGGGTGGCTGAGCCATTCCCTCTTCTTTTTCTTTTTCTCTTTTTCATTTTTTTTTTAAGTTTTAAATTTTTTAATTAATATTTAAAGATTTTTTTTTTTAATTTTTTTATACTACAATACGTGTCGAACCGTTAGTTTTTTAATAGAAAACTTAACTGAGATACTGATTCGGTCTTTTTCTAAAATTTAAATACTATCTATGATGCGAATTGAAATTCAAATACTAAAAGCTAAAATTTTCAAAACTCATGAATCAAAAGGGTATTTAACCCTAGTTAATATAATATAGCTGCGATCAACATTCTCTCCCTTTCTTTTCTTTTTTATATCTGCCCACCTCTCCACGTTTGAAGCTACTCCACTACCCATTGCCGAAGCCCACAAGAAGAGCGAAATGACCATATTGTAATGAGTAATACTACCCTTATAACACTTTTAGAATTTGTTACATCATCATTTCTTCCAAAAAAAAATAAAAAAGAAAAAGTAGTTACTTTTTTAATTTTTATTTTTTATTTTTACGGACTAAAAGTGTACTACCTTTTGTAAGTGACTTTATAAAAAGATCGCACATTGTTTTTCGGATAAGGATCTCCTTACACCTTTTTTTTTAAAAAAAAAATTTATTCTCAAATTATGTAAATTTAAGATATTGTTTATTCATCAAATAGTATGAAAAATACTACATATTAAAAATGTGACATTTTAACAATAAAAATTAAATATATTTTTATCAAATTTTTACACTTTATATCGTATAAAAACTTTGAACAAAAAATTATCTTAATTTAATAAAGTGTCTTTTCAAAGACCTTTTGAAATGATTTTTTATTATTATTATTATTTTAATAACATATCATATTTTTAATATATAGCATTTTTTGAATCATTACTCTTAAAAAATGGTTCAAATTCACTTAATTTAAAAATCTAATTTTTTTTTAAAATTGTAGAAGTTCATCATCCGAAAAATAGGATAGTTGTAAAAAAATTATTTCATTCTCAACTAACCATTTGAAATTCTATCATTTCTTCAATCTAAAAGGGTACGTACGTACCTTACTTTCAACGCTTGTCAACTCGTTGTCTTGCCAACCCATGCAAACAGGACTTATTAATTTCATCTCGTACATTAATATGATAAATTCTCACTGGTTTCCATTAAAAACAAAATATGGCAGCTCTGACGTGGGATTCTTATTAAATTATGAATAAATGCAATGCCAAAATAAATTGATATGCCCTCAAATTTTATAAACATTTGAAATTTAAAATGGATAAATTTTAGTTATATTTAAAATCTAACAGTTTATAAAGTGATAATTGTACGTCCATATAAAATAAATGTTAAAACATTTATTAATACCATTTTTGGTTGATATGAATAAATCTCTCACTCTTTTGGCATTTATTTCAAGTGGACAATTGGCACATTATGAACAGTTAAATATAAAACATGACTGAGATTTAACAATTTAAAATTTTCAAATGTTTAAAAAATTTAAGGGGATCCTAATTCCTATTTTTCCAATCAATATATGAGTGGGTTGAGGACATTAAATTATTTTTTTGGGTTAAATATTTTTTTGCCCCTTATAGTTTGACTTTTTTATTTTATTTTATTTTATTTTTATCACAAATGATATTTGGGTTATAGGAAAAAACGGGGATAATACCTTTGTCCAAATTTTCATCCAAAAAACTAATGATAGTCTACGTCCAAATTTTCATCCAAAAAACTAATGATAGTCTACGTGTCTACATTTAGGTATTGACACGTGACTTATGCATTAAAAAAAAAAATTTGAAAATAAAAAGCTTTAAATTTTTTTTAAAAAAATTTAAAAACTTAAAATAATAAAACTTTTTTTTAAAAAAAAAAAAAATTGAAAGAGAAAAAGGGGTTAGTTGAGCCACCCCAGACCGGCCAAGGAGCCACCCCTCCTTTTGTTTTGTTTTTTTTTTTTTTCATTTTTAAAAGTTTTAATATTTTAAATGTTTTAAAGTTTTTTTAATGTATTTGACACGTTTCAATGCCTAAGAGTAGACATGTAGACTATCGTTAGTTTTTAGACGAAAATTTAGACGGAAGTACAATTTTCGTCTTTTCCTAAAACCTATGTACCATCTATAATAAAAATTAAAGTACAAAAAGCAAAAAATAAAATAGTCAAAGCCATATGTATCAATGCCCTATTTAACCCTTATTTTTATTGAAAGACGTGACACTACAAGAAATAATTAAAGCAATTAACCTGCTTTTCAAAAAGCTTCTCAACTAACGACAAAGGAGGTAAAAACAGGACCAGGATCCCTCAAATTTTTTAAACATTTCTCCATGTGATTCATGAGCCTAGTAATAAATAATTATTCGTATCAAATTTGGATATTAAAAACAAAAGGACTAGTACACGAACATTTGATTCATGAGCCTAGTAATAAATAATTCTTAAATTATGATTATTTAAAAGAGATATGTTACCTTCACCTCCCAAAAACTTTCCTCCTATTTTTGGATTATTTTTTTTTCTCGGAAGTCCTAATTATCGACCCTAAAAAACTCATCAATTGACAAATATTTTTCAAAATGATCCAGTTTTATAAGTCGCACCACTTTCTGCAAGTATTTATTTATTTTTTTTAACCTAAAATCAGTCACCACTCACAAGCTACATGTTGAAGAAGATGAGGTTGAAGGTGGATTCAACTTCTGTACTGTACTCTAAAAGTACAGCACAAATGCTGTAATTTAAAACATCACCGTTTTAACTTCAAAAGAAAAAAACGATGTCTTTTTAAACCAATAAAAAATTAAACCCAACCTGTTGTTTGACGCCGTAAATCTTCTGCTCTCTCACGTCTCTCTCCCTTTCGTCTCTCTCACAAATCTGCCTCTCCCTCTCTCATCACTCTCTCGCTCTCTATCTCTCACGAATCTGCCTCTCCCTCTTTCATCACTCTCTCTCTCACAAATTTTCTTCCTATGAGATTCTGATTCTGACATGGATTAAGATTAAATTGATTATTTGTTGTTTTTGTTATACCCATTAGTTGGTTTAACTGAAATTTGGTAAATCCTAGAAATTGAAATTGATTGGTTGAAGTTTGCTGAGATTCTAAGTTGAAAGATGCTTGATTGTAATTTTTCCGATTGTGGCAAATTTTATGGTTGGTTTTGTTGGTTCTCTATTAATTCAGTTAAGGATGCCAAGATAAGATAAACCAAGATAATGGAGTTAGGTATTTCAACAACGAGCGCATTCGACGAAAGATTCAAGAAATCGAGATCTTCAAGAAGCGTAATGGAGTTGGGTATCTTTCCCCTAAGCTTATTACCAGAAAGATCGATGTGGGTAAGGTTGAGATTCAAGTGTTTAGTAAGATAACCGGTAAGATTGGTGTGGGAGATGGTTATGGAATTAAGCTTCTTCATGTTGCCGAGAATGACATAAAGGCCAGAGGCATTGATGGGAGTGGCAGAGACAGTGAGGTCGGTGAGGTTATGGAGGTGAGAGAGCCAGAAGCCGGTGAGTGTTTTGAGGGAGTGGATGCAAGTGAAGGATCGAAGAGAGGAGGAGAGTTCGGGAGGGAAGCGAATGGGGGAGATGGGACAGTTGAGGAAGGAGAGGGAGTGGAGGGAGGAGAGGGACTTGAGGGCAGTGAAGGAGAGAGCGATGTTGTTTGGGGAGTAGTTGGTGAGGGAGAGGGAGAGGAGGTGGCAGAAGGTCTTGGAGGAGTCGCTGAGGGTGGCATTGTTCTTGCTCTGGCAAAGGTCCTTGGCGGTTGGGATGTTAAGGGATTGAAGGGCTCTCAGCTGCTTTGGGTCAAGCATGGAGGGCGAAGAAGAAGATGGAGATGACGTCGTTGGAGTTGGAGAGGAAGTGGGAGAGGGGGTGGGGGAGAGGGAGATTGTTTTGCTGCTGCTGGTGGCTGCGGTGGAGAGGAGGAGGAGGAAGAGGAGGAGAATGAAAGTGAAGCGGAATAGTGATGTTGTTGTTGCTGCTGCAATTTTGTTGGTTCTCTGTTAATTCAGCTGAGGGAGAGGCAGATTTGTGAAAGAGAGACAAAAGGGAGAGAGACGTGAGAGAGCAGAAGATTTACGGCATAAAACAGCAAGTTGGGTTTAATTTTCTACTGGTTTAAAATATCATCGTTTTTTTTTTTTTGAAGTTAAAACGGTGGCGTTTTAAATTACAGCACCTGTGCTATACTTTTAGAGTACGGCACAAAAGCCAGATCCAAGGTTGAAGATGAGTAGATAGAATTTTTTTCTTTTCATAAAAACACAAAGTTTTGTTTTTAACAAAAAGTTCGTTTAAGAAGGTAATTTCATTGCATGGAGTGGAGGAGGACACGTCTAATTCTAAAGTACAGAGTTTTAATATTTTTTAATTATTATTATTATTATTTTTTATTTAAGATGAGTTTTAATAGATTTGATTTTTGAAGGATGGGACTTGTTTTTAAGTCTGACAACATCATTTCCTAAAAAATAGTCTCACAACATCAGTACATCAAGGTGGGGTTTTTCTAAGAGACTTGTTCCAACTTGTTTTTCTGAAGGTGGGGTTTTTGGGTCCGTCACTAACAGTATGTTTGGCAAGTGACCGAAATGAACAAAATAAAAAGAAAATAATTTTTAAGTTAATAAAAAGTAATAAATATGATATAATTAAAAAAAAATTTATATTGTAGTAATTTTTTTATTATTTAAATAATAATAATAAAATTATTAATATGATATAAAAAGTAAAAAAAAAATTTAAATATTTTAATGTCGATTTTTTTTTAAATGTAAAAATAAATTAATTTTGTTTGTGTTACTCACTAATCAGGGCCTAAAACTAAAGGAAACTGATACTTGCACAATAAGTTGTGCACAACCTACTCACATGAATAAAACCCACCCAGTCAAATACGTTCTACCCATGTGAGTAGGTGTTCCTTCTTACTACAAGAGCATCCCATCAACAACCTCTTTAAACTTAAACCAAATTTTAATTAAAAATCTACTTCAGTATTTTTAATTATTACTTTCAACAAATTTTTTAGATAAAACTTTTAAAATATTTTTTATTTTAATTAAATATTAATTTTTATTGATTTTAAGCAATCACTTCTAACAAATAAAGAGAAATAAAAAGTAAAGGGAAAAGGAGTAAAAATTTTAAAAAATGATATAAATAAATAAATAAATTAAATAGCTCATAAAATTTGTAAGCAAAATTTGAAATGAAATTCTAAATTATAAAGAGTTTGTTAAAATTAATTTCTTTTAAATATTTACAAAAATTTGGTGAAAACTTTAAAATATAAAACTTGTTGGATGCTCTAAGTTGAGGAAGGGTGGTGAGTCTGCCCACAGCCTTTTTGTTTTAAAAATAAAAAGTAAAAATAGATAAAAGCCTTAGGCCTTTAGCTTATAGCCGACTTCAGACTTCTTAATTAGAATAGGTTAGATGGGCATGATACTTAGGATTTGTTTGAGTTTACGATATCAAAAAGTGAAATTTTAAAATAGCGATTTTAAAATGTGTGATTTAAAAAAATAATTTTTAAAAATACAGTTAAACGTTTGGTAAAATCACAGTTTGACATTTAAAATTACAGGTTAACCTTTTAAAATACTGCGCTTTAAAAAAACATCACATTATCTGCAATTTGAAAAATCACTTTTCTGCGTTTTCAAATCGCAATTTTTTAAAAATGCAATTTCCAAACGGTTTATTTTTTACGATTTGGTTTAAAATCGCATTTTTTCACTACAAAATCGCAATCTCAAACGTACCCTTATTTATGTCTGACAAGTGATTTTTTTTTTTTTAAAAAAACAAAATTAAGACCGAGCTTAGATAAAAAATAAATAAAAAAAATCTTAACCTCTCTTTACTAAAATCCTAGTTTTGCCACCGTCTATTTACCAAGAGATATGTAGGGTATGTTTGACAAACAACATAACATTACACGGTAGTGGAGAACACTATTCTCATTATTTTTTTTTTTCATTTTTTCACATTTTCCAATAACAATTCACATCAAAACATTCTCACTTTTTTTACTTTTTATATCACATCAATAATTTTTTTTTATTATTTAAATAAAAAAATTCACTACAATACAAAATTTTTTCACTTTTCTATACAAATTCTTTTTACTTTATATCACATCATCACTTTTTACTAATTCCAAAACTAACAATCCACTACTCTGTTTTGTTCTGTTCTTTGTCAAACAAGCCCGTAATGACATCATCAACGATGATGTTGGAGTTCTGCCAGACTGCCATGCACGGTCTATCTACCAAGAGATGTAATGACATCATCAACGATGACGCTGGAGTTTCTTGGTTTTCTTAATTCAAGTCGTCTATTCACATGGTTTACCGTTTAGCGGTGGCTTGAAGCACTAAAATTTTTAGATCTCACCATAAATATAGAGTACGTACAGACTCAAAATTTCCAATGAAATACGAGTGAATGATGCACTACATTTGTACAAAATCTCAAAATAAATTGTTTGGGTTCCACCTCAATATGTTTTGGGGTAGTGCACAAGTTGTACACTAGTTGTATTCCTAACATTTCCTGCATAAACATAGCATAAAAACAACGAGACCACTTTATTTTACAAATTATTAATAGACAATATATATATATATATATATATATATATATATATATATATATATATATATATATGTATATTGTTTCGATCGCGTGCAAAGAAGCTAGATTGTAACAGATCAAGAAAAATGTTAGTAAAATTTGCGTTATCACTTTAAAATGATTAGTTAATTTAAAGTTTATTCATCTTCTAGGTTTTATAAGGACTAAAATTTCTTATAAAGTTTGATTTCACATAATAACTATGCAATATAAGACTTAACGCTCATAACTATTTTTTTTATTAACTACTCATTTTATATAAGCTTTCTCATCCTCTTAATATGAGACTGAGATGTTATATAAATAATAAAAAATATTTTTGCACAAAACTTGCACCTTATGAGACACTTGAGGTGGTATTTATCTGAGTGAGACTCACTACTTAAGTCCTACCTCGTATGTCTTGCATTGTATAAATATTGTGCAATTATCTTATGTGCCAACCAACTCTTTAGATGATGATATAAAAGTCAATTGCCAACCATTGACACCTTCGTTTTTGCAGATTATTCAAAGACTTTGTGAACGTACGGTATGAGTTCTATGATATCCACAGGACCACGTCAGCAGCTAAGGATGATGACACGGTTGAAAAAGATAATCGGCTGTGATTCAAAACACCCGGATTGATAGAAAAGTCAGTCCTTTGGAAATGCTTGACTTTTAAGGGTGGAAACTCTGGTAACAGAAGATCTACGCACGTGCATTACATGATATCAATAGTTTATGCATATTACTTTTCACAGATTCGGCTGGCACAACAATAAAATTATGCATAATGCTTTTCATACATTGAATTAGGAAAGCTATTCATAAGAATTCATATTTTGAAAGCCAACAACTGTTATGATTAACTTTAAATAATTTAATTTGAAAATAGTATTAAAGGATATCAAAATAATGTGGAGCTAATTTATTTATAAAAGCCTGTATCATTTTTTTTTTATTAATTATTTTAATTGTCTCTAAAAATAAATTAACTCCACATCATTTTAATACACATCTTTTAATAAAAACTTTAATACCAATAGCATCTCTCAAGTAATTAATATAATATAGTTGAGATCAACTTTCTACCTTTCTCTTCTTTTTTATATATATCCGCCCACCTCGATCTTCACTTTAGAGGCTGCTTCACTGCCCATCGCCGAAGCCCACAAGAAGAGCGGAATGACCATATTGTAATGAGTAATACCTCCTAGTTATAACACTTTTACAATTTGATAAATCATCATTTCTTTCAAAAAGTTGTTAATTTTTTTTTTTTTTTTTTTTTTTTTTTTTTTTTTTTTTTTTTTTTTTTATAGACAAAAGGCTAGCTTACTGTCATTTGTAAGTGAATTTATAAAAAGGTCCCACACTGTTTTTACCTCCTTTGTCTTTAGTTGGGGGGTTTTAGATCTCAGCTGTATGGTTGTTGAATTGAGATTATCAATAAGAATAATTTGTTTAAAATATATATATATATATATATATATATATATATATATATATATATATATATTGATAGAAAAAATAGGATAGTTGAAAAAAAATTATTTCAATCCCAACCAACCATTTGAAATTCATCATTTCTTCAACCTAAAAAGAATACGTAAGTACCCCCCCCCCCCCGCTTTCAATGCTTTAGTCCACTCTTATTATTTTCACCACGTACAATGATATCTCTTATGTGGAATTCCTATTAAATTATGAATAAATACAAGGGTTAAGCATATTTTTAGTGTCTGTGTTTTCAAAATTTTATTTTTTAGTTATTGAGTTTCAATTTACATCACAGATAATACATTAATTTTTTAAAATGACCAAATTAGTACTTCGATTAACTTCTTCGTCCAAAAACTAAAGGCCTGTTGAGGTTGACACGTGGCACTAAATAAAAAAAATTAAAAAAAAATGAAAAAGAAAAAAAGAAGGGAGTGGCTGGCTGGCCGGTCTTAAAAAAAAAATGACAAGATCGGTTTTGCTCTTGGGGTGGCCGAACGGCCCGAACCACCCCCGTGGCCTATGGGGGTGGTTCGGCCACCTCAAGGGCAAAACGGAAAAAAATAAAATTTAGAGGGTTTGGCCCTTGGGGGCCAGACAGGCCGGCCTGGTGGTGGCTGAACCACCCCCGTGGCCCTTGGGGGTGGTCCGGCCACCCCCAAGGGACTACTCCCAAGGGCCAAAACTAATCTTGAAGTGTTTTTTTTGTCAAGGGGTGGCAGGGGTGGTTTGGCTATCCCAGACCGGCCAAGAGGGTAGCTCTATTGGCTAAAATGGGGGTGGCCGTCCACCCCCATGGTGGCCAAGGTAGATGGCTCAGTCACCACTTTTTTTTTTCAATTTTTTTTTTAATTTTTAATATATATTTTTTTAATTAATTTTTAAAAATTTTTAATTTTTAATTTTTTTACATAGTGCCACGTGTTAACCTCTAAGGTTAACACATGGTGGGACATTAGTTTTTGGACGGAGAGGTTAACCGAAGTACTAATTTGATCAGTTCAAAAAATTGAGGTATTATTTGTGATGCAAATTGAAACTCAAAGACTAAAAAATAAAGTTTTCAAAACTCAGGGACCAAAGCACTGTTTAACCCTAAATACAATGCCAATAAAACTGCAGGCTTCGTATTAAATTAGGAATAGACTAGTAAATAGACCTGCATGTGATTCACTAGCCTAGTAGTAAATTAATCATTCTCAAATTAGGATTGTTTAAAATTCTTACGATATTAAGAATTTACCATTAATTTGTCCCCTCAACAATACTTCTAATATATATATATATATATATATATATCAAGCTAGCCTATGTTGTTTGAGAGCCACACAGCGGCAGATCTACATTTCATTTGCAGGAACCCAAGGTCCGTGTCTCTGTCTCGCTTTCTAAGTTTCTTACACTCGGTGAAAACCCTCCACTTTTTTCTTTTTTTTTTTAATTTCACATGTGGAATATTCTCTCCCTCTCTGGTGTGTGTATGTATATATAGATCTAAATATTTTGTGTATACCAAGGATTTAAAAGAAACTTAGAACTAAAAAAAGGAAACAGTCAAATCTAGATTGTGCAGCGTCATGGGAACTATATCCTCCAATGTTCTTAATGCTAGTGACCATTGTCTTTGTCATTAGGAAATTCAAGAAACAAGTTGCTAGATGGAAGCATCAGCAAGTGCAGAAATTGAACATCGAAACAGAGATAAGTTGGAAATTAAAATCCAAGAAATGCTAGCAGAACCGTATGGGCCTGGCCTACCATCCCTTTGGCCTTATTACCTGAATTTTTTATCTCTAGAGTCCACATGATATTCGCGAATTGAACGAAAAGGTCTACACTCCTAAGTATATATCATCAATAGGGTCTTTCCATTATGACAATGAAAGATTGAAAACCATGAAAAAGCTTAAAGTGAAATGCTTTCAAAAATTTGTGAAAAAGGCTGAGCTAAGCATGGAGACATTAGTAAATGATGTAAGTGATATGGAAGCAAAAGTTCGTTTTTGTTATATATAGCCTAGCGATCTTGACAGCAATGGTTATATACAAATGATCCTACCGGATACAAGCTTCATTATATATTGTGTTTTTCTTGATCTGGATCATGCCTACAGAATGGGGGAATGACGACGAGTTTCCAATATTAACGTCATAGTTGATGGATGACATTACATTGCTTGAAAACCAACTTCCTTTATTTGTTATTAAGAAATTATACAAACTTGCATTTGCATCTCGCTCAGAATACCTTTCTTACCTTTTCTTCACTAACCTTGCCTTTGAGTTCTTTAAACGTTACAACACTCAAAACTCATCTCCCGATCCCAATTTGAAAATAAAGTACTTCGTTGATTTGTTAAGAACCTTTTTTCTACCCCAACCACATAGGTTACCACAAAGAAACAGTGGCAAAAGAGTTACACATTTGTACACTGCGAGTCAGTTGCACGAGACAAGAGTGAAGTTTAAAGTAAATTCAAACAAATGCATATTTTACTGAAAATTCACAGACAGAGTGCTGAAAATACTATGCTTTCATCTAAACTATTCTACGAAGTGTTTCTTTCGAAACATCATGGCCTTGAAGCAATTTTCCTATCGTTGGATTATTATATTTCCGATTATGTTCGCATATTAGATTTTCTTATTGACACTACCAAAGATGTAGACTGACTTGTGTGAAAAAAGATCTTGAATAATACTTTAGGCGATAACAATGCAGTGACAACTGTAGTCAATAATCTTAACAAAGGTACTTTGTATTTAAACACGAACTCCAATTATTATCGTCTTTGTAAAGATTTGAATACATTCTATAAAGATCCTTGGCAAAGTTGGAAGGCTACCTTGAGACATGATATTATTGTACAAATCTTTGGATGACTATTGCTACCTTAGCTGCTATTTTCTTACTGGTACTCACTCTCACACATACTATATGTTCTATTATCTCGTTACCATAAATTTGAAGTTTGTGTAATTCTAATGGTATTAGATTGAATTGTGATAATATTTTATTGTTGGATTATTTTTATTGTTTTAGTAGTCTAAGGCTTATGGAATTGTAGTCTATTTTCAATCAATTAACCTGCCAATTGCTATTTTGTTCGTAATTTTCTTTTAGTTTGTTCCTATTTCTTACTCTCTCTCTCTCTCTCTCTCTCTTATTGTTAGATATATATTGATAATAAAAACCTTTAATGGTTCAATGGTTAGGCCTGCAAGGGAAATGATATTTGAGGGATGTTTTACCGTCCCCCAACAAACTTTTTTAATAAAAAAATAATTTTTTTAATAAAAGCAACTTCTAATGTGACATCAGAAGTTGTTTTTTATTAAAAAAAATTATATTTAAATGTAAAGGGCCGGGCAGAGGTTGACTGGTTTGCTCTGCCTATCACTACTCCGCCTGCAATAGATGAATAAACCGGTGAGAAAAGAAGATTTGGAAGAGAGAAAATTAGGTTGTAATAAATGCGCATGTACAAAAATAAAGAAACAACCTCTTTTTTTCTTTTTTCTTTTTTCAATTTACTGTCATAACCATATTTCTGTCAAAGTTTGGTGGTATAGGAATTTGTGTTTTTGATAAACCAAAGAAATTCTTCCTTCATAACCATCCCTGTGACATTTCGGAAGCACAACAAATACATAAAACTTTGCACTTGCATTTCGCTCGGAGTTGCCTTCTTTACTGACTTTGCCATTAGATTCTTTAAACGATAGAATGCTTAATGCTTTTTACACATTGATAGAAAAATTATACATAATAGTTTTGTATAAGGTTTTTCACACATCCAGCTAGCACAATAGTAAAGTTATTCATAATTAATGTTTTTCACACATTAATAAAAAAAAGTATGCATAATAGTTTTGCATAAAGCTTTTTACACATTCAGCTGACACAATAGTGAATTTATGCGTAATTAATGTTTTTCGCACATGGATAAAAAAAAAAAAAAAAAAAAAGTATGCATATTAGTTCTGCATAAGACTTTTCACACATTCAACTGACACAATAGTAAATTTATGCATAATTAATGTTTTTCACACATTAATAGAAAAACTATACATAATAGTTCTGCATAATCTTTTTCACACATCCAGCTGACACAATAGTAAAGTTATATATGTATAATTAATGTTTTTCACACATTGATAGAAAATCTATGCATAACAATTATGTATAGTGTTTTTCACACATCCCGCTGGCACAATAGTACAGCTATGCATAATTAATGTTTTTCATACATTAATAAAAAAGTTATGCATAATAGTTCTACATAATACTTTTCATATCGTATAATACGATAAGTTCTTAGTGGTTTCCATTAAAAACAAAATATGGTCATTGTCTTGCCAACCAATGCAAATAGGGCTTGTTAATTTCATCTCGTACAATATGATAAATTCTTAGTGGTGCATGTACCATACAAGTTGTGTCACTTATTAATTTATAAATTGTCTTTATCTGTGTCATTTTCACCTTTCTTGATCACGTAGGGATGGGATGAGATGGTATTTTTGTCACTTAGCTTTTAGATATTTTTTATGGTCGAGAGAGAGGGAAAGAGATGTACCGTTTGTTTTGATAAACAAGACAACTCCCCTCATCTTCTTCTTCTTCTTCCATTTTTTTTTTTTTTTTTTTTATCACTTTTTATATCACATCAATAATTTTTTTTTATTATTCAAATAAAAAACCAACTTCAAAACAAAATTTTTTTAAATCACATCAATCACATTTTATTATTATTAAAAAAAAATGTTTACCAAACCTGGCCTTACCTTTGGTGTCTTTGGCACAACCAATAAGCATAATTTCCAATAGATTATGCATATCTCACTTTTTACTAGAATACCTAAAGAAAATCATAAAAAAACTCTTCCATCCCATTTTCTACTAAAAATGTAAAATAGATTGTCTTGCATATGCATCTTTTTTTAATATTTCTCTTAGGCCTCTTTCCGATCTCTCTCTTTCCCTTAAATGTAACAGATGTAAGATCGAAAAATATAACTTACAATCGATCAAAGATACATAGCCAAGATCTTAAAACAAACATCATAATGTTAGAACAAGTGCAACTCGTGTTTTCATATTTAGAAGTACCGGCCAGATAAAGGCTAGCATGAGGGAACCCTGTGAGGACTTAACTGGATAAATATATTTATCATCAGTTTTTAGCACAAATAAACCAAAATAAATTATATGAGAATAAGGGATCGCTTCATTAATTAATTGTTTTATGCACTAATTATGTACATATGTAATCTCTGCTATATATAATTCCAGGTTAAAGAACATTCCCAAGAGAAATAGCATGCATGTATGATGTATGTAAATATCTCTTTTACTAATTAGACAAAAAAAAAAACTCTTTTACTATTTTAGTAAAAGAAAACGATCGGTGAATGGTTACCTCAACTATCATTTGCATTGGAGCTCATGAACATGAGGCTCATAATATTGCAGTACTCTACGTTGTCCTTTGCAAAAAGGCTAGCAATTATATATATAGTATGTACTAGGTAACAAAAGATGTTTACACTACATGCAGGGCAGCACGAATACCAGCAAGACAACTTTATCCAATGAAAGCAACCTTATATATATAGTACGTACTAGGTAACAAAAGATGTTTACCTTACATGCAGGGCAGCAGCAACAAGACAACTTTATCCAATGAAAGCAACCTTATATATATAGTACGTACTAGGTAACGAAAGATGTTTACCTTACATGCAGGGCAGCAGCAACAAGACAACTTTATCCAATGAAAGCAACCTTATAACTTTATCCATGCATACATATGATTCACGAGCCTAGTAATTATAAATAATTCTTCGTATTAAATTAGGATTTAAAAACAAAAAGACTAGTAGACGACGGGCATGTGATTCACGAGCCTACTAATAAATAATTCTTAAATTAAGATTATTTAAAAGGGATATATTATTTGCATAATACTTAAATAATAATTGCACAATAATGTTGATGTAAAATAGAAAGATAAGTGATGCACTATATATGCTTCAATTCATATCAAATTAAGATATTAAAAACAAAAAGACTAGTAGACGGACATGTGAGTCACGACCCTACTAATAAATAATTATTAAATTAGGATTATTTAAAAGAAATATGTTATTTGCACAATTCTTACAAAATAATTATACAACAATATTGATGTGAAAAAGAGAAATAAGTGATGCACTATATATGCTTCAATTCGTATCAAATTAGGATATTAAAAACAAAAAGACTACAAGACGAACATGTGATTCACGAGCCTACTAATAAATCATTCTTAAATTAATTAGGATTATTTAAAATTCTTAGGATATTAAGAATTTAACATTTATCCCCTCAACAAATCGACAATAGTTCTCATATTTATTCATATTTTCAAAGCGAAAAGCTGGTATGACAGAATTTAAATTATTTAATTAAAAAATAAAAGTTGAAATTTGAAGAAACATGGAATATCTTGAGTTTAATATGTGAGTGTAAAAAAGATTATGTTGCACGCACATTAAAAAAATGTCACATACAGTATAAGCCGTTAGAGCACTAGCAGCAAATTTTTAACCATTTTTCTTATATTTAGGGAACAAAATTACTTTTTGCTCACTACAAAAAAAGGCTTTTTGAGCCCTTTTTTTTAGAGCCCTTTTAACAAAACGGCTCTAATTTGAGCCCTTTTTTACTAAATTAAAGTGGCTTTAATTATAGCCGTTTTAGAAAAGCGGCTCAAATTTGAGCCCTTTTTGTAAAAGCGACTCTAATTAGAGACGTTTTAATAAAAACGGCTCTAATTAGAGCCATTTTGTTAAAAGGGCTCTAATTAATTTTGGAGCCGTTTTGGTAAAAACGGCTCTAATTAGAGCCGCTTTTGTAATTTGAACCGTTTTTTCCTAAAACGGCTCAGATTACAGATGTTTTCGTTACAACAGGTCAAATTAATTTAAGTCTTTTTAACAAAAGCGGCCTTAATTAGAGGCGTTTTGTTAAAACGGCTCTAATTTGAGCCGTTTTTACAAATAGTTCGAAATGGAGTCGTTTTGATCGAAACGGCTCTAATTGCAGCCGTTTAAACAAAAAAAAAAAGTCTCAAATTAGAGTCGTTTAAAAAGAAAAAAGAAAAAGAAAAAGAAAAAAGTCTCACATTGATCGTACCACGATCAATCAAAGATTGTACCACAATCGATGATTGATCGTACCACGTTCGATCACTTAGATCGTACCATGACCGATCATATTGATTGTACCACGATCGATCACATAGATCGTACCATAATCGATCATAGATCAAACACATAGATCATATCACGATCGATCACACTTAGATCCTACCACGATCGATCACACTTAAATCCTACCACGATCGATCACATGATCGTACCACGTTCTATCACATAGATCGTACCATGATCGATCACACATGATCATACCACGATCGATCTTACAAATCATACTACGATCGATCACATAGATCATACCACGATCTATCACATGATCATACCACGTTCCATCACATAGATCGTATCATGATTGATCACACATGATCATACCACGATTGATCACACAGATCATACCACGATCGATCACATGATCGTACCATGTTCCATCACATAGATCGTACCACGATCGATCACACTGTTCGTACCATGATCCATCACATAGATCGTACCACGATCGATTACATTTAATTTAATTTTTTTTCATTTGTTTATTTAATTTTTTTTTTTATAATTTTAAATTTTTTTTTAAACAAAAATTGGTTTTTTATTTGTTTTTTCCTTCTTTCTTTAATTTTTTATTTATTTGTTTTTTAAAAAATATTTTTATATGTATTTTTCTCTATAATTAATATGTAATACTATATTTAATTAGCTAGTATACTATATGTGTAACGCCCCGAATTTGAGCCAGCAAATTCGTAAGCAGGAACCTCCGGTTCCCACGTGACGTTACTACATCAGAGATAACTCTCGCAGCGGAATATATAATTTATCCAACAGGCTTGGATTAAATAACACATTAGAGCTTTTAAATTAAATACCTCTAGATATTCATTAGAAAATACTTATAACAAATACAAGGAAACAGGTGTCCATAATGACACAAAAGAATACATATAAATCATTAGCAATCTTGTCAACATAAAATGCTATAAACACAGAAGACTACAAATAAAATATGAACTATGCGTCCTTAGCTATAAAACCTCTTGAGCTCTGATCTTTGTCTATTAAACCTGCATTAACAGGATATACATATATATAGAAACAAAAACACAAAATAACTAAAGTGAGTCCACTGTTTCCAATAATAAAGTGAATGCTGATTTACTTAATAAATTCCTTAACATGCAGATGTGACCTTATAGCCACGCGTATAATGCAAATGTATGAGTTGTATGAATATGCATCGTAGTAACCATTTAGTTTGTATTTTATGATCATCTTTCTTCAGACTCTCGTACCAAGGGCCATTAAATCCCTGTTCGTTTACGCCCGTTGCCTCACACTTGATATCTTAACTGTTTTTACTGGAATCCAACCGGTCCCAGCATTAGTTGTTATTAAAACTTCGGACACGCACTTTTTAGGGTTCACTGATGAGCCTTTCTTCCCCTTGCTACTACATCAGCTTTGGTTTTTTAACCCCCCGCGTCAACTGGTTCACTGGCTATCTTATCAGCCGTTATTTTTATTAGACACAACATGCTATGCATGATCGGCCACATGCAATGAACAAATTAAATAAAACAATAAACACAATATTATGGAAAAATCCACCAGCTTCGTCCTCAGTAAGTATAGAAATACTTACAGTCATATCCGCAGTCTTGTATTTTATCAACCAAAATTCACCAAACCAAAACCCATGGTTTTGGTAGTCTCAAGTAAGTTCTAAGTAACCTATTACCTAAAGAAATCACTAGATTAAACTCACATTTTAATATTTTAACCCAAAATTACGAAATCATGAATTTAGTGTTTTACCTCAAAACGAACGGTGAAAACGTAGATCGGGCTTTGAGGATCACATTACCGAAGTCGGATCTAAAATCGAATGGCTAGATTTTCGTAGATCGGCATTTTTGCATGAATAACCAAGAAGAGAAAAGAGAGGGAGAAGAAAGAAAAAGAAGAAAAGAAAGAGGAGAGGGTGCGTGCGTGAGTGTGAGTGAGAGAAGAGGAAGAAGAAAGGAAAGAGAAAGAGAAAGAAAAAGAGGAAAGAAGAAAAGAAAAGAAAGGGAGAAAGGGAGAGTGTCGGGTGAGTGAGGGAGAGAAGAGAGAAAAGAAAGAAAGAAAAAGGAAGAGAGAGGGAGACATCTGGACCCGTGTGAAAGAGAATGAATGATAAAATAATATAAAGTTTTTATTATTAAAACAATATATTATAAATTAAGATTCTTCCTCTACAGCAGTCGGTGGCCAGCTAGCATATAAGCTTTCATAAATAAAGATAATTTATTACGAACATTAATACACTTATTATTATTACATTAAATAATAAATTGTCAAAATAATATTTGCACAATTATGAAATAAGGATAATTAATCTAATAATTAATTATCTGTCTATTTTGACTCAGTCATTTTCGAATAATTATCAGTTTTACTAAAACACAGTTCATTAAAATCAATTGAACATTTTTATAAAACAATTTATAAATCGAACGATTATTTATTCACATAATCATTTTTATTCTTAAATCTTATTATTCTATAAAAATGTGTTTTAAAAATCCGGGGCGCTACAATATGCTTAGTTATAAAAAAATTAATTAAAAATAAAAATAAGCGATTGAAGTCGTTTTGAATAAAAACGGCTCCAATGAAAACGGCTCCGTTTTTTGGGCCGCTTTGGAATAAAAAGGCTCCAAATTGAGTCGTTTTGGAATAAAACGGCTTTAAAAAATTCAACATTTTGAACTTTATGTCAAAAAATTAATTAAAAAAAAAAAACAAGTGATTGGAGCCGCTTTGAAAGAAATGGGCTCCATTTGGAGCCTTTTTGGTAGAAAACGACTCCATTTGGAGCCGTTTTGGAAGGAAAGGGCTCCAACTAGAGCCGTTTCTTCCAAAACGGCTCTAAATTTCGGGCGTACAGCCAAAAAAAATAAAATAAAAATCAACTTTCTAAATTTTATATCAATTTTTTTTTTTTTAAAAAAAAAAAGTGATTAGAGCCGCTTTGAAGCAAAAGGGCTCCAAATGGAGCCCTTTTGGTAGAAAACAACTCCATTTGGAGCCGTTTTTGAAGGAAAGGGCTCCAACTAGAGCCGTTTCTTCCAAAACGGCTCTAAATTTTGGGTGGACAGCAAAAAAAAAAAAAAAAAAATTATTAACTTTTTAAATTTTATATCAAAATATTAATTAAAAATAAAAACAAGTGATTGGAGCCGCTTTGAAATAAAAGGGCTCCAAATGGAGCCCTTTTCATAGAAAACGGCTCTAAATTTTGGGCGGGACACGAAAATTTCGTGTCCCGCGCGCACAGTAAAAAAATTCAAATTAATTAAAAATAAAAACAAGTGATTGGAGTAGCTTTGAAAAAAAGGGCTCCGTTTGGAGCCCTTTTGGTAGAAAACGACTCCATTTGGAGCCGTTTTGGAAGGAAAGGGCTCCAACTAGAGCCATTTTCGAAGAAAATGGCTCTAAATTTTGGGCGGGGCACGAAAATTTCGTGTCCCGCACCCACAGCCCAAAAAAAATCAATTTTTTAAATTTTAAATGTTTTTTTTCCTTTCTCTCACCCTTTAAATATCTAGATGTCTTTCTTTACTCTCTCTCTCATCATCACTCTCATGTCTCCATAACTCTCCATCATCTTCCTTTCTTTGTTCTTTCATTTTCTTCTTCTCCCTTCTCTCTCTCTCTCTCTCTCTCTCCGATCACTGTCTACGTGGGACTCTTGAGACCCAACCATGGGTCTCAAGAGACCCAACCATGGGTCTCAAGAGACCCAAGTACAGGGTCCCATGAGACCCAGCCGTGGGTCTCAAGAGACCCACGTACAGGGTCCCTTGAGACCCACATCCTGGGTCTCAAGAGACCCACGTCTTGGGTCTCTTGAGTTGTTGCAGTAATGTGATAGAATATTTTTTCTCTTAATTGTGATTCATCTAGCCGTATTCATTCATAAAAAAAGAAAAAATTATTATTATTTTTTTGGTTTTCTTTAGGCCGTGAATTATGTTTGTAAAATGGTTATAATATGTTTGGTTGTTCAGAAAATGGGGAAAATAAAAGAAAAAAATGGTGCATTTTAGTTTTCTAGGTAACCAAACGCTGCCCTGCAAGTCTCTCTTTTTTTTTTTTTTTTTTTTTTTTTTTTTTTTTTTTAAAAAAAAATTTAGAGTCGTTTTAGGGACCCTAAAACGACTCAAATTTTTTTAATTTATTTAGAGCCGTTTTAGGGTCCTTAAAACGACTCTAATTTTTGAACCGTTTTTCTAAAGCGGCTCTATTTTTTTAAATTTTTTTTTATTTATTTAGAGCCGTTTTAGAGTCCTTAAAACGGCTCTAATTTTTGAACCGTTTTTCTAAAGCGGCTCTAATTTTTTTTAAATTTTTAATTTATTTAGAGCCGTTTTATAGTCCTTAAAACGGCTTTAACCGTCTTGAGCCGCTTTGAAAAAGCGACTCTAATAGTTTTGAGCATCTTTTATAAAAACGGCTTTAACCAGTTAGAGTCGTTTTACAAAAGCGGCTCTAACTTGTTAGAGCCGTTTTACAAAAGCGGCCCTAAATTTTTAGAGCCGCTTTTTTAAAACGGCTCTAACAAGTTAGAGTCGCTTTTGTAAAAGCGGCTCAATTTAGAGTCGTTTTAAGTAAAAATGGCTCAATTCGGATTTTTAATACTTCATGTGTTGACCCGTTCTCAAAACGTTTCAAAAAAAAGGGCGCAAATTGTTTAGAGCCGTTTTAAGGGCTTAAAACGGCTCTAAAAAAAGGGCTCTAAATACCTTTTTTTTCGTAGTGTTCTTTATAAAAAAACGCTCCACAATAGATTCCCTTACTTTTCTTTATATCAATTAAATATTATTTTTTTACTCTTATTTTATTCATTTTCTCTCTTTCCTACTTTTGTTCTATTCCCTATATCAATTAAATATACTTTTTTTATATTAAAATAATACATATAGAATGAATAGTAGACATGTATATATAGGGAATTACTATTCATTCACAACCTCCTCATCTTAATATAGGACATCTGTTGTGGAAGATTTTGTTTTTTTTATGTTTTTCATGAAATTTTCTCTAAATATAAGGAAGAGAACCAATATAGGGTAACTGCTGCTAGTGCTCCTAATATAACATGGTTGGACGACCCAAATTCATATGCTTAATTAAACTTTTGAGTGGAGTGATGTTCTAACATTCAATATTATGTTTTTATTAAAAGATTCTTCAAAATATTAATCTTTCTAGCTATATAACAAAACCAATATTGGAGACAAGGGTGGCTCGACAACCACCATGGCCTCCCAAAGTTCTTAAAAAAAAAAAAAAAAAAAAAAAAATTGGCCATGGCTGCCCTCCAAATTACTTTACATGGTCTCTCCAAATTAAACTAATTTGATGTTAAAATTGTGTTACTCTAATTGTTTCAATTAGTATTGTAATAATTGTATTGCGCTCATTCATTTTAATTAATGAATTTTATCTTGAAATATTTTTGGTAGAATAACCTATAACCTATATATATATATATATATATATATATATATATATATATATATATATATATATATATATATATATTTGTCCGTACAGTAGAGTTTTGTTATAAATATATTATGTTGTAACCCTAAATCATTATTGAATATAGCCTCACTCCTGTGGATGTAGGCATATTGTCGAACCACGTAAATTTGTGTCTTGATTTTCTCTTACTCTTTTTTTTTCTTGATTCTATATTATTCATTATTATTGTGCACGGTAACAACTTCTTTATTTTATTGTCATAGTTTGGAGGCATAGGGAATTTGTGTTTGATAAACCAAAGCAGAAGCTTGAATTTTTGCAGAATGTTATGAATAATATTTTATGTATCACTCTCATTAACTTCATATACACTATTATATGCATCAATTTTAAATCTTATCAAGATGGCTTCACGTTCATATAACAAAATAATTTATCCTTCTACCCATATAGGATAAGCACATTACAGTTTTAAAAAGTCGTCCAAACAAGTTGTACCACACAAGTTGAATATAACATCGCCAATAAGACAAATTAATTCTAAATTTTTGAAAGGCGTTTAAAATTGTGTTTAGTGATCATATATAGCAACTACTCAGTTCAACAACGCTGCCAAGACTCAAGTTCCAACAACATCGAAATCATTCAAATTAGTGTTTTTTATTTGTAGTAGCGGAGAATGTTGACTCTTTGCTCTCAGTTGAGTCTTCCTGCTTCTTCTATAATTAGGATTAGAATTAAATTTCTTAGATGACTTAATATCTGACACTAAATATACTTGGTCTATAAAAAGCATTTCCCCAAATCTTTGATAGGAAAAAAAAAAAACAAAAAATATATATATAATTTTCCTTTTCTTTAATTTTTCTTCTATAAAAGAAAGAAAAGATAATTTTCTCTAAAATATTTAGTCGTCCACTGACTCCACTTACCATGATTTGGCACTATAATTGAATATTGTGACGACACTCCATTTGGGAATTACCGTTAAGTAGTACAAACGTACGTGGTGATAGAGTTGAAGGGCTAAAAGGTATTTTTATCCCAAACTTGTGTTTCTTTATAAGCCAACCCACCCGCTAATTGTTTGAGAGCCACACAGCAGATCAACATTTCATTTGCGGAGCACGTCTTTGTATCGTCAACGTACGGCGTACGTACTCACACGCAGCTTAATTAAGGTGAAAACTGAAAGAGAAATGCTAGGTTATCAAAATGTTTACAAAGGGAACTTTACAAACTAACATAGTATTTAGATTAAAATACCCTTTTAACAAAATAACCTTCTAGCCACGAACGGATCACTCCAGTGGTGCAATATTGTCGTCGTCCCGGCCAGAACGGCTAGATTCTGACCGTATGTCCAAGATCCGGCCCACCCCCGGCCAGAATGGCTAGATCCAGGCCATATGTCCGGGATTCGGTCCACCCCTAGCCAGAACGGCTGGATCCCGGCCGTCTGTCCGAGATCCAGCCCATCCTCGGCCGTCTGTACGGGATCAGGCCCATCCCTGGCCACAACTACTGGATCCCGACCGTATGTCTGGGATCCAAGTCAACCCCGGCTAGAACGGCCGGATTCCGATCGTCTCTTTGGGATTCGGCCCATCCTCGGCCAGAACGGCTGGATCCGAACCGGTTGGCTGAGATTTGGCCCTTCCTCGATCAGAAGGTGGTCGGGGTCGTGGTCCAGTCTGAGATTGTCTGGGGTGCTAGGTTTTTGATAGTTAGGGTCAGAGTCGTAGTGGCCGGCATGCTGAGTTTCCGGCGGTGTGATGGCTTTTGGGAAAGTAGGTTTAACAGGAGATGAAAGGGTATTTTTGTCTATGTACACAAAATTTGTTTTAACTTTTTTTTTAATATTAAGCTGATGTGGACCCTCTCATGAAGCTCCATGTCAGTTTGTAAAGTTCTTGCACCCCTAACATTTCTCAAACCGAAAACCCCCCATTGTCCTTATAATTAATAGTTATGGAATATGTATTGCTTATTCATGAGTCCTCTTTTGACCATAAACTGTCACCTTTCTCTTGCTATACATAAGAATTTTGCACTTATTTTGTACTTATTTTTCTCCTTATAATTAATAGTTATGGAATATGTAGTGCTTGTTCACGACTCCCCTCCTTTCTCCATAATTAAACTGTTGGAGCGTGGCTCCTTTTTACTTGTACCTTTCTCTTGCTATGAATAAGAATTTGTATTTCTTTGCTCTTTTTTCCACCGGCATCAGTTGACATTTCAGATATCACATAAAATCCTAATTTAGTAATTTAGTTCTAAATATTCTGTGAATATCAAGGATTTAAAAGATACTTTGAATTTAGAAAAGAAAAGGTCAACAGGAGATTTTGCAGCATCAAGGGAATTATCTTCCAATATATGTTTTAACTAATGCTGGTGACCCTTGTCTTTGTGATCATTAGGAAATTTAAGAAAGGCAACTCGCTAAAATGGCACAATCAGCAAGGGCAGAAATTCAACCAGCAGCAAATGATTTGCTAAATATCATCACAAAAATGCTAGAAAGCTCATAGCCTCCCTTATCATCTGAATGTTGTATCTACAAGGTTCCAACTAATCTTCGCAAAGTGAATGAAGAAGCTTACACTCCTGAGGCTATATCAATAGGGCCTTTTCATCATGGTGATGAAAGATTGGAAAGCATGGAAAATAAATTGACATATTTCAAAATATTTGTGGAAAAGGTTGAGCTAAATGTGGAGAATTTAGTAACCACTATAAGATAGGGAAGCACGTGTTCATCGTTGTTATTCACATACTAGCTCACTTAACAGTGATGATTATGTGAAAATGATCTTGCTGGATGCAAGCTTCATTATTGTTGTTTTTCTTCTACGCTGCAATGAAGAATGGAGGCGTTACTACAGCCTTACAATATTTCCGCTACGACGGTTGATGGCTATTGCATTGAGAGACATATGGTTGCTTGAAAATCAACTTCCTTTCTTTATTATTGAGGAATTATACAACTTTACATTTCCATTTCGTTCAAATCACTACCCTTCCTTCATCCAGCTTTACCTGTGAATTTTTGGAAGATTTCATAAGAAGTCGTTTTTCACTTCAAAATAAACCCCCTATGTCTCTGCCATATCCCGATTTTCAAATAATACACTTTGCTAATTTGTTTAGAACCTTTTCTTTGCCTAAATCACAATGGCTAAAAAATAAAAATAAAAAATAAAAAATTACCTGGCAAAAAAGACGTTATACATTTGTACAGTGCAAGTCAGTTGGACGAGGTAGGAGTGGAGTTTAAGGTGGGCTCAAGTGAATGCTTATTTGACTTAAAATTCACAAAGTGTTGGAAATACCATGCTTAACATTATACCATAATACTGAGTCTATTTTTCGAAACCTCGTAGCCTTGGAGCAATGTCACTATGAGTCTGACCATTATGTTACCGATTATATTCGCTTATTGGATTTCTTTATAGACATTGACAAAGATGTGGATTTACTTGTGCGAAAAGGGATCTTGGTTAATACTTTTGGCAACAGCAATGAAGTGACAACATTGGTCAACAAGATCTACCAACAAACTTCTTTTTCAGAAATGAACTCCAATTATTATTGACTTTGTGAAAATTTGAATACATTCTACAAGGTTCATTACCAATGTAGTCGGTGGGAACTTGCCATGAGACGTGATTATTTCAACGATCCTTGGAGAGCTGCTATTATGGTCTTTTCGATTCTCACTTTACCACAAACTATATGCTCTATCATCTCGTTGGTTTTTCAGTTGAAATGAAATTTGAGTAATTCTAATGGTATTGGATTGTATTGTGATAACATGTGGATCGAATTGTAGTCTACAACTTGGAAATTTTAAATTTTAGTTAAATACTAAATTTTTTGCTTTTGCACTCACAGTAAAAAGAGGGCCCAAATGTTTGTTCATATAATTTTAGTTTGTTACTTTGATAGCTGCTTTAAACTAAGTTTGTTCTTGGCTTAGTGTTTATAAATTCTTTATCTCTATTCATTACCTTAGGCTTCGGGCTTGTGTTGGAGATTTCAGATTGTTGTATTTGTCTCCGGGCATTTTATGGAATGACAGTCACGATTCAAAAATAAATAAATAAATCTTGCACCTTTTTTTTAATTTAATATTGTAATACTATATGCTCTATTTGCAATATTGTTTATACTCTTTGAATCATATTTTTAAATTATACACTTTGAGATATTTTCAATCAATTATTCTATCAATTGCTATTTTGTTCGTAATTCTTTTAGTTTTTTCCTCTCTCTCTGTCTCTCTCTCTCTCTCATATTATTAGCACATCTAGCTAGTAGATAGATATATATGTTTCAACTCATGGAAAGATAATAACCTTCAATGGCTCTGTAACAACGGTTAGGCTTGCAATAGATTAATAAACTTGTAAGAAAAGAAGTTTTGGAGACACAGAAAAGTTGGGTAATAATTAATAAAGGTTCCCCTAATTTTTGTAATTAGGACATTCCATGTGGTAATGTACTCGTTTAGTAGCCCCCAAAGCCCATGGAGCCCATCACAGCCCACATAAGCCCAATAAAAATCCATGTCAAAGCTGCTGGCCTTTTAGGTATATATGGAGGTGGTGCCAATATGCTAGCTAATTACGTCTTTTAAATTTTTTTAGATAATGTCAAATCATGTACACAGTTAGATACACTTAACTAATAATTTCATTTGAAATGAAAAAGCTCCTTATCTCACTTATGGGTACAACACATGCATTAGATTGAGACAATAAATAACGAAATTAAATGAAAAAGGAAAAAGTAGTATATCCAAGTGGGAGAGGCATTATCCCAAACACCAGTTTCCCAGAGTCCTAAACCCCCCAGACCACGTGTCATAATACACTCCATTTGACAAATCCCATAGTAGCATATATACATCCTATTCATATATAGCATAGGATGTCAACATTCCCATAATAGCATACATTCTTGATTCAACATATCAAGAATGTATGCTATGAACACAAGCCATTGGATAATGAAATTAATGGCATTATTTGAACTTTCTTATCATCTTTTGGGTGGATTAATGCTGGTTTTATTCATCAACTCAACCTCCCATTGGAATTGAACCGATGACAAAGCCTCAAGCAGAGGTTATTTAAAATTTAAAACTCCAGGTGCTTCAAACTAGACGTCATTTGTTACATCATATAGGAAAATATAATTGTGTTTTACTGCTATGCACTTCAAAATAAAGCTTATAAGATGAAGAAAAGAAATAACTCCTTACTTTAACTTTACTGTCCGTGCCCCAACAAGCAACGAATTGAGCTGCACGAAAACCATTGCGCGTTAGACTAATTAAGGCAATCCTTTGATTGCTGCAGTAGTTTGATTGCTACATCTGTTTTCTTGCTGGAAAATGTAAGTCTGTTTTGTCCACTTTCTCCATTCCCCACTATCAAAATAAGAACAAAATGAAGGCGAGCTTGCTTCTTAATCTCGCGTTCGATTTCTTAAGCCTGCCTACTTAGCCGTGTCCCCCTCCCATTCTCTTCCTCGTTAGAAAGCCGTTCGGTTGGTGCACTTTCATCTATCCCTCTCGGTGTCGTCGAGTCTTGCTTTTTGGTTGGTCTCAATCACTCTTGGTGACGGGAAGTCAGAGACAAGGGGGAAGCTCACATCCGCGCTAAACACTTATACTACTGTTTGGGAACTCATGCCTTATCGATCCCCTTCTTGATTGTTGGATTAGTTTAGTCAATCCGAATTGGGGATTCAATGGTGTAATGTTAAGAGGTCGTGCGACATGAAGACATTGATAGCAATATGGGGGAAGTTCCCATCAGGCAACAACGGTTCTGCCTGACCCTACTTAAGCATGCATATAATTATGCCAGTGAAGACTTGGTGTGAAGCCTAGAAGCTTGCATTAGAAGATAAAAAGGCCTGGGGCTAGGGTGAGCTGAGGGGGGACAACATAAGTGAGTGAATGTGTGTAAGCCCAATCAAACATGACTGTTCTAGGCGGGGCGGGCCACCCACCTTCGAATGGTGTTGGCCTCACGGACCCTTAAAGGATTCGCCTCTGTGATTTTTCTCTTGACTTTGTTTTCAGCGTCTCCTTTTTTGTCTTTTCCATTATTATTATTATTATTATTATTATTATTATTATTATTATTATTATTCTCTTTTTAATGAGTAGCTTCAACCAGTTCATCTTTACATTGTTGCCATCAAATCTGCCCCCGGGATTGAACAGGGAAAAAAAAAAAGTATTGAAAGGCTCTTTTCAGAAGTTTCTTTCAATTTGAAAGTTTTGAGATATGTTAATTGCAAGAAGAAAAAATAACTCCAGGTCAAATTTCTGGAAAAAAAAAAAAAAAAAAGGAAGAAGAAAAGGAAAGAAAAGAAAAGAAAAGAAAAAAAAAAGGAAAAAGAAAAAGAAAAGAAGAGAGAGAAAAATAAATATATTGGGGATAGTATGGTGTTAACCAATATTCCACATATCATGGAAAACCTTTCATGCATGGACAGACATCGTCAATCAAGCACCAATCAAGCTGATCATGCAGCCGAACCATATTTAGCAAGATTGCATGACTGGCATGCAAACACACAAGGAAAGAATATGCAGACAACAACCATGCAATGAAGGCAATTCAAATATTGAAGATATTTGGCCAATAGTCAAGATTAGAAAACTTTTCAATTGTTGTCGTTTTCCATGTAAACCTAATGTGTATACAAAGACATGTATAATGCCCTGCAATATTATCGAGCATTTCAATCACCTTGTGCAATAATCTTTCATGGTATCATAAAACTAAACCAAGCTCACCACTACCACAAAAAAAAAAAAAAAAAAAAAACACCAGATGTTTTGAGCCGTTTTAAGGCCTAAACCCTAAACAAAACATTTTGAGCCGTTTTGAAAACGGCTCAACCTATAGGGTATTAAAGTGGCGTTTTAAGCTGTTTTGAACTAAAACAACTCTTATTAGAGCCCTTTTTACTAAAACGGAGCAAATTGGTCTGAGCCGTTTTAACCAAAACGGCTCAAATTGGTTGAAATCGTTTTAACAAAAACGGCTCAAACCTTTTTGAGTTGTTTTGATTAAAACGGCTAAAACCGGTTTAAGTCATTTTGCTCCAAAACGACTCTAAATAATTACGGTTGTTTTAACCAAAACTTTAAAAAATTTAAAAATAAAATAAAATAAAAAACATTGTTTTTAGAGTTGTTTTATGGCCCCTAAAACAACTAAAAATAAAATAAAATCATTTTTTTTTTTAATAATACCTGATATAGGTAAATGAAGCAAGTCCACCAAAAGCAATCAATAGAAGCCTATGAAGTTATACATACCTCATATTAACAAGCATCACAGGTAAATGAAAGTATATATTATCATGATGTATACAGGATATCATATTTCTGTATTAAGCTTCAGTATTCTAAGTATTCTATGTAAGTGTTCATTTAGAGTATTTAAGAGAATATTTTCAGTTTCTCCAAAAAAAAAAGAAAAAAAAAAAAGAGAATATTTTCAGGTAAATTACCTCTGGAAAAAGTCTAAATGAAGACTGAAGACTAAACTATTAAGCTAACAACTCAACCACTTTTTTCCTTTGAAATCCATAAAAATCTATTCAAGAATCAACAGAATAGATTGCAGCACCATGCTACAGCCTTTTTTATTTATGTTTGACCTTTACAAAGTAAAAAGTACTCAAAACTTGTAGAAGCTAAACAAAATGAAGAAAGGCCAGACCAGATTTGAGGTATAATCTCAATAGAACCAATGACTTGAGTTTGCTCATCGATGGTTCCATTGAGCGCTATAAAGCATGTTTGGTCGCCAAAGGTTTTGATCAGCGTTCTGAAATTGATTATACCGAGATCTCCAGCTCCAAGATCAAGCCGGCAACGGTCTGGGTTGTGCTTGCCATTGCTGTCCACTTTAACTGGTCCATCCACCAACTGGACATCTCAAACACCTTTCTTCGTGGCCGGCTGCAAGAGGAAGTTTATATGACGTAGCCACAAGGCTTTGTACACCCTGTCTTCTCTAACCATGTGCGCAAGCTCCACAAAACCATTTATGGTCTGAAGCAAGCACCTCGTGCTTGGTTCAACCATCTATGCAACTCACTTTTGGAATTTGGCTTCACCCAATCCCTGGTTGACACTTCCTTGTTTCTGTTTCATCAAGGAGCTATTCACTTGTTTCTATTAATTTACGTTGATGACATTTTGATTATAGGAACACATAGCACAATCATCCAATCCCTACTTGCAAACCTCCAGTCTGATTTTGCACTCAAAGACTTGGGTGAATTGAGCTATTTTTTGGGCATCCAAGTGCAACGGACAACCACTTCTCTTCATCTCCGGCAGTCTATATACATCTTAGACTTGTTGAACAAAGCTCGGATGGTGGGTGCTAAAGCCTCTTGATCCCGATGTATCACTGGCTCCAAACTCTCCTCCACGGATGGCACCCCTCTTGAGAATGCCACCGAATTCAGACAGCTTGTAGGAGGTTTGCAATACTGCACTCTCATCGACCTAGCGACCGCCTACTCGGTCAACCAACTTTGTCAACATCTCCACTCTTCTACATCCACTCATTGGACAGCCCTCAAACATGTTCTCGCTACCTAAAAGGCTCGGTTGATCATGGACTTTTCTATTCACAAGGTCCCCTCACTTTGCAAGCTTACTGTGACTTCGATTAGGTCGGTGATCCTGATGATCGCCGATCCACAACTGGATATGGTGTTTTCCTCGGTCCATGTCTCATCTCCTGGTGTGCTAAAAAGCAGTTTGTGGTGGCATGCTCAAGCACGAAAGCAAAGTACCAGGCTATGGCTATGGCTACTACGAAACTCTACTAGATTCGAATGTTACTTTGAGACCTTCATCTCCCTCTTCTTGTCCCTCCATCCATTTGATGTGACAATCTTTTAGGGCCATGACTCTCGCCTCTAATCCTATCTACCATGCTCGGACCAAACATATAGAGGTCGATTACCACTTCATTAGGGAAAAAGTCTTGAACAAAGACTTCACCCTAGGCTTCATCTCAACCTGTGATCAACCGGCTGATATCTTTACTAAGGGCCTTACTTCCTCAAGGTTTCAACTCCTCTACGACAAGCTCATGGTCTGTCCCCCTCCCATTTGCTTGAGGGGGTGACGTTGTCAATCAAGCTGATCATGTAGTCGAACCATATTGAGCAAGATCGCATGACTGGCATGCAAACACACAAGGAAAGAATATTCAGGCAATAACCATGCAGTGAAGGCAATTCAAATATTGAAGATATTTGGTCAATCATCTAGATTAGGAAACTTTTCAATTGTTGTCGTTTTCCATGTAAACCTAATGTGCATATAAAGACATGTATAATGCCCTGCAATATTATCGAGCATTTCGATCACCTTGTGAAATAATCTTTCATATGGTTGTGTATAAAAAGTAATTTGTTTAAATTGATAGAGAAGTGAGTTTAAAATGGTTTGATCATTGGTATACAAATAGAGGGTTCAATCAAGTTACATCTAATCTTACTCTAAATAAATTTTAACTATATGTTGCTGATTTTCAACTCTTTTCAATTTTTTTTTTTGAGCTCATGCTTGGAACTCAAATTTTTTCCAACCCAATCCAACATGATTGAGTTACCCAACTCAAACATTTTTTATATTTGTATTTTTCTTTTCTAAATTCGCAAAGGGACTGGCAGTGCATGAGGACGAATATCTTGCTACACTTGGCGTAGAGCAACACTATGTGGTGGTGGAGAGGTTTGCAACAAGGCCCTTGAGTGCGGTGGTTGCTACGGTTGGGAGGGAGTCTAGCAACAAGACTGAGCAAAGGAGTTGGGCCCGGTTGGTGAAGGCCGAGAACCAGTGAGGGTTCTTGAATGAAACAATGCTCGTCGGCGGAGACACAAAGCTCTGAGAGAGCAAATGCTTGATGGATTCTATCACCGTTGACGTAGATGATGGATGCACGGGTGGTGCTGACATCATTTCACTGCAAGTGGGGCATGCTATAGTTAGTTGACTCTTGTGTAATTTTCCCATTTTAAAAGGAGTCTTTGGGGTCTATATATTATCTAGGTTAAGTGAGGCTTTTTTTTTTTTTTTTTTTAATAGGTGAGACCTTTTATATATGAGAATACCTCCCATCCGGATGGGCTGTAAAGCCTATATTGTACGGCATCCAATATTGTGGACCCTGCTCAGTTCAAAGCCATATCTTTACAATAACGAGAAAGATCGAGGATATCACTAAATTCCAATATTGTTGCCAGTCCATAACAAGCCACTAACAAATTTATAAAATAATTTTCTATAAATACCAAAATTTATAGAAAATTATTTTATAACATATTTACAGGCTTTTGTTGCATTACACATGTAAAGATCCGGGCGAATTCACTAGCTTGGGCATTATATCATGACCCTCTATCTTACCATAACAAGTGGACAGCCAGCAAGTCATGATCTTATGATTCTCATAATCCGACTTACTATAATCTTCATGAGGAGTCCACCTCCTCCAGCTGCCATGTGGTAGAGCTATACATTCACATTATGCAGTTATTAATCATTATTTATAAAGTTATTTAAATTATTAAACGTAGTTATTAACCATTATCTACGTATAAAGTAATACACATTTTGAGCCTATGCCTTCTTTTGGCCCCTATTACAACATATTTTAAAAGATTTTTAGAATGTTTTAGACTCGTTTTTACTTTTTAGTGTTTTAGGGCTGTTTTAACGTTTTCTTTTCAAAATAAAAAATAAAATCCATAGTGTTTTAAATGAAATTCATATCTTGATTTCATATTTCAGCTTAAAAATAAGAAAGAAAATACAAGCACCCTATGATGGGTTCATCCAGAAAATACAAACATACAAATTACAAATGACAGTTTCTAATGTAAATCCAACAACATTACAAATCAACAAACATAAAAACAACTTCATTTTGGTGAATTGTTATAAATACTAAAAGCATCCGGTTATCCTAAAATACCTATCCACATTTGTGGATAGCGGTTAGTTTTGGGGTTAATAATTGTCTGCTTTTATAGGATGACCGAATCTCCCCCTAACTATTTGAAGATAGTTTCTACCATCTCTATGTAGCCGAATTGGGTGATTCAGCCAACCCATTTGGCCAAAGAGGGAGAGGCCTCTTGTTTTTTTTTTTTTTTTTTTTTTTTTTCATTTTTTTTAGTACTAATTATTTATTATTTTCAATAAAATAGTTAATGAACGTACTAAATGCACCCTCAATCTTTGCAAGGAATAAAGTTATAAGGAAGATTAGAACCTTTCTTGTTCTTTCAAATGTTATATAACTTTTAAATCACTATTCGTTCCAAATTTAATATTGATGATCTCAAATTTAATGATAATTTTAAAAACGATACACATTTGAAAGCACAAAGAGAATTCTTCCTTTTAAGAGGTCTCTCCACGTAAAAAATTAATCTTGGTTTCCTTGTAAGAGGTCTCTCCGGGCACGTGAAAAATGTTGGTTGGGATTGATTCGATTGAAAACTAAAAATGGGGTTGAACTCGGGACATTGGGTGGTCTCCGACACAAGCAAATCATAAAGAATAAAGTGAATCTTGGTCGGTGAGGTAGGCATAATTGGCATTAAGTAATTATATTTTCCATTATATTTTCCCTCTATTTATTTTGTTTTCCCTCAGAATATGAGTTAAGCTTAGAAAAGGAAAAACGAGAGAGTTATAGTGGCTCTGTTAAGCCTTGTTTTTCTGTGGGGGTGAGGGAAGACAAGAACAGCTCTTCCAAAGTAAGTAATTTTACTGCGAGTGGAGCATGCTAGAGTTGGTTAACTCGTGTAATTTTCCCATTTTTGAGGGAGTCTTTGGGGTTTGTGTACTATCTATGTAAAGCAGTGTCATAAAACTTGTTTTTTAAACAATCCAAACATATTTCAGCCTATACAAAAAAAAAAAAAAAAAAAAAAAAAAAACACCCAAACAAACCCTTATTCATTTATATTTTTGTATTATGATTCATTTAATTTTTATATTATGATTGAATTTCACGTCTTTATTCATTTCTTGGAAATGGGCTTCCTAGAGAGAGAAACACTGCTCAGTTCAAAGCCATATCTTTACAATAACGAGAAACATGATATCACCAAATTCCAATTTTGTTGCCGGTTCATATCAAGCCACTAACAAATTTATAGAATAATTTTCTATGAATATCATATAAATTTATAGAAAATTATTTTATAGCATATTTACAGGGTTTTGTTGCATTACACATGTAAAGATCCGGGAGGATTCACTAGCTAGGGTAGGGCATTATATCATGACCCTCTATCCCATTGGTCTTCCCATAACAAGTGGCCAGCCAGCAATTCATGATCTCATCATTCTCATAATCTGATTTACTATGACCTTCGTATAGTTATTAACCGCTGTTCACAAGGTTATTTCAAGTATTAACTATGATTATTATCATTATTCATACCTAAGGCAATGAACATTTTGGGCATATGCCTTCTTTTGACCTCTATTACAACATATTTTAAAAGATTTTAAAAATATTTTGGACTCGTTTTTAGTGTTTTGGAGCTGGGTTTAAATGAAATCTATATCTTGATTTCATATTCCAGCTTAAAAATAACAAAGAAAATACAAACGCGCGCTCCATGATGGAGTCATCCAGAAAATACAAACATACAAATTATAAATGACAGTTGTTCCCATGAAAATCCAACAACATTACAAATCCAAAAAACTAAAAACAGCGCCATTTTGATGAATTTGTTATACATATTAAGCGCATCTGCTTACCCTAAATTAAATAGCTATCCACATATGCGGTTAGCGGTTAGTTTTGCGATTAATAATTGTCTGCTTTTACAAGATGGCCAAAGCACCCCCTAGCCTGACTCTTTGAAGATGGTTTCTACCACCCCGATGTGGCCGAATGGGGTGATCCAACCACCCCATTTGGCCAAAGAGAGAGTGGCCTCTTGTTTAATTTATTTATTTTTTTTCTTTTCATTTTTTCTCGTTCTAATTATTTTATTTATTTTAACAAAATAGTTAATGAGAGTACTAAATGTGCCCTCAACCTTTGCAGGGAATAAAGTTATAAAGATGATTAGAGTATATTTTGTATCCTTTCAAATGTTACATGACTTTTACATTATTATAGAATCAAAATTTAATAATAATCAATTCAAATTTAATAATAATCAATTCAAATTTAATAATAATTTTAAAATTCATGCAAAATTCAAAAGGACACAAAGAGAATCCTTCCTTGTTAGAGGCCTCTCCACGTTAAAAATGTTGGTTTCCTTGTAAGAGGTCTCTCCACGTGAAAAATGTTGGTTGTGATTGATTCGATTGAAATCTAAAAATGGGGTTGAACTCAAACTAAAAAAGAGTTATAAGTAAAAAGAATTCTTTGGTCTCCGACACAAGCAAATCATAAAGAAGAAAGTGAATCTTGGTCGGAGAGGTAGGCATAATTGGCATTTGGCTCCCCTATATATTTTCCCTCTATTTATTTTGTTTTGCCTCGGAATATGAGTTAAGCTTAGAAAAGATAAAACGAGACGAGAGTAAGTGGTTCTGCTAAGCCTTGTTCCTCTGTCGGGTGAGGGAAGACAAGAACAGCTCTTCCAAAAGACTGTAAGTAATTATATACTTTTAATCATTTTTCATGTGATTTATTTAGCAGATGACAAACAAAAGCTCCCATATTTATCTAGTTTTATAAAATTTATGGTAGCCTTTCAATAAATTCATTTATATATACGAACAACCATATATAGAAGAATTTGTTCAGTTCCACCGCTCATTATAAATTTCACTTTCTAATTTTATATTTTTTTTAACTAGCCTAATTTACTAGATTCAGGCTTTTATTCATACGTTGTCACCAACAAATAAATATGAATGCTAATTCCATTTCAGCTTCGTATTTGTAATAATATTCATCATTCTAGAATAGAATAGTGCTTGCGCCATGACTCCGATCGTCCAATATTATGATAAACTCTTAATGGTTTCCCATTAAAAACAAAATATGGTAGCTCTTATGTGGGATGCCTATTAAATTATGAATAAATGCAATGCCAATAAAACTGATGGCTTCGTATTAAATTATGAATTGACTAGTAAACTGACCTACATGTGATTCACGAGTCTAGTACGTAATAAATCATCCTTAAATTAGGATTATTTAAAATTCTTAAGATATATATTAAGAATTTAAAATTTATCCCCTCAACAATAGTTCTCATATAATCATATTTATTCATGTTTTGAAAGCGAAAAGCTGATATAACATTATATATATTAATTGCTTTTATATGTTTTAATAATAGATTATATATATATTAATACATATAATTAAGATATGAATATATATATATATATATATATATATATATATATATATATATATATATTCAAATCTTAATTATATGTATTAATAATAGTGATTGATTTTAGAGAACTTAACAGTAGAACTAGTCTCCTTTGAACTTTCCTTGTGGTTTTTGAGTAAAAACTGATCAAGCATATGTTTTGCTTGATGCTCATAATTAATTGCTTCCCTACATGCACCCACTAGCCTAGATGTTCCAGGACAAATTGGATAAATTATTTTCCAAATTTCCATTAATTTTGGCCCCATATATGTGATGTGCTGTTGATAATTAGAGTTGTAAGATTATTTAGAAAAAGAAGTAAAATATTTAAAAAGAACCGATCCACAGGCCAATTGAATATTATGAAAAATGTTCCATCAATCCCGGTTTACCGAAAATTTACAATGCGTAAAAGTGGTTTAAACTAAAATTAACACTAGGTTGAAAAAATAAAAGTTGATCCGAATGATAAAATAAACTATAATACAGCCTCATATTAAAGACAGTCTAATTTTCACAACTAGTCCAATAATCATCACTTTTTAAATATATTAATATAATCAAGTGAAGTAATGTTAGAGATCGTCTTTTTATCTTTTCTTAATCCTCTCAGATTATTGTAGCTCTTAAAATCATCATTGAATTTAAGATGAATTCCTATTATATTTTGATCTAATTATGATTTTAAAAGTCACATCAACTTTAAAAGAATAAAAAGTTGGTCCCTAGCATTACTCCACTAAACTTTATTTGAACCACGTTACATTTTTCTTCTACAAATTTGCAATGCATGTATTATTTTTCTATATAATCCAAGCCTCTGTTGTTTGAGAGCCACACAAAAGATCTACATTTCATTTGCAGGAGTTCAAGGTCCATTTCTCGCTTTCTAAGTTTCTTACACTCAGGTGAAAATCCTTTCTTTTTCTTTTTTATAATTTCACAAGTGGTATAATCTCTCCCTCTCTGGGGTATATATATATATATATATATATATTGTGTATATCAAGGATTTAAAAGAAACTTAGAACTAAAAAAAGAAACAGTCAAATCTAGATTGTGCAGCGTCATTGGAACTATATCCTCCAATGTTCTTATGCTAGTGACCCTTGTATCTGTCATTAGGAAATTCAAGAAACAAGTTGCTAGATGGCAGCATCAACAAGTACTGCAAATGCTTCAATCGGAAATGAAGGAAATGAAGTTCAATACAAAGAGTTGGTAATTGAAATCACACAAATGCTCAAAAGCTGTAAGCCTCCCTTCTATTCCTTATCACCTGGATTATGTATCTACAAGGTTCCACGTCACATTCGCGAATTGAATGAAAAGGTCTACACTCCAACGTATATATCAATAGGGCCTTTTCATCGTGGCAATAAAAATTTGAAAACTATGGAAAAGTTTAAAGTGAACTATTTCAAGATATTTGTGAAAAAGGCTGCACTAAACGTGGAGGAATTAGTAAGCACTATAAAGGATTGGGAACAAGATGTTCGTGGTTGTTATGCAGAGAATGGGGAAAAAGATGTTTGTGATTGTTTGGAAAAGAATGGCAAAAATAGGGAAAAAGATGTTTGTGATTGTTTGGAAAAGAATGGCAAAATTACCAGTGATGATTATGTGAAAATGATCATGCTGGATGCAAGCTTTATTATTGTGTTTTTCCTGAACTGGTACAGGTCTAAAGAATGGAAGAATGATGACGAGTTTACAATATTAACGCCACAGTTGAAGGAGGACATGTTGTTGCTTGAAAATCAACTTCCTTTCTTTGTTATTGAGAAATTATACAGCCATGCATTTCCATCTTGGTCAAACTACCCATCCTTCATTGAGCTTGCCTTTAAGTTCTTTAAAGGTTACAACACTCAAGATATGCCTCCCAATCCCAATTTGAAAATAAAGCACTTCGTTGATTTGTTAAGAACTTTTTTTCTACCCGAACCACAAAAGTTACCACAAAGAAAAAATGGCGAAAAAGTTAAGCATTTATTCACTGCGAGCCAGTTGCACGAGGTAGGAATGAAGTTTAAGGATAGCTTAAGCAAATGCAAATTTGACTTAAAATTCAAAAATGGAGTGCTAGAAATACCATGCTTTGATCTAGACTATTCCACGGAGCGTTTCTTTCGAAACATCATGACCTTAGAGCAATTTCACTATCGTTCGGATCATTATGTTTCCGATTATGTTCGCATATTAGATTTCCTTATTGACACTTCGAAAGATGTGGATTTACTTGTACGAAAAAGGATTCTGAATAATACTTTAGGCGACAGCAATGCAGTGACTACTGTGGTCAACAATCTCAACAAAGGTACTTTTCATTTAGACACAAACTCCGATTATTATTGTCTTTGTAAAAATTTGAAAAGTTTCCATAAAAAACGTTTGCAATATCGGAAGCTAAAGGCTACCTTGAGACGTGGTTATTGTAGCAATCTTTGGAGGACTATTGCTACTATAGCTGCTATTATCTTGCTGGGGCTCACTCTTACACAGACTATATGCTCTATTATGTCAGTACCAAAAAATTGAAGTTTGTGTAATTCTAATAGCATTAGATTGCATTGTGATAACATTTTATTGTTTGATTATTTTTATTGTTTTAGGAATCTAAGGTTTATGGGATTGTAGTTTATTTTCAATCAATTAAGCTACCGATTGGTATTCTGTTCGTAATTTTCTTTTAGTTTGTTCCTATCTCTCTCTCTCTCTCTCTCTCTCTCTCTCTCTTTCATCTACAAATGGCATCACGAGCTTGAATTTTTTGTAGAATTGTATATATAATCTTTTATGCGCCACTCTCTCTTCCTCTGTATTATTTCATTGGTTTATTATACCCCCTCTAGTGCTATGATGTTTCAAATGATTTTTGTACTCCTTGTTTCAAAAAAATAAAAATAAAATAAAAAAGCGCAAAAGCATCAACTAAAAATTCGAAACCTCAAGCCACATATGTTAGACAACAAATATTTGGCATAATTGGCATTTGGCTCCCCTTTATTTTCCCTCTATTTATTTTCCTTGGCCTCGGAATATGAGTTAAGCTTAGAAAAGGTCAAACGAGAGTAAGTTGGTTCTGCTAAGCCATTTGATGTTGTTAAAATTGTGATAGACAATTTTTAAAACTCTGCCAGCCGTTTGATATGAACTGAAAAAACATGTATGGATTCGTTTGAAATCTGTTAAAAAAAAAAAAAAACAGCTGTATTCCATTTTTAAAGACTCAATAAGTGAGAGCAGATGATTAACCCTTTAAAAATTGGAACAAATGGACAAAATTTTTAAAACTCTGCCAGCCGTTTGATATGTGCAATATGCTAAGAAGTGCCAGCTGTTTGGTCACGACGATGAAAGTCAAACGAGCTGGGACACGTGACAAACCTTTTTTACGGTCGTGGTCCGTGGAGACCCAAAAATTGACTAAACAAACCTTAAACGGAAGCAAGCCGTTTGCTCTCCACTTAAAACATTAATAAAATATTTTATTAAATTTGGTGGTCTTTTAATAATCTGCAAAATGAAGTGGTCTTGACTTGAGCAATGCCTAAATGTTTTAAGTGGTTGATATTTTAATTTTATTTTTTTGGGTGATGGTATGAAAAGACACTCTAAAATTTTGAATTTTCTCCAGAGCTGCTTTGAAACTAAGAATATTGCTAGGCATTTTTTTTTTTTTTTTTTTTTTTTAAGATATTGCTAAGCATCTTCACCTCCAATATATACAGGTAATGTTAGGAATTATCTTTTTGTTGTCTTTTTATTATTTTAAAGTTGATGTGGCTTTTCAAATTATCATTGGATTTGAGGTGAATTATTATTAGATTTTGATCTATTGGTAATTTTAAAATTCAAATCGACTTTAAAATGATAAAAAAAAAAATAGCAAAAAATGATTCCTAACATTACTCAAATATATATATATGAAAAACAAATACAGGAAGTATGAATTTTACTTTGCACAGAGGACAAAATAAATTAATGAAATTTCCAATTTAAAAATCTTAATTTTTAAATTGTGTTGAAAAATAGAGCTTCTAATTAATGAAATTTAGTCGATCATAAAATATACTTGGTCTATAAAAGCCATTTCCCCAATATTTGATAAGAAAATGAAAAACACGATTAAACCAATAAAAAAATATCTTCTTTTTTTTTCTTCTATAAAATTAGAAAGAAAAGATAATTTTCTCTAAAATCTTTAGTCGTCGACTGACTCCGTTTGGGAATTACCGTTGAGTTGTTTGAGAGCCACACGGCATGCAGATGATCTACATTTCATTTGCAGGAGCTCAACGTCTTTGTATTAATCGTCAACGTGCGGCGTACATACTGATCACGCAGCTTAAGGTGAAAACCCCCTTTCTCCTTATTATTTAATAGTTGTAGAATATGTATTGCTTAATATTCATGACTCCTCTTTTGTCCATAAACTGTCACATTTAATTTCTCTTGCTATGCATAAGAATTTTGCCCTTATTTTGTACATATTTTTCTCCTTATAATAAATAGTTATAGAATATGTAGTGCTTGTTCTTGACGCCCCTCCTTTCTCCGTAATTAAACTGTTCGAGCGTGGCTCCTTTTTACTTGTACCTTTCTCTTGCTATGCATAAGAATTTGTATTTCTTTGCTCTTTTTTCCACCAGCTAGCATCAGTTGACATTTCAGTTATCACATAAAATCCTAATTTAGTTCTAAATATTCTGTGAATATCAAGGATTTAAAATATACTTATAATTTAGAAAAGAAAAGGTCAACAGGAGATTTTGCAGCATCATGGGAATTCGATCTTCCAATATATGTTTTAATGCTGGTTACCCTTGTCTTTGTCATTAGGAAATTTAAGAAAGGCAACTTAATTGCTAGATGGCAGAATCCGCAAGTGCAGAAATTCAAGAAGAAGCAAATGCTTTGATAATAAATGTCAATGAAAATTCTGAAAGTGAATGGGAAGCAAACAGTGCAAGCGGAAATGAAAGTCAAAATGGAGAAGTTGATACAAAAGCCAACTTGCTAGACAGAGCGTTGGCAAATAATATCACACAAATGCTAGAAAGTTCGGAGCCTCCCTTATCACCTGAATGTTGTATCTACAAGGTTCCAACTGATCTTCGCAAAGTGAACGAACAAGCTTACACTCCTGAGGTTATATCAATAGGGTCTTTTCATCATGGCGATGAAAGATTGAAAACCATGGAAAAGCTTAAAGTGACATATTTCAAAATATTTGTGGAAAAGGTTGAGCTAAATGTGGAGAATTTAGTAACCACTATAAGGGATAGGGAAGCACGTGTTCGTCGTTGTTATTCACATGCTAGCGGACTTAGTAGTGATGATTATGTGAAAATGATCCTGCTGGATGCGAGCTTCATTATTGTGGTTTTTCTTCTACGCTGCAATAAAGAATGGAGGCGTTACTACAAGCTTACAACATTTTCGCGACGACGGTTGATGGCTATTGCATCGAGAGACATATGGTTAATTGCTTGAAAATCAACTTCATTTCTTTATTATTGAAGAATTATACAACCTTGCATTTCCATCTCGCTCAAACTACCATTCCTTCACTGAGCTTACTTGTGAATATTTTGAAGATTTAGTAAAAGGCCTTTTTTTGCATCAAAATAAACCCCCTATGACTTATCAAAAAAAAATTGAACCCCCTATGTATCCTTATTCCACTTTTAAAATAATGCACTTTGCCGAATTGTTAAGAACCTTTTCTCTGCGTCAATCACAATGGCTAAAAAAAAGAAATCCTGACAAAAAAGACAATATACATTTGTACAGTGCGAGTCAATTGGACGAGGCTGGAGTGGAGTTTAAGGTGGGCTCAAGAGAATGCGTATTTAACTTAAAATTCACAAAATGAGTGCTGGAAATACCATGCTTAACATTATCCGATAATACTGAGTCTGTTTTTCGAAACCTCGTGGCCTGGGAGCAATGTCACTATAAGGTTGACCATTATGTTACCGATTATATTCGCATATTGGATTTCCTTATAGACACGGACAAAGATGTGGATTTACTTGTGCGAAAAGGGATCCTGGTTAATACTTTGGGCGATAGCAATGCAGTGACAACTTTGGTCAATAGGCTCGGCCTACAAATTTTTTTATTTGAAATGAACCCAAATTATTCTTGTCTTTGTGAAGAATTGAATACATTCTACAAGGTTCCTTGCCATAGTTGGAAGGCTATTTTGAGACGTGATTATTTCAGCACTCCTTGGAGAACTGCTTCCACTACAGCTGCCGTTATTTTGTTGGTGCTCACTTTCATACAAACTATATACTCTATCATCTAATTACGGCAGAAATGAAGTTTGTGTAGTTCTAATGGTATTGGATTGTATTGTGATAACATGTGAATCAAATTGTAGTCTACTACTTGGAAATTTTAAATTTTAGTTAAGTACTAATTTTTTTGCTTTTGCACTCAATTATAATCTTGCACCTTTTTTTTAAAAAAAAAAAAAAAAAATTAATATTGTAATAGTATATGCTCTATTTGTAATATTCTTTATACTCTTTGAATCATATTTTTAAATTATACACTTTGAGATATTTTCAATCAATCATTCTACCAATTGCTATTTTGTTCTTAATTCTTTTAGTTTGTTCCTATTTCTGACTCTCTCTCTCTCTCTCACTCATATTATTAGCTCATTGTCTAGTAGTTATATATATATTTTTATATATATCAATGGCTCTGTTACAGTGGTTACGCTTGCAATAGATTAATAAACCCACAAGAAAAGAAGTTTTGGAGATACAGAAAAGTTAGGTCGTAATTAATAAAGGTGCCCCTAATTTTGTAATTAGGATTTAGGACATTCCATGCGGTGTACTCGTTTAGTGGCCACCAAAGCCCATGGAGCCCACACTACAAATTTTTTTGCATTTCAAGACGTGGACCACGCGTAAATAGGTAGCCACGTGGCATTAGCGACGTGGACCACGCGTCGTTGATCCAGTTGTCACGAAATGCCGGATCGCGACATGGACAAAGTGTCCACGTTGCCATGTTGCGATGTGGCACTTTGTCCACGTCACGACCCATAAACTTTTTGTAATCAATATTCACCTGCTTGGACTTGGAGCATGTTTGGGCATCTATTGAATTGGAACCGATTAAATTATAATTGTTTGCGAATGGGGATGATAATCGTTAACTTGGACTATAAGGCTAGTTGGAAGTCATAACTTGATATTATTATTGTTATAGTTAATAGTAAGTCATACTAGTACCTGAATTTCCTTATTGACACTACCAAAGATGTGGATTTACTTGTGCAAAAAAGGATCCTGGTTAATGTTTCAGGCGACAGCAATACAGTGGCAACTTTGGTCAACAATCTCAACAAGCATGCTTCTGTTTTAAACACAAACTTTGACTATTGTCGTCTTTGTGAAGATTTGAATGCATTTTATTAAGATCCTTGGCATAGTCGGAAGGCTACCTTGAGACGTGATTATTTTAGCAATCCTTGGAGGACTACTGCTTCCATAGCTGCCATTATCTTGCTAATTCTCTCTTTCATACAGACTATATGCTCTATTATCTCATTACCATCAATCTGAAGTTTGTGTAATTCTAATAGTATTAGATTGCATTGTAATAACATTTTATTGTTCCATTATTTTTATTGTTTTAGGAGTCTTAAGGGTTATGGAATTGTAGTCTACAACTTAAAAAGACAAAAAAAAAGAAAAAACACCTCAGTACAAACTTTTGGCTTTCGCACTCAATCATAATCTGCCACATTTTTTATTTTTAATACTGTAATACTATATGCTCTATTTGCTATATTGTTTATACTCTATGGAATCGCATTTTTTAATTATACACGTTGAGATATTTTCAATCAATTAAGCTATCAATTGTTATTGAAGATTTGAAGACAAAAAATTATGTAATAATAAAGGTGCATGTACAAAATTATAGAAAAAACTTTTTTTCTTTAATTTTTTTATTATTGTCATAACTGTTAGTACAGTTCCGGTATGGTGTGAACACGACTCGTCCTTTTAAGCTCTTCAGGTTTTCTCAATAATCTTGCAAAACAAGTAAACCTCATAGACCCTTTTGAGAGTCTCACTCCGATGCTTAAGTTAACTTTTGAGAATAATCGTCTGCTTAATCCAAAAAATTTCAATTTGGGTTAATGCTTGAGGTTTGGGCCTATTTATAAGCAGAATGATGTGCACCCTTACTGCTAAGGCTTCCTCATCAACCATTGAGTGAGATCCTTGGCAACGAATCCAGGATTAGCTTCAATCCCGAATTTTCAAGGATTGGGCATGATTTCAAAAGATCTGAACCATAATGTCTATCTTATTTTGTGATATTTTAATCCAGATTTCTTGGGACTAATTTGAATTTCTTGGGATGCGTTTGATACCCGAGTTCACAAGACATACTTGTCCTTAGCCTTGGCTGGCTAAGTTGAATCTCGGTCTCGGAATGTCTGCCTTCCTGAGACCCAATCCAATTATACCTCCTGTTTCGTATTCTCGAGAATAGTTATCTAGTGTCTATCTCTCAGGATAGAACTATCTCGGGAGTCCTGCTATCTTGGTTGCTTAGTATATACCTCTCAGGATAGGACCTTTGTAGGAGTTTTGTTATTTCTCCTTCTTGAGCCAATGCTGACCCAAAGACTCATGATTTAAGGATGGGCCGATCTGAGTTAGATTATTCTCAACAGTTACTCTCCAATTTCCTTATCCAAGACATTCAAATAATGAGAATTCTTTGTCTCAACAAGTTTGAGCTTCTGCCTGATACCCTTGTGGTTGTCTTTCTATCTCTCGGGATAGGACTACCTGGAAGTCTTGCTTGCTGAAAACCTGCAGAAAAGAAGAGTTAGATACATTGAAAATTAAGTACTAATACATATATCTCCTACTACTACTATTAATGAACACTTGAGCTTAGAAATCTTAACGTTGGGTGACTGTTTGAAAAAATTCAGACAGGTGATTGTGGGAGATTATTTATAAGATTTACCTGACCAAATAAAAATTGTGTTGCCCAATGATTCAGTCAGATGGGTCTCATAAATACTCTCTCATAATCACCTATCTAAATTTTCTTAAATTCAAATCAATAATTATAAAAAATCTTAATCCATGACTCTCACCCGCCACCAAGTAAAGTGGAGGAGGGGGTCGGGCGCTATTGTATTCCTTCTCCACGATCCGCTGTTGGCCTTCTTAACCAACTAGCGGCATTATAAATGGAGCATCATTTGTTTTCTATGGTAATTAATCACACCGCATTAGCAAGAGTGCCACATGAAAAAAGAGCTTAGACGTACAGATCGAGTGCGTTTTTCTTTCTTCGTAAAGACAGAAAGAAAAAGAGGTCGTGAATCTCAAGTGTTCATTAATAATAATAGTTTCTTTTTTTTTTTCACTTGTCTTAAAAAAATTAATTTCAAAACATTTTAATTTTTTTTTTCACTTTTTATACACATTAATCATTTTTTTATAACTGAAAAAAATATACTACAAAATAAAACTTTTTTATTTTTTTATAAAATAATTCTAATTTTTTTTTTTTATACTTTATATCACATAAACCCATTCTTACTATTATTCAAACAAAAATTTTCCAATTCAACCGTTTACCACACTTGAAAAGTCAAATGAGGTGGCCAGCTGTTTGCTCTCTACTTAAAACATTTTGCATAGTTCAAGTCAAGACCACTTCATTTTGCAGATTATTAAAAGACTACCAAATTAATAAAATATTTGTTGTTTCGTGGATTAAAAATAAATTATATTAAAGCCAACCTACCGCAGAATATTTAAATACTTTTTTTTATTATTATTATTATTATTATTATTATTCAAAGACTTGATTATTATAAAATAAAATAGAAAAAATAGAAGGAAAGAAGAGGAAAACACAAAAGAGAGAAAATGCTACTTTACTTCTTATTTCTTTGAGTACTTTTGATTACAAAAGATATGAATATATAAGCTAATAGAGGGGAGTACATCCCACTAATCATGACACACAATCATGAAATATTAAAGTGAAAAATATTGAGGAAATTAAGTAGGAAAATAAGGAAAGATATTGGAGAGGAAATCAATGAGATATTCTTGATATGTTGCAATGGCTCTTTATTTTCTAACACTCACCCACAAACTAATGGGAGGAACTTCCTTAAGTTTGTCTTCTGCATCGAATCATCATCATCATGAAACTTTTTTTTTTTTTTTTTTTTTTTTGTGTGTGTGTGTTGGCCCGAGCTTGCAAATTGTGCCTCAAAGGCAAAAAATAAAGCCAACTATGGGCCAAAAGAAATTAAAGACAGGCTTAAGTTTTGAAACATTATTACAAACAAGAGATTGGGCAAAAGAGAAGATGGCCAACTATGGGCTTAAATGAGCTTGGGTCTTTGAACATTTGCCTCAAACTTGAAATTTGGGCCAAGAATTGGCCAAAGAAAAAAATGGCCAACTATGGGCTAAAGAGAGATTTTCCTTTCTTCTTCTTCTTCTTCTTATTCTTCTTCTTTGTTTGTTTGGTTTTTTTTTTTTTTTTGCAACGTCTTCTTCATAGTACAGCACAAGACAAAACAAATAAAAGAAAAAATGGACTAAAAAAAAAACGTGCATAGACAGGAAATAAAACCAAAAAAAGAAACTGCAACTTGTGGACAACCTCAATAGGAGAGTTCACAGTGGATGGAGAAGGGACGGAAACTTGAGGATTCGCAGTCGGAGATGGTGCCAGAGGTGGGAGACTTGGCCGGTGGAGAAGTCGTCGGGGAAGGATGCCAAAAAAGACGTCAGAGGTGATGCTGCAGTGGAGCACAAAAACTTTGCGGCAAGGGGCTTGTGATATGCATTTTTATTTATTTTTTTTATTTTTATTTTTTTGAGTGAAAGAGAGAAAATTGGGGAGATGGAGATGAAAACTAAGATAGATTAAAAACTAGGAGAGTTTCTGTGTGGATGGAGTTGGGATATTGGGAATGGCAGAGATGAAGCTCTGGTTTTTAGGCAGATCCATGTGATGGGTAAGACGTGTTTGATAAAAGGGCTGAAAGAGTGTGTTTGTGACGACCCGTTTTTTTTTTTTTTTTTTTTTTTTTTTTTTTTTTTTTTTTTTTTTTTTTAAAAAAAACATCCACATAATCATTAATCCCTTAAAATATAAACGGATCTTCACAGTGGCACGACTACATGTCGCAAAGCCAACATATGTACATACCCCATAATATGTACCTGGCAAATCAGAGTATAACATCTATCAACTATGCAGCGGAAAACATAACCTAATAGCGGAAATCACATCTTATACATCTATCACAAATAATTACAACAAAGAGCCATTAAATGTCTATATGATTAAATCTTTCCACGAATTAAATAAGTGACATAAATGGTTTTGTACAATAACAAGTGACACAAACGTCACAAGCCATAAACCAAACCTATAAACAAGTGGACAACCCGTGGTCCACCAATTACGACTGTTGCGGCGTGCTTCAATCATAACATCCAAAATACCCTTCTACAATGCTACCAACTACGACCGGAATACCTGCAGCCAAAAGAACATCATCTATACGGTTGTGGGGGTTTGCCACATCCGTATAGGTGGAATTATGAGCCCACCGCCTTAGCATACATAAATACACTAAGACCTCAGAGGTATACTATTCACTGAGTTTTCGCAAATAACCAACTTTTCATTTTTAGTCGTGCGAACACTATAACAGCTACCAATTTCATAAACTTTTGTTTGAAAAACCCCCATAGCTGATATAGCAAACACCGACTAATAGAAAACATTTAAATACTGTGGGCAGCTAGTATTATACGAAAAAGATTCGTTATAGAACACAATGGCATTTAAACCATGCAACCATCCGATACCAATATACATAAATTCTTTTTCTATCAAGACTTTTATGCATACTAATACGTCTAGCAAAACTACATTTAAATCATGCAACCATCCGATACCAATATACATAAATTCTTTTTCTATCAAGACTTTTATGCATACTAATACGTTTAGCAAAACTACAATGTACTTATCATGAAAACATCACACAATTTAAACAATGCTATGCATGCTCATGACAGTCTTTTTGTTCATTGTGAGCCTTACGCTCTCTTCCATTATTATGAGCCTTACGCTCTCTTCTTTATTATGAGCCTTACGCTCTCTTCGTTATTATGAGCCTTACGCTCTCTTCTTTATTATGAGCCTTACGCTCCCTTCATTATTATGAGCCTTACGCTCTCTTCGTTATTATGAGCCTTACGCTCTCTTCGTTATTATGAGCCTTACGCTCTCTTCGTTATTATGGGCCTCATGCTTTATGCTTTACAATTCTAACTCTATACTCCTATTCTTTGCAAATCATGCTTTCTTCAAATACTATGAACCAATCAACATGAAATTTCATCATTCTTCTTTGCATAATTAAATCTCAACTACGACACACTTTCAAATACTTCAATCAATTCAAAACCTTTCATTCATGCATCATTTCATAACATCATTGATATTTCAACATAATTGAAACTACTTAAAACATCCAAAACATACATGTTAACATATCGTTGGTTCAGTAACAAAATCACATATCATTTGCATTTCTATAAAATACATAAAAATATCTTTTCTCAGTGAGTAGAATACTCACCTGACTGCGCGGATTTAAGTACTAGGTCTCCTAGACACCACCTTGCAATGCGTCACTGTGAAAATACACATTACACATTATTTGACCTTTCTAGTATTAGACCGACATTTAACTCTTAAATTGCTCAAGGGCTAACCCTTGAAAAACCCATAATATTTTAAGGGTACTCACCCATAAATCTAGACACTACCTAAACTCAATTGACACTAACCCAAAGTATTTACTTGGGTTAGATATTAAAATCACCATCTCAAATAATTTCCTATAACATCAAATATTAATCCCAAATTATAATCGTTAATCTATAAATTATTTTCACTAACATTTTCTCAATATTATTAACCCTAATATTATTTCATAAATATTTTTACATCAATTACTAACATATTAACACGATTTAATCATCTAGATTTTTAATCACTTAAAAACCCCAAATTAGTTTAACCTATCAAATTAGGGTCTATAAACTTTAAATCATAATTTATAAACACTACCTTAAACACAATATTATTAACCCAATAGCTTTTACTAAGGGTTAATCACAATAAATAGCATTTTAACAAAATACCCGAAAACTAATGTCTATAGAAAACTTACCAAAAATTCGCCAAGCAAAGACCAAATGCTCGGGAAGCTCCTAGCAACTCCAAACTACCCAAAATCTAGAGAAAATGTCAAGTTAAACTCATCTCTATAAGATTTATAAAAAATCTCCAAAAATGCTAGTTTAGCGATTTACCTCAAAACGATCGGTAGAAACGTAGATCGAGCTTCGTAGATCACGTCACCGAAGTCGGATCGAAGATCGGACCGTTGGATCTTCGTAGATCAAGGATTTTCTATAAAAATCCATAAGAGAAAAATAAGGAGGAGAGGCACTGCCTCTCCGAAAAAAATAAGAAAAGGCCACTTTTCTTCGGAAAACAAGGCGCATTGTTCATTTTTTTTTTTTTTGTCTGGAAGGGCCAAGTGGCCCTTCCTTTAAGTGAAGGTGGGGCGCAGGTGGCGCCCCACACTTCATTTATTTATATATATATATATATATATATATATATATATATATATATATATATATATATTTTTTTAATTTTACTTTTAACTTTTCTTTTTCTTTTAATTTTATTTAATTTTATTTCTTTTTGTTATTTCATTTTCTTTTCTTATTTAATTTTATTAATTAATTTCTTTTATGTTTATTTTTCATTTCTAATTTATTTTCGATTATTTCAATTTCTATTTTATTTGGACTTTAAAAATATTACTTTTTACATTTTTTAATAATACTAAAATTATTTTAACCATTCATTTACTCAAATTTTATACTCTAAATATTAAATAATGTCCCGGACATTACAGTGTTGCAGCGAAGAAGAAACCAAGATCGTGAGGTGTTAGCCAAAGGGTTCTAATACAATGTAAAATCACTACTTATCCTAAAAGCTTAAGTTAATAAGAAGAGGTAAATTTAATCACTTAATCAATACTTTAACACTCCTCCTCACGTGTGGGTTCAGACTTCCTTCTAATAGATGAGGCTCAACACGTGGAATATTTAATATGTTAAATGCATATCAAGAATCAATACAATGTAGTGCTTAATATATATATAAAATTTAAAAAAAAAATAGTCCTTAATATATTTCTGCTCTTTCTTCCGCTCTTTCTCTCTTTCACATATACTCTATTTCATATATTTATTTTAACATGGTATCAAAGCCTATTTTGATCCCTCTTTTGGATTTATTTTTGCCTATTTTGTTGTGATCTGCGGCTCAATTCATTGGCGAAACTTGGCATAATATAGTTTGGACCTTTATAGGATTAACGGCTAATTTCTGTTTCCAACCATCATTGTAAGTTGCGGTTTGATCCCTCATGGGATTAACGGATATTCTCCGTTCTCCGGCCGTCTCTTTCAGCCTTTTAGCACAATGTGGTTTGGCCCTTCACAGGATTGACAGTTAGTTACCGTTCTCCAACCGTCATTGTTAGTTGTGGCTTAGCCTCTCATGAGATTAACGGCTTGTCTTCGTTCTTCGGCCGTCACTTTCAGCCATTTTTGCCGGCACCGTTTTGATCCAACTAGCGACTTTGGCTGCATTTAAATTCGGCTTCTAATTTCAAACTCAAGGTTCTAGAATTTTCTACCTTGAATTTGAGGGGGATGTTAGAATATATTATTGTCTTTTCTATTAGAATTTATTCTCTACTTTAATTACTATAGGGTTCTTTAATCACTACTCATAGACTCTCTATATATAGAAGTCTCTTGTAATATGTTATGTATCACTACTCAATACAATGTAGTCATTAATATATTTCTGCTCTCTCTTCCTCTTTCTTTCTTTCACATATATTCTCTATTTCATATATTTATTTCAACAATTATAAAAAATTCACGTGAACAAAAAATTAAAATAATTACTTTATTGATTTTTTTATTATAATTTTTTAAAAAAAATACAAAATAAAAGCTTCAGTGAAAAAGCCTGTAAAAGTTTATGACAACACGACTCATCTGTCGTGGCAATGATCCATGTCGTAGAATATGGATAGTTGTGTACGGTAGAACGTGGGATTGATATCAAGCTCGAGTGCTCGATAATGCAAAAGCCCTTTTCGTGGAAACGTGATAACAAGTAAAAAAAAAACACAGAAAGACTAGTAGACAGACACGTCATTCACGAGCCTAGGAATAAATCCTTCTTCATATTAAATTATAATTCTTTAAAATTCTTAAGATTTCGAATTTTAAAAAATATTATTTAAAAATAACAATTTTAAAATATATAATTTTAAAAATGCAATTAAATTTTGACAAAATTTTAGTTTGATCTTTAAATTGCATGATAACCTTATAAATTTTGCGTTTTCAAAAAATACCTAATTACTTGTGATTTGAAAAAAAAATAAAAAATCAGTTTTCTATATTTTTAAATCATAATTTTTTTAAAAATACAATTTTTTCGACGATTTATTTTAAAATTATACTTTTTATTTACAAAATCACAATTCCGAACATACCACATGCATGAATTCAACATTTATCCCCTCAACAATAATTATCATATTTTGATTCTTGAAAGTGAAAAGCTGATATGATAAAATTTAGATGATTTAATTTGAAAATAATAACTAATATTTGAATAAATATGCTCAATAAAATACATTAAGTTTAGAGGCAACGTTGATCCTTCATATAATATGTTACATTTACTTATACACATATGAGTGTAAAGAAGATTGATCGTGTCACTTTACTTTTTTCTTTTTTTCTTCTTCTTCTTCTTCTTCTTTTTTTTGTCTTTTGCTTAATTTATTATGTATTTTCTGTTATGTTTCTTGTTTTTATTTATTTATTGGGTTTTCTTTTTTTTGTAAACGTCCCGCTTTTACAAAAAGCGTAAGTGAAAATTTCGAATATCCATGCGACATTACGACATGATCAGAATTGAGATTTGACAACGAAATATATATATATATATATATTTTTCTTAAAACTTAGGAATATAATAAAATATGACCAACATGTTTTCACATAATAATTATACATCAAGCATTAACGCATGTGGCACATGCAGCACTGATATAACATAACTATTGTTTTAACCTTGTACAAACCAACACATATAAATATTACATATTAATAAGTAATACATAAAATCTCATTCATAAACATTAGGATCGGTATAATAATCCCGATGGTCCTGACGTATCTTTTGCCTTGCATAAATATGTATGTGATTGCGGTTATCACCACAATTCTATATTGTGATCAAGTGAGTCAACTGTCTTTAATAATATAATAAAATACTTATCTATTTAAAAGTATATTATGAAAGAATATGATGACAGTTATATATACGTATACACAATCTCATTTACAGTTCTATAAGTACAGTCTCATTTATTTACTTTATTAAATTGGCTGATGCTTAATGAATGAATGGAATTTTGGGCAGGTGTTGGAGCCTTCAAAAATAGATTTGGTTGAAGCAGACGAGATTTTGGTTTTGGAGTTCGCGGAGACACTTCATGTGACGTCCCACATCGCCTGGGAATGAGGATGTGCTTATATGTATAAATGCACCATTTATGACACAACGCGTTTTAAAGCCGTGATGACAATGAACCTATCAGAACTCCGCAGTTAAGCGAGCCGCTGCGAGAGCAATCCTAGGATGGGTGACCTCCTGTGAAGTCTGGTATGGGGAGCCAAAAGCGGACAGTATTGTGTCATTGGGGGTGGATCGTTACAAATGGTATCAGAGCCATTGCCCAGCCTGAGATGGTGGGAGCGTGCACAAGCCCATGAGGGTCGCCGGCGGGTACTCGCGGGGACGCCAAGAATGGGGTGATCCCATGAGGGTCGCCAGCGAGGACGCTGGGTCCAAAGGGGTGGTGATTGTGACGTCCCACATCGCCTGGGAATGAGGATGTGCTTATATGTATAAATGCACAATTTATGACACAACGCGTTTTAAAGCCGTGATGACAATGAACCTATCAGAACTTCGCAGTTAAGCGAGCCGCTGCGAGAGCAATCCTAGGGTGACCTCCTGGGAAGTCTGGTATGGGAAGTCAAAAGCGGACAGTATTATGTCATTGGGAGTGGATCGTTACACTTCAGATTGGGATCGGAGTTCTCCGTATCGGGTTTGAAGGAAATTTGAATGACAAAATGAAGGGGTTCTACAGAAGGTAGAATTTTCTGTGTTATATTTGTTGATGAGAAGATTTAATGAAATAGAATTTCTTAAGACAACAGTAAGCTTTTAATTGAACGCAGCTTGATACAATAAAATCTATTTCCTCTGTTTGGTTTTATACAAGTTAATCAGTTGTGTTTTGTTTTGTTCCTAAGAAAATGTAAGCAGAGAAAGAGATTGGAATTAGAGGTTCTATATTTGCGTTGGAGTTAGCTTCTGTTTGATAGAACTGAAAAGCTCAGAGCTGAAGTATTAGTGCCGAAGATCTAAGCGGGATGGATATTAGATGGAATTCAATTAGACTTTTTTGATAAATACAACCATTTATGATACCTTTTTTAGTGCATTTGGTGAGAAAATAATGTGTACTAAAAAGGAAGAATTTGGTGGCGACAAGTAGTGTCGGGATGTGGTTGTGATGATGCCAATTTTATTAATCATGTGTGTATATGTTTGAGTTATTATTTTCCTTTCAGTAAATATGAGCATAATGGTGAGAAGAAGAATATGGCCGTTACGCAGTTTGAAGCAGCTGATGCTAGGCGATGCTTTCCATGTTGGGATGAACCTGCTTGCAAGGTGTTGTAAGCTCTCTCTCTTGGTTGATTTAAGCTCTTGTACTTCTTTGCATCTTTTGCTGAAATCAAATCTTAATTCCTAACCCACTTCATAATGCTTGCTTTGATTGTTGTGGCTAAATAATTTAGGGACTGAAAGTAGACATGCCTGATCATGCTACAAATGAATGCAAATTTTCTGGCATTGGGAGTTGCAGGCTACATTCAAAATCACATTGGATGTGCCATCTGAACTAGTAGCTCTTTCCAACGTGCCAATTGTTGAAGAAAAAGTGAATGGGCATCTGAAGACAGTTTCATATCAAGAATCACCAATAATGTCTACATATTTGGTGGCAGTGGTTGTTGGTTTGTTTGATTATGTGGTAGATTGTACATCTGATGGTAAAATCAAACACTATGCCCATTGTTTCTTGTGGCAGTACAACCCTTGTTCTTGATAGTGTAATCTTACATCTGTATACAGGGGTCAAAGTTTGAGTATACTGCCAGGTTGGTAAGGCAAATCAAGGGAAATTTGCATTGACTGTTGCTGTTGGAACACTTGAATTGTACAAAGAGTAAGTTGTCCCGTCAATTACTGCCAATTTATTGAGCACTAGTCAGAGCATGACACTTCTTTAGCTAAAGACTACGTTTAATTGGACACTGGAATGTAATTACTTGTTATCGGTTAGTTGTTACATTTTTGTGCTTATGCTGCATTATGTGGAATTCGAATTGACCATTATAAAATGTTCAGATACTTTGCTGTGCCTTACTCTCTACCTAAATTGGATATGGTTGCAATCCCGGATTTTGCTTCTGGGGCCATGGAGAATTATGGTTTAGTTACATACCGTGAAACAGCTTTGCTCTACGACGATCAGCTAGCATTCTGCGGCTGCCAATAAGCAGTGGGTAATGCGCATATTTTGAATGCTTCTTTCTTTGTTAGAATTTAGTTTGGCAAAAAGGATACCCAGTTGTCTCTGTCAAAGTCAAAGACGAGAAATTGGCGTTCTAGCAGGTTTCTTTTGTCTTATGTCATTCACCTATTTTATCAATAACATATATCATAACTCGGATGCATTGTCAGCTGTCTTATTTTGTAATATTTCAGTTAATAATAATATTTTTGAGAACTCACTGAGTTCTAACAATAAATGCGATAATGGCGGTCTCAATTTCTGTCAGGTGGTTCCCATGGGGATGGGCATTGGATTGTGCCAATAACATTGTGCTGTGGCTCATATGATGCGCGCAAGAATTTTTTACTGCAAACAAGGTCTGAAACTCTTGAAATCAAGGAATTCCTTAGTGATAGAAGCGGTGCAGCATCTGCTTGGATAAAAATTAATGTTGATCAGACTGGTTTCTATAGGGTGAAATATGATGAGGACCTTTCAGGTAGACTCAGATATGCAAATAGAGAGCAAATACTTATCTGCAACAGACAGATTTGGTAATTTGGATGTTTGTACTCATACTTGCTTTGTCCCATTGATGGCAGAAAAGAGCACTTAACAATATCTTCCTTTAACAGGCATTCTGGATGACTCATTTGCCCTTTGTATGGCACGCCAGCAGTCTTTGACCTCATTGCTAACCTTGATGGGTGCTTACAGGGAGGAACTTGAATATATTGTGTTGTCTGATTTGATTAGTGTAATGTTCACATCCTCATCTTGTCTAAGATTATTTCAGATTTGGGATTTCTAAAAGTACTATTTAAAAAAAACGAACTAAATTCGTAGCAATAATCCTCCCCAAAACTGTGTTGAAAACTAAGAATATTGCTAAGCATCTTAACCTTGAATTCACATCTTCCTCAAACTTTCATTCCTCCACTCAGCTTGCCTTTGAATTGCTTGAAGTTTACAACAGTACTCAAAATATGTCTCCTTATCCCAATTTGAAAATAAAGCACTTTATTGATTTGTTAAGAACCCTTTTTTTTTGGGAGGGCTTCTATCGCATAGCCTACCACAAAAGGCAATGATGTCGTAATTGAGCATTCGTATAGTGGGAGCCAGCTGGAGGAGGCAGGAGTGAAGTTTAAGGTGGGCTCCAATGAATACGTATTTGACTTAAAATTCACAAACGGAGTGCTGAAAATGCCACGCTAGCTTATTGGTTACACAATTATACATAGCATATTTTTCCAAACTCTACGGCCTTGGAGCAATGTCACTTTATGTTGGATGATTATTTACCAATCATATTCGTGTATTGAATTTCTTTATCGACACCGCCAAAAATGTAGATTTACGTCTGCTAAAGGGGATCTTGATTTTTCCTCCGGGCCACAGCAATGGAGTGAAAACTTTGGTTTAACAATCTCTCGAAATATCTTGCATATTTTCAAACAAAATCCGATTATTTTCTTCTTTGTAAAGATTTGAATTCATTCTATGAGGATCCTTGGCATAGTAATTGGAAGGCTACCTTGCATGAGACATGATTATTTTAGTAATCCTGGGAAAACTACTACTGTAGCTACTATAATCTTGCTAGTCCGAGCACTTTCACACAAACTGTATGCTCAATCATCTCATTACCATTAATCTCAAGTTTGTGTAATTCTAATGACATTTAATTGCATTGTGATAACATTTTATTGTTCAATTATTATTATTATTATTATTATTATTGTTTTAGGAGCTTGAGTTTTGTTAACGTTGGATTGCACTCTACAACTTGGAAAATTTAAATTTGACTGAAGTACTATTTTTTTTTTTTTTTGTCACTCAATATAAAATTAACACCTTTTCTTTTTATATTGTAATGCTATAGCCTATATGCTCTATTTGCAATATTCTTTATACTCTTTGAAATTATTATTTTTAATTATATACCTTGGGATATTGTCAATCAATTATTCTACCAATTGCTATTTTTTTTCATAATTCTTTTAATTTATTCCCATTCCTTTCTCTCTCTCATATTATTGCTACATGCATCTAGTAGTTAGGTAGATAAATACGTTTCAAATAAAGGAAAGAGAAAAACCTTCAACGGCTATGTAATACTAGTGGTTAGGCCAGCAATAAATGAATAAACCCGTAAGAAAAGAAGAGTTGATACAATGAAAAGTAGGTACTAATAAAGGAGCATGTACAAAAGTAAAACATAAAATGAATTAAAGAAGCAATATATATATATATATATATATATATATTATTGTCGTTACCCAAATTCTATCATAGATTGGTGGCATATATAGGGAATTTGTGTTTCATAAACCAAAGTAGAAATTCATTCTCCATAATTAACCATCTCTGTGACATTTTGGAAGCACATGCAACAAATATGTAGTTCATGTACCAAAGAGCCAGGCAAAATGGTCAGTCAGTATGAGGCTTTTAACCGTTTATATATACCTTCCTCTATTACTCTGATGTAGGGTTGAGCATGGGGGGCTGGGGCTGGGGATGCCCCTTTTTTGACCTCGTACAGTCGTACTCTGCTAAAATCTCCCTGCATCCGTGTGGAGCGGATGGGGATGGGGCGGGGATATACGGGGCAGGGATCCACGGGTATGCGAGGATCCCCGCGGGTATAGAACACCCAAATAAAGAAAAAATCTAAGAACCCATCTCCATAAACAAAGAAACACAATCTCTATAAACAAATAAACACAATCAAACATACAAAAAATAAACATATAGATTCAATATACCAAAACAATTGTCAAAAACAAAATTCTAATAACAAATGAATGAGGAAAAAATAGGAAGAAGCAAACCGGGAAATTGGCATCAAGTCCATTACCGAAGCAGGGTCTCCAAGAAAAAGAGGCAAGTGGGGTCATCGTCAACTGTGAGCACACACATTCCAATGGGAAACTGATATCTGAGGTCGTCCATTACAGGCTCAATGATCATTCTATGAAGATTGGCGCAAGGGGAGGGGGCGGCTGTAATTTTGGGAAGAAGAAGAGAAGAAGTAGAAAGAAGAGAAGAAGGGCTACTGCACTAGGAAGAAGAAGAATTTGGAAGATAAAAGAAAAAGAAAATATATGAGAAGGGGGGAGGGGGCGCTCTAACACTAAAAATTAGGTTTTTTTTTTTTTTTTTTTTTTTTTTTTTTTTTTTTTTAATTTACATGGGGAGGGGCGGGGATCCGGGAAAAAAAAAAAAGACTAAACCCGCTCCCTGCCCCGCCCCGCACGGATTGGTTAAAATCCAACCCATAACCGTAAAAAAAACACTTAAAAGTTAAAACTGCGTTTTTAGGGGTGAGGCGGGGCGGGGGTTTGGGTTGGGACGGGTTCGCGGGTTTTTGCTCGCCTCTACTTTGATGTTTGATTTTTGTGCTGCTCATTAAAATTAAGGCTCCATTTGTTTTGGTATAAATCATATTTTATGGTGTTTGGTGTAATCGAAAATAATAGTCAAACTTATAATATTTTTATTTTGACCAAAAAAGCTTCTTTAGTTTCAGAAAATGATTTTCATTTTTAAATTTTGTAAATCATTTTTTGAGTTTGAGTTTCTCATTCTTAAATTACCGAACCACCACTTAAGCCAGCACTAGGCCACAGCCGAACTACTGCAAAGCCATCTCTGGACCACTATTGAGTTATCCTTAGACCACCACTAATCGAGCCACTCTCAGATCATACCATTATTGAGCTACCCCGAACAACACCGAGCCACCCCTTTGTCAAGTCACCCTTCTATCCATCTCAATTAAAAAAAAAATAAATAAATAATAGTAGATTGACACTGCCACGTGAACACCTCATTATTATTATTATTTTTATATAATGTAAAAAAAAAATGCTGACGGAGCTTAATGGATATCACTTTATTGGACCGAATACCCATGTAAGGATTCGTTTGAAATACTTAGAAAAAAGAAAAAAAAGAAAACATAAACAGCTATATATATATATATTCAATTTTTAAAGACTTAATAAATGAGAGCAGATGACGCGTTTACTTGTAAATTTATTTTATATTAAGTTTATTAACACTAAGAAATGCAATATGCTAAGAAAAGTGCCAGTTGTTTGGTCTCCCCGACGAAAGTCAAACGAGGTGGGACACTTAGGTGCGTTTGGGTATTGAATTTTGAGAATTAGAATTGAATTTTAATTCTATTTACAAATATCGAGGTAAAAAATTGTGTTTGGATGTTGAATTTTGAGATTGAAAAATATTATATTTTAATGGTAAAAAATGATTGGAAGTTTAAAAAGTTGTGTATAATGATTGGTATTTTGAAAAGTTGTGTAAAATAATAATTTATTATATATTGATTATTTAATTAAAAAATAAATAAATAATTTTTTTAAAAAAAAAAATTAAAAAAAAAAATGATGCAAGGGTACCCATTTGGGGGTGGCCGCGCGCCACCCCCGGAGGTGACCGGGGGAGGCCACGCGGCCACCCCCAAGGGTCGGGGGTGACCGCGCGGCCACCCCCCGATGGTCGGGGGAGGCCACGCGGCCACCCCCCGTGGTCGGGGGAGGCCGCGCTGCCACCCCCAAGGGTCGGGGGAGGCCGCACGGCCACCCCCAAGGGTCGGGGGTGGCTGCCAACCGGCAGCCACCCCTTGTGTTTTTAATTAATTTCTTTTAATTTTTTTTTATTTAAATTTGTATTATTTTATTATTTATATGTGGGACCCACGCGTTTTTTGGGAGACAGCTTGTCCTGCGCGTGGGTCCCAGCCATTACTCAAAATGTCAGCTTAAAATTCAAACGAAATTCGGGTCAAACTCGGGTATTCGGGCGGGTGGACGGGTTTTAGAAAAAAACCCGAGTGGAATAATTATTCCACTCGGTTGCCAAACACATCATAACAAACCTTTATTACCAAGTCAATATATTGTAGGACCTTAGGACCTACAAACCTTTATTACCAAGTCTAAATATTGTAGGACCTTAACAAACCTTTATTAGCAAACCTTCATTACCATCAAACGTTTTAAAAAAAAAATAAAAAAGTCTTTGAATAATCTGCAAAATGAAGCGGCCAATGGTTGGTGCGTAATTGGCTTTTATATTTGGGTTAAATATTTCTAAGGTTCCTGAGTTTTGACAATTTTATTTTTTAGTCCCTGAGTTTCAATTCGCAACACAGATGATACATCAATTTTGAGAAATGACCAAATTAGTACCTCGGTTAACTTCTCCGTCCAAAAATTAACGGTCCGCCACGTGTCAATCTCAGAAGTTGACACGTGGCACTATATAAAAAAATTAAAAATAAAAAATCTTTAAAAATTAATTAAAAAATTTAAAAGAATTGAAAAAACTAAAAAAAAAAAAAAAAAAAAGGGGGTGGCTGGAGGTGGCCGGCCGGTCTAGGGTGGCCGAACCACCCCCATGTGGTGGTTCGGCCACCCCCTGGACAGAAAAAAAAAAAAAAATCGGGTTTAGGGTTTTGCCCTTGGGGGTGGCTGAACCACCCCCAAGGGGCACGGGGGTGGTTCGGCCACCCCATGGTGGCCAAAGGAGCCACCCCCTTTTTTTTTTTGAGTTTTTTCAATTTTTTTTAATTTTTTAATTAATTTTTAAAGATTTTTTATTTTTTATTTTTTATTTTTTTATATAGTGCCACGTGTCAACTTCTGAGGTTGACACGTGGCGGACTATTAGTTTTTGGACGGAGAAGTTAACCGAGGTACTAATTTGGTCATTTTCCAAAATTGATGTATCATCTGTGATGCGAATTGAAACTCAGGGACTAAAAAATAAAGTTGTCAAAATTCAGGGACTAAAAAGGTTTTAACCCTTTATATTTTATCATTTCTTCTTGTCCCGCGAAACAAAAAAATATTTTATTTATTTGATGGTCTTTTAATAATCTGCAAAATGATAGTAATTTATTTGGTGGTCTTTGCAGATATACTTGTTTAGTCTTGATCTACCAAACATGTTTTTGTTTATAACCAAACCCTCTATTGTTTGAGTATAAATTTGAATCAATAAAGCAACTATATCCTATCGTTAGCTATTGATTGAGAGCCACACAGCGGATTCAGGTCGGCTCTATATATTGTAGGACCTTAGGCGATTTTTAGACGAGGCCTTTTTTTATATTTAATATATATATTATTATTATTTTTTAGTAATAATTTTTCTTGCTTTTAAGATTTAACATTTTATTGCTAGTAATAAATTTGTTGGCTTATATTTTTTTAGATTCAATTATATTTTTTTTATTCTTCTATGTTTAAAGCTTTTCATAACTAATGCATATTTCTAGCATACATTTATGATTAAAAATATTAAAAATAAAAAGATGACATAAAAGAATAATAGAATAGAACCTGGTTTATTAAAGACGATTTACTCTATAATATTAAAATTATTTAACACTTTTAACTTGTATAAGACATTTTTTTAATAATGAGTAATTAATTTATACAGACAAAATAATAAACTAGCATCCTTTCATAGTTCCATATGCCTAATATTAGTTTATTAATATAAGTTTTTGTTGAAAAAATAAATTGTAATTACTATTTTATAAGTGAACTAACTCCTTTCTAGCTTTTCCTTTTTGTTTTTTTAAAAAATAAATTATTGAAGTCGCATTGGAAAACAAAGAAAAGCCACACCTTTTCATCTTATCTATAACCACGACACCACGTCCACACATTTTGTTTGAAATGAAACAACCCACTATCAAAAGAATCAAGCTCTTCACATGATCGAAAACAAAGTGAAGAGATGTTAAAAAAAAACAGCAGAGTTCAACGGCTTTCAATACCTTACTTTAACTGGGTGTGAGATTGCCGAATGGAGCAGTGGTCCTACGCCTCCTAGCTCCTACTCCTTGGCTGCCGGAGGAAACTTTTGGTAATTTGCTGAGAGAGATTATTTTGTATTTTTTTTTCCAAAACAAATGAAAAGTCATATTTGCGTCTTCTATTGATTTTTCTATACGGGAGTTATAGTTTCAACTGGAAGGATAATGCAATATTGTTTTATTTTTATTTTTGCTTTATTTTTTTTTAACAAAATTTTTGTGTTCATAGTCATTTGACGGTTGGTTTTTCTATGTGAGAGTTCTTGAAAAGATAAATCATTGTATTTATTTTTCTTTGACAAAATCTTGTGTTTCTGGGCTTACAGTTGACTTTGCCATGAGATTTAGAGTCTCTCAAAGAAGAATTAATGTTTTTTTTTTTTTTTCCTTTCTTTAACAAAATCGTTATGCACTATAATTGGTTTTTTTTTTTTTTTTTTAACAAATATGTCTTTATTTTTTTTCATATTTTGGGGGCTTTTTTTGGGCAGTGCTACGGAGGAGCAGAATTTCCGGATTTCATCCGGAAATTCTGCTTTACAATGGCATATTTGTAATTACAATATTTACAAGTATGCCATTGCAAAGCAGAATTTCCGGATGAAATCCGGAAATTCTGCTTCTCCCAAGCATTATCCTTTTTCAGTGGGGGCTATTTTGGGAGCCTTTTTTCACTGGGGCCACTTAGGCCACCAGTGGCCTAGTGGTCAAGCCGGCCCAGAGCGGATCTACGTTTACATTTCATTTGCAGGAGCTGAAGGTCGTGTACTCACGCAGCTCAGGTTAAAAGCCGCATCTTCTTCTTTCTTTTTTTTTTTTCTTTTTTTTTTTTTTTCTTTTTCTTTTACCAGTTGAATAATCTCTTTCTCTCTCTCTGGTTTATACCATTCTATATATTTTGATAAAGCTCAATTAAAGTTGCAAGGAACTCTACGTGGTACTACTTCCTCTTGTTTTAAGTGAATAGCCAAAAATTTAGGGTTGTCTTTTGACCCAAAATTAGATCAAATCCTAATTTAGTTCAAATCAAAGATTCAAAAGATACTTAGATGGAACCTAGAAAATAAAAAAATAATTAAACACGAGATTTTGTAGCATCAGGAATTATCCTCCAATGTTTTTAATGCTAGTGTCGACCCTTGTCTTTGTTATTAGGAAATTTAAGAAAGGCAACTTGCTAGATGGAAGAATCAGCAAGTGCAGAAATTCAAGAAGAAGCAAATGCTTTGATAATAAATGTGAAGGAAAATTCTGAAAGTGAATGGGAAGCAAACAATTCAAGTGGAAATGGAAGTCAAAATGGAGAAGTTGATAGAGAAGCAGATTCTTCAATCGGAAATGAACATCAAGATAGAGCGTTGGCGAATGACATCATACAAATGCTAGAAAGCTCAGAGCCTCTCTTACCACCTGGATATTGTATCTACAGGGTTCCACATGATCTATGCAAATTGAATGAAAAAGCCTACACTCCTAAGTATATATCAATAGGGCCTTTTCATCATGGCGATAAAAGATTGGAAACCATGGAAAAGCTTAAAGTGAGATATCTTAAGATATTTGTGGAAAAGGCTGCGCAAAATCTGGAGAAATTATTAAGTACTCTAAGCGATAGGGAAGGAGATGTCCGTTGTTATGCAGAGACTAGCAGACTTAGCAGTGATAATCATGTGAAAATGATCCTCCTAGATGTGAGCTTCATTATTGTGTTTTTCCTGATCATATCCAAGCCTGGGGAATGGGAGTGTGAGGACGAGCTTATAATATTAACGCCACAGTCGATGCATGACATATCGTTGCTTGAAAATCAACTTCTTTTCTTTATTATTGAGGAATTATACAACCTTGCATTTCCATCTCGCTCAGACTACCCTTCCTTTACGTGGCTTGCCTTTAGATTCTTTAGACGTTACAACACTCAAAACATGTCTCCTGATCTCAATTTGGAAATAGAGCATTTTGTTGATTTGTTAAGAACCTTTTTTCTGCCTCAATCACATAGGCTACCACAAAGAAACCATGGCGAAAGAGTTATGCATTTGTACACTATGAGCCAATTGCACGAGGCAGGAGTTAACTTTAAGGTAGGCTTAAGTGAATGCTTATTTGACTTTAAATTCGCAAACGGAGTATATTGGAAATACCATGTTTTCAACTAGGAAATTCTAGAGAGCGTTTCTTTCAAAACATCGTGGCCTTGGAGCAATTTCACTAACGTTTGAATCGTTATGTTACCGATTATATTTGTGTATTGGATTTCCTTATCGACACTGCCAAATATGTGGATTTACTTGTGCGAAAGAGGATCTTGGTTAATATTTTAGGCGACAACAATGCAGTGGCAATGTTGGTCAACAATTTCAATAAACATATATATATATATATATATATATATATATATATATATATATATATTTGGATGAATTAACTATTTTATAGCCCAAACTCAAGATTACAACTCTCCAGTAACCACTGGATCCAACAACCTAGTTAGGGACAAACCCCCCAACCAACTCTCAATATAGTGTCTGTTAGAAAAACCAAAACTGGACAAACTATACAAAACACAACCTTACAAACATAAAGATACAACGTTAGCCATGGGACAATGATTGATGTGTCTAAGCCACCACTATAGGCTAGAACAACTTTATCAAGTTGACCACGTAACCCACTAACCTTTGTAGCTCCTGTAGTTGAAATCTCTCTCTCACTCTACAGAATTGCTTGGATAACTTGATTTTTATGAGACTTTACAATATTTCCGTTGTTACTAATACCCTCCAAGAGAACCGAGACTGCAACTCTGCAGACAGCATCCACCCAAAACTAAACCACCAACACAAACAGACCAGAACCCTATTCCAACATCCAAACACAGTCCCGATCTCTCAGCAATTCTGAGAAAACTTGTAAAGAATCCTCGATTTAACTTGTAACATATTTTTATTTCAAACATGAATTTGGATTATTGTCGCCTTTGTAAAGATTTGAATACATTCTATGAAGATATTTGGCATAGTCAGAAGGCTACCTTGAGACGTGATTATTTTAATAATCCTTGGAGGACTACTACTACTATAGTTGTTATTATCTTGCTAGTGTTCACCCTCACACAGACTATATGCTCTATTATCTCATGACCATAAATCTGAAGATTGTGTAATTCTAACAGTATTAGATTGCATTGTGATAACATTTTATTGTTCGGTTATTTTTATTGTTTGAGGAGTCTTAAGGTTTATGGAATTGTAGTCTATTTTCAATCAATTAATTAGCTACCACTTGCTATTTTGTTCGTAATTTTCTTTTAGTTTGTACCTATTTCTTGCTCTATCTCATATTATTAGAGTTGATCCAAATTATAAAATAAACTATAATTAGCCTCATATTTAAAGACAGTCTGATTTTCACAACTAGTCGAATAAGCTAGGAAGAATCTAACAAAAGCCATATCCAATAATCGTCGAACACTTTCTAAATATATTAATATAATGAAGTGGAGTAATGTCAGGGATCGTCTTTTTATCTTTTCTTAATCCTTTCAAATTGACGTGACTCTTAAAACCATCATTTGATTTAAAATGAATTTCTATTGAATTTTGATCGAATCATATATATATATATAATAGGGGAATCACTCAAAAGAATGCATAATATTGAGACAAGTGGCTTATTAAAAAATTGACAAGTGTCATATAATTATGACAAGTGAACGTCAGTTTTTTTTTTTCGTTCGGAAATATCAAATGTCAGTTTTCTTTTTCTTTTCGAAAATATCAAATGTAAAACCGTCAAAAGAGGTTTCTACACTTTCTGTAGTATTTAGCACATCAGTTTTTTTTTTCTTTTCATTCGGAAATATCAAATGTCAGTTTTGTTTTTCTTTTCGAAAATATCAAATGTCAAACCGTCAAAAGAGGTTTCTACACTTTCTGTTGCATTTAGCATATATTGGCATTCCATTTTTAAGGCAATTAGTACATATGAAAATACTATTAGGCAAATGATGTGGGTTCGTTCAAAACGTTGAAGTCAGGAATCGTTTCTACACTTTCTTTTGTATTTAGCATATATTGGCATTCCATTTTTAAGGCAATTATTACATGTGAAACAGTGAAAATACCACCAGACAAGTGATGTGGGTTCGTTCAATTTGTTGACAGGCAAGGAAATTCTCCAGATATTTGTTGGGTTAGGTGGGCAAAATATTTAACTTTCTTGGGGTCGTACTCCTTCAAACAAACAGGCAGTATGTTTTACCTAGCAATTTCCAGATTTTTTAGTGTAGTTGATCTTATTTTAATCTTAAGCTGATGCATGGAACAATAAATCGGTAATTAATCTGCAACTCATAAATATATAGTGATTTTTATTTGTGCAGAACAATAGCAAAAATTGTGGTACCCATACACTCATATGTGATGTCTTTTGTTTGCTTTCGTACGCATTGCATTGAATTATGTATCCAACAGGCATTGCCCACAATATAATTCTATCTTTAAAATCCTATGAAATTTTTGTTTGCTTTCTTGGAACCGGGAAAATATACAGCAAATAGTTATCTTCCATAATTTGAATAATTTATCTCTTTCTTCCTTTTATTGGTCTTTATTTTTATGGTGATGTTCGTTTGTTGTCTTTTTTTGTTCTTATTTTTTTAATATATATAATTTTATTAACATTATATTGATCGTAAAAAAAAAAAAAAAAAAAAAAAAAAAAAAAACAGCTCTTTTTCTATTATATGAGTATTTTTTTTTTTTCGTTTTTCGTTAGTCATCCGTTTTCATTTTTTTTTTCCCTTTATTTTATGTTCTAATTCGCATACAAAAAATACAGTTCTTTTTTATTATAGGAGTATTTTCCAGTTTCTTTTTCATGTCCGTTTTCATATCCCGTCTTTATTTTATGTTCTAATTTGTATATTATTTTTTATTTTTGTTCTGAAAGTAGTTTTTTTTTTTTTTTTTCACGTTATATATGCAAAAGATGGTCGGGGCAAAAAAAAATCTCTATTAGACATAACTTCTTCTTATACCTATGAGGCTATGAATTCATTGGAATCGGAGAAAATATTGTGACAAGTGGCCTTCTAAAATGCAGCCAAGTGTCCTATTTTTTTTTTTTTTTTTTTTTTTTTGTGTAAAAACAGTTTTCTTCTCCTAAAAAATAGTTGTATCCTATTTTTGTGTAAAAGCAGTTTTTTTTTTTTTTTTTTCAAAAAAATAACTGTATCATAACTGCCATTTGTAAACATTGCATTGAATTGTATCGTTATAAAATGCAGCAAAGGAACATAAATACTTTCCAAACACAAAATGAGATGTTTAGTGAAATATTTTATTTTATTTTGTATCCATTAAAAAAAATACTTTGTTTATTTTGCTTTGTATTTTTTAAATGTTTGAAATTATATTGGTTTTATTTATATTGAAATATAATATGTATGACACCAACAATATCAAATATTCAAACTAATTGTCTATTAATATTTGATAATCATAATCCAGGTTTTATTCTTGATATTCATTTAATTTAAAACTACACCTATGTGAGCAATAATGTTAACATGTTTTAATTTATATTGATTAAACTTAAATTAAGGGTCTTATATTTTAATTCATTTAAATGTTTTATGAGTTTTTTTTTTTTTTTTTTTTTTTTATGTGATGCACTTGATTTCCAGGTTTTTTTCTTGCTTTCCTTTTTTTTTTCCCCTATACATCGCTTCATGTTAAACTACTCCTATAGGGACTATGATTTTAACGTATTTTAATTTATATGGATTAAACTAAAATCAAGGGTCTTATATTTTAATTCATTTGAATATTTTATGAAATTTTTACCAATTGGTATGATTTACACAAATTTTTGGATTTTTTTTTAAAATTTTTTTTATTGCAAAAGCAAATGCCATAGGTTATTTCATGGTGCCATATGTCAAGCATTTCTCTTTAAGTATAAAACATTTCATTAGAATTGTTGCTAATTAACGGTTAACTTTCTATTAAGTTTTCAAACCAATTAAATGTTTAAACATCGCATTTGTCTGTCTATTTCTTTCTTTTGCTTAAATTATATAAAACTAGATAAAGTTAAAACAAATTTTGTTTCTATCTTTAATCAAATAGTTTTTTTTTCTTGGTTTTTTTTTTTCAAGGACCTTTGGGCTTCTTTTTCTGCAAAGTTGTAGTGGCCGGTCTCTACTTAAGAACAAACTTTATATCAATTTCAAGATAAAATTTACATTATAAAATCACATTTCCTATTTATGGCTCTCTAATTATGCATTTAAACTTTTTATTTTTGAATTCAATATTGTAATCATAATTACACATTGCGGTGATCCAAGCTTCATTTTGTAATTTTTTTTATTAAAATTCCCTGATTTTCAATCTGATGCTTCCTTTCAAGCTTTGATCACAATACAATTTATGCAAATCCAGATTGAAAGACTTTGTCTTATTTTGTATTTATTTTTCTTTGTATTTTCATTTTCCGAATGCTCTTATATATATGGGTTTTAATTGTTTTGGAATGTAATAAGTATAACACCAACAATATTATAGATTCATATTCGTTGTTTATCAATGTTTTAATAAATGTATTTTTTATTATTATTATTTTTATTCATTTTTTAATTGTAAAAGCAAATGTCAAATGCCATACGTCACTTCCTGATGCAAAATGTCAAGCTTCTCTTTTTAAGTATAAAACATTTCATTATAATTGTTGCTAATTAATGGTTAACAATCTATTCAGTTTTTAAACCAATTGAATGTTTAAACATCGCATTTGTCTGTTTATTCCTTTCTGTTACTATTACGGGAATAAATATTTTAACATGTTTAAATTTATAAATTTAAAAGAATGCATATACGGCCAATATTATAAAAGTCTCTATATATATATATATATATAAAAGAAGGATTGGGTGTGCTTGATGATGGCTATAATTAAAATATAAAATAAAATAATAAATAAAAAAATTAGTTTATAAAATGGATAATTATTTGTTTGTTGGTCTTTATCCGATTCTTTTTGTTTTACACTATTTTGTGCATTACAATATTATGTAATTGTTCTCTTGAATTAAATTTAGTAAATGTAAATATTCAATACATGTGATTTCTTTTGCTTAATTTAAAAATAATTTGCAATAATCGTGCAAATTCTTAAATAATTTGAAGTCGCGTGTTTATACTTTTCTTAGTTTACGTCATTTAATTTTCATATCACAAATTAAGCATAATATGTACGCTGATAATTATATAATTTAGTAATATATATAATGTTTTGTGATTTATAGTTAACTTGATATTGCCTTTCATTTTGAAGGTACCATGTATACGATAATAAAAAAACAATATTCATAATATTTCGCTTCATGTTTGGTAGTTTATAAATTGTTAATTATTCATTATTTAATTACGGTTACTGTGCAATTTTATTTAGTTGAAATATGTTGATTGTTAACAATATTTTCTTTTGGGTTCCTTTAATCTATATTTTGAACTGCAGCATGGCAGGCAAACATCATAAGGAAGATGAACGAGATCCCAACGGACGCTTACTTAGTCTGGTACGCTGGGCGTGTCGTGAGAGATATGAAGTCCTCCGTTTGCGCCCTTTCATGGTGAGAACTCCTAGCGTCAGTCGTGGAGGGGACGACGTGTTCAGGTACATCGAGAGTGGATATCAGACAGGGGACTCGATCATGCGTGCGCCTCTTATCCTAAGAGGGCAACATCACTAAGTCGCTACCAACACATGCATCAAACACCTGAAGTTATTAATTTTCACCACATGATTGATTTGGAGTGTCAGGAAGAGACAAATGCACCACTGCCTGAGTCCTCCGACAATGAGGACGATCATGCTTGACATATTTCAATTTATCTATTATAAATTCTCAAATTTCATGTTTATAGACTTGATAAATTTTATGTAGCATTTTAATACAGGTTATCCAATTTGTAAATATTGAATACAAGTTATTCTAATGATGTGAGTGTACTATTTTGGTCTTTGCTTTTGTGAATTTCTATATATGTGTAATAGGTCACTTGAATTAACATCTACATATGTTTACGTATTTTCATTCTTATTCTTAAATTTTTATTTTGTTTTTAAAATTAAGTGTAGCATTCTAATTTTTTTTCTTAAAAAAAAACTACTTTGAATATTATTTATTACTTTTTAATTTTATTCTTATAAAATTTTAATTAGTAAAAACCCGCGCATAACGCGGGTTACATGCTAGTTATGATTTTAAAAATCAAATCAACTTTAAGAGAATAAGAATTTGGTCCCTATCATTAATCCACTAAACTTTATTTGAACCACATTATGCTTTTCTTCTACAAATTTTCTATATAATCCAAGCCTATGTTGTTTGAAAGCCACACAACAGATCTACATTATTTCATTTGCAGGAGCTCAAGGTCCGTGTCTCTATCTCGCTTTCTAATTAAGTTTATTACACTCGGGTGAAATCCCTTCCCTTTGTCTAGTTTTTTTTTTTTTTTTTTTTTTTTTAAATTTCACAAGTGGAAATAATCTCTCCCTCTCTGGTGTGTGTGTGTGTGTGTGTGTATATATATATATATATATATATATATATATATATATGGGATAATTGCACCGTTGGTCCCAGTGGTATACCATAATTATTTTTTACTTCCTATGGTTTAAAAAGTTCATGGGAGGTCCTCGTGATATGCAATAATTACAAATCGATCCCTGGCGTCAAATTCTGTTAAATTTTTTAATAGATTCCGTCAAATGCCACGTCAGTGACACGTGTCCACCGTAATAAAAATATATAAATTTATTAAAAATAAATAAAAATACTTATTCTTTAAAAAAAAAAAAAAAAAAAAAAAAAAAAACTGAAGGAGCCGGCCACCCCTTTGGGGGTGGCCTGGCCGCCCCCAGCCACTGGGGGTGGGGCGCAGCCACCCCCAGACAACTCTGGGGTGGCGCGCAGCCACCCCTGGATCTTCCAGGGGTGGCCTTTCGAGCCACCCCCAGGCCACTGGGGTGGCTCCGCGCCACCCCCGGCCACTGGGGGTGGCCATCGGGCCACCCCCTATGGCTTGGGGGTGGCCAGCCCCTTCAGTTTTTTTGAATTTTTTTTTATTTTATTTTTAAAAAATAAGTATTTTTATTTTTTAATAAATTTATATTTTTTTATTACAGTGGACACGTGTCGCCATCTTATTGGCGACACGTGGCATTTGACGGAATCTATTAAAAATTTTAACAGAATTTGACGTCAGGGATCAATTTGTAATTATTGCATATTACGAGGATCTTCTATGAACTTTTTAAACCATAGAGAGTGAAAAATAATTATGGTATACCACAGGGACCAACGGTGCAATTATCCCTATATATATATACACACACTAAATATTTTGTGTACGTATATCAAGGATTTAAAAGAAACGACTTAGAACAAATAAAAAAGAAACAGTCAAATCTAGATTGTGCAGCATCATATATATTCATGGGACCTATATCCTCCAATGTTCTTAATGCTAGTGACCCTTGTCTTTGTCATCAGGAAATTTAAGACACAAGTTGCTAGATGGGTCCGGAAGCATTAAGAAGGGAAGAAATTGAAAATCCAGAAGCTGCAGCCATACGGAGGCTAGTTGACCGCCAACAAGAAGTAGAAAGCTCTGAGCCTCCCGTCTCTCCGTCCTCATCACCTAAAATTTGTATCTACAAGGTTCCACATAATATTCGTGAATTGAAAGAAAGGGCCTACACTCCTAAGTATATATCAATAGGGCCTGTTTATTTTATTGCCAATGAAACATTGAGATCCACGCAACAGCTTAAAGTGAAATATTTGAAGATATTTGTGGAAAAGACTGGGGTAAACGAGGTGCTATTAGCAAGAACTATAAGTGCCAAGGAAAATCGTATTCGTCGTTGTTATGCAGAGACTAGCGAATGTGACCACATTACTTTTCTAGTACTGACCGTAGTGGATGCAACCTTCATTATCGTGTTTTTCCTGAACAAGTTTGAGCATGCAGAATGGATACTGTCTGACAACGAGTTTACAATATTAACGGCACAGTTGATGGATGACTTGTCGTTGCTTGAAAATCAACTCCCTTTCTTTATTATTGAGGAATTATACAACCTTGCATTTGCATCTCGTACAGACTACCCTTCCTTCATTGAGCTTACCTTTGATATCTTTGCAAAGCTCAACTCGCAAATAGAATATCAAAACCTGCATCATGATCCCAATTTGACAATATTGCACTTCATTGATTTGTTAAGAAACTTTTGTCTACCCCAACCAGATAGGCGACCAGAAACAAACCATGGCGAAAGAGTTACGCATTCGTACACTGCAAGCCAGTTGGACGAGGCAGGAGTGAAGTTTGAGGTGAGCTCAAGCAAATGCTTATTTGATTTAAAATTTACAAATGGAGTGCTGGAAATACCATGTCTTCAAGTAAATTATTACACAAAGTGTTTCTTTCGAAACATTATGGCCTTGGAGCAATTTCACTATGCTTATGATAGTTATGTTTCCGATTATATTCGCATATTGGATTTCCTTATTGACACTGCCAAAGATGTGGATTTACTTGTGCAAAAAAAGATTCTGGTTAATAATTTAGGCGACAGCAATGCAGTGGCAACTATGGTCAACAATCTCAACAAAGGTACTTCGTTTTTAAACACAAACTCCGATTATTGTCGTCTTTGTACAGATTTGGAAAAATTCTATGAGAATCCTCGGCATAGTTGGATTGTTACTTTGAGCCGTGATTATTTTGGGAATCCATGGAGGATTATTGCTATCATAGCTGCTGTTATCTTGTTGTTGCTCACTCTCACACAAACTGTGTGCTCTATTATCTCAGTACTATAAATCTGGAGTTTGTGTAAGGTTGAGGATCTTGTTTGAGGGGCGGTTTAAGAAGACAACTCTCAATGTAAATTTAGCTTCTCTTTGGAATGTTCGGTCTATGTTGTAATGTTGTTTTGTTGGTTTGTTGTGACGTTTTAATTGTGTAGTTTCTTCCAATTTAGAGAGTGTACTTTTTGATTGTATAGTTCTTCCTGTTTAGGAAGTGTGCATCCAGTACTGTTTACTAGAGGGTTTGTATTTGGATTGAGTTTGTTCTACTAAAAGTTTTAATCCATTAAAAAAAAAAAGGAAAAAAAAAAGAGAGAGAGAGAGAGAAGAAGTTTCTGTAATTCTAATAATACTATTAGATTGCATTGTGATAACATTTTATTGTTCAATTATTTCTATTGTTTTAGGAGTCTATGGTTTATGGAATCGTAGGATTCAACTTCAAATAAATAAATAAAATCACCTCAGTACTAAATTTTAGCTTTTGCACTCAATCATAATCTGTCACGTGTTTTTTTTTTTTTTTTTTTTTAATATTGTAATACTATATGCTCTATTTGCTATATTGTTTGTACTTACGGAATCGCATTTTTTAATTTTACACTTTGAGATATTTTCAATCAATTAAGCTACTAATTGCTATTTTGTTCGTAATTTTCTTTTAGTTTATTCCTATTTCTTACTCTCTCTCTCTCTCATATATATGTTTCAACTAAAGGAAAAATAAAAACCTTTTAATGGTTCAGTGGTTAGGCCTGCAAATGGATGAATAAACCCGTGAGAAATAAGAATGAAGACAGAAAATTAGGCAGTAATAAATGCGCATGTACAAAAATAAAGAAACAACTCTTTTTATTATTATTATTATTACTATTATTATTGTCACAACCATATTTCTGTCATAGTTTGGTGGCATAGGAATTTGAGTTTTTTATAAACCAAGGTAGAAATTCATCCTTCATAACCATCCCTGTGACATTTTGGAAGCACAACAAATATGTAGTTCTTGTACCAAATTAAAGGGGCATAAAGGTCGGTTTGGGGCTTTTCGTTCATGTCTACAAATGGCATCACAAGCTTGAATTTTTTTGTAGAATTTTATATATAATCTTTATGTGCCACTCTCTCTTCCTGTATTGCTATGATGTTTGAAGTGATTTTTGTACTTCTCGTAAAAGTAAAAGTAAAAGTAAAAGTAAAAATAAAAATAAAAATCAAAGAGAAGAAAAAGCATCAACTAAAAATGGTTAGATGATGGTTTTAGTTCTCGAGGTCGAAACCTCGTGACAAAGTTACATTAGCCCAAGGATTCAACCAAAAGTTTTTTTTAAAAAAAAAATCAAAACTAAATAGAAAAATGCACTTCTTATTTATGAAATAGTACAACAATAAAAAAAAACTTGGGTTGGACCACACTTGCACAAGAAAGAAGAAGGTTTTGAACCACACTTGCACAACTTGGGTTGGACCACACTACCCCAGAAACTCTTATGAGTATGGGCCAGTGGCCAAAAGACTTTCTTGGCAAGGGGTCAATAGGCTAAATTATTAGTTTTTTTCTTTATATTTTTTATTTAAAAAAAAAAATTCAACCTTTCAATTTTTTTGTTTTTAAGAATTTTAGGGGGGAGGGGGAATGGCCCTTGCAACTATGCAGTTCAATAACGTTGCCAAAAACCCAAGTCCCAACAACATTAACATCTTTCAAATTAGTGATTTTTATTTGTAGCAGTAGAGAATGTTGCCTATTTGCTTTCAGCTTGTTCTTCTACTTCTGTAATTAGGATTAGGGTTGACGATTTTTACACGACTTACGAATCTAACACGAATTTAGGGGATTATGGTTCGGGGGTTTAACACATAATTAACTTATATAGTCTTATACTTATATATGTCTTGACATGACCATAATCCAAAATGCGATGTGAAGATTGACAGTTTTTTATACGACCCGCGAACTCAACACGAGATTAGCAGTTTAAAATTTAGGAGCCTAGCCCGTTTAATTAAATTTGCCGAGTTTTGGTTGACCTATATAACTTTATACCCATGCTTTAATATGATTCGAATTCGACACACGAATGCAAATTGTCACCTTAATTATCACATCACATGTGGTGTGCCCGTTTAGTAACCCCCAATGCCCATGATACCCATAACAGCCCACAATATAAGCCCAAGAAGGGCCAGACGTCCCACAAATTTTGGAAATCATTAATTTATTGTGTATGAGTCTAGACTCATATATATCTTTCATTTGCAATGCAATGCAAGCTCACGCTTGGTGGGCTTATAAAAAGATAAGAGTGGAGGTGATTGGGGATGGAGTTGATGCTCTAAAGTGATGCGAAACATGCTATTGCCAACATTGAGGCTAAGAACTTAATTATTTATTCTTATACTTTCCTTCTTGATCGAATTTTAACAGTACTGAGGTAATTAATTCAGATATTAATTTGTTCAATAAACAATTCGCTGTGTGTGTGATCTGTACGTGTGTCGTACGTCTTTAGTGGAAATCGTTAAAAAATTTTCTACGCAGTGGAATTAAATAATTAAATTCAATTGAATATTTAGTGGAATTCATTAAATTTTCAATTTTTGATGCAGTCCTGCTCAATATATATAAGATGGGCCAGGTGTAAATGACTCAGTGAAAGCGTATTTATTTGCTTACGGGCTCGGTTTAATTACAAAACACTAGGAGAAATAAGAAAAACCCATGATTTTTTCCATAGATTAAGCTTTGCTATAAATGGCTGTCCTCAAGACAGGCAAAGCTTATTGGTTATAAATGAGAAAGAAAGATTAATGAGGAGGTAAAGTTGGTCTAGCCGTAACGAGTTAGAGAGACCAGTGACAGAATTGATACAGGGTTGGGTTCTAAACATGAAATAAAGATTTTTATTTTTATTTTTCATTTCTTTTACAGAAAGAAAAGCTTCTCCTTTGAAATTGAAGTAATATGTTTCAAATAAAGGAAAGAGAAAAACCTAGCTTCGATGGCTATGTTATGTAGCAGTAGTTAGGCCAGCAATTAATACATGAATAAACCTGCAACAAAAGAAGATTAATTGAAGACAAAGAAAATTAGGTACTAATAAAGGAGAAAGAAGCGACTCTCTCTCTCTCTCTCTCTCTCTCTCTCTCTCTATAGAAATTATAATCCTCCATGACTATCCTTCTGCTCATATAGGCTTATAGTATAAGCACATTATTCTTAGAAAGTCATTCGAACAATTGTATCACACAAGTTGCATGTTACATCGCCAATAATACAAATTTCAAAATTTCAAAAGGTGTTTAGTGATCATAGCAGCTATGCAGTTCAACAACACTATCAAAGAAAACGGATTCTCTCCATTTCAAATAAAGAGGAGTCGGTTAGTGCATTTAGAAAGAATAAAATTGTCATTTTATTTTTTTTAAACAATTTTAGTCCTTCTAAAAACATTAATCGGCTCCTCTCTAGAGAGATCATTCTCCGTTGGGAAGACCTAAGTCCCAAGTCCCAACAACATCAATCTCTTTCAATATATATATATATATATATTTATTTATTTGAGAATGTTGCCTCTTTGCTTTCAGCTGGTTTTCTTGCTTCTGTAATTTGGATATGGCATGGGGTGTACCGATTTAGTAACCCCGAAATCCCATGGAGCCCATCACTGCCCAAATAAGCCCAAGAAAGGCTACACGCCCTAAAATACAATGGGTATGAGTAGAACGGCCATAGCCCATAGGAGATACATCTGCCCTTAGGTCAAGTCAATCATTTCCTAACTCCTCAAGGGATCACCACCACGCAGTATCACACGTGTTGTGCCCCATCACCTTGCAACGACAACATGTTGCTTTTAATTAGGCGCCTTTACCCAATCAAAGATGACACTTAACCATAGTACTACCCAATAGTGAGAGGACACCTGGCAAGAATCTGGCAAAAGGGCAAAAACCTTCAAATATAAGGGCAACCATCTATCGAATGTTAGGACAACACCTCGAACCTTCATTTTTCCATACTAACGAGTAAAGACCTCTTTCAAAGAGAAGAAATACGACATACTTCGGCACACTCCGTAAGCCTTTGGTGTCCGTTTGACCTTTGATTGCATGTACTCGTGGATTTGAGCTGAAGTGATCATCTCAACAACTATTGGTGCTGTACGTGAGAACGAAGATAAGTTTCAAGGCAAAGATCGCATTTGAGTACGCGGAGAGAAGCGGCTGACCCTCCAACTCGGCTGAACCCTTAGAACTACCAACAAGACATGGTTGTTCGTCCGGCCCAAGGAACCTTTCGTTTGGTATGCATAATGAGTATTCCATTAAGAAATGAAGTATTTATTACTAGAAATGTAAGACAGTGGAATATAATAATTATTCGTATTCTTTAGTTTGGTGACAACACATTTGTTTTTTATATTAAAATTGAATCCAAATTATTAAAAAAAAAAAACCTACATTATTTCTCTTTTTTTTTTTTTTAATTAAAAAAAAACACCCTAAACCCTGATGGTGAATACTGATGGGTTGCCGAAATGGGTGGTTAGTCACAGTATTCATGTAGTTGCTTTGTTTTTCTTTTCTTTTTTTCTTTTTTTTTTAAGAAAATAATATGAGGGATATTTATATATATATATATATATATATATATATATATTTTTTTTTTTTCAAAAAATGTAATCTATTCATTTAAGAATGAGTATTACTCTTCGTAAGAGAATAGTTATTCTATTGAATAGATCCACTTCAAAAAAAAAAAAGAATGAAGAATAGCAATTCTATTCTAGGAATCTATTTAATTTGCAAACTAAATAATGCCTAAAAGATGTTAGGAGCATATCAATTTAATATACTTCTTTTGGAACATTTTTAGTCGTTGATTTTGACGGGAGGAATCCATATTTTCCATTTTCCAAGAGGAGTTTGAAAGGATCCCAATCTCTAGATCATCATTTCTGGGTGGTCCGGTCCTAATTGTCTGCGAGTGATACAAGGCCAATGGACGAAAAAGAGTCATATATGATGGCTCCGTCTTCTATTTCTCTACGTCTTCAACAGCGTTTGCTTGCCAGTCAACGACCCCCATCCCATCCTGATGGCACTGCACAAGAAAATTTTTCTCCAAAGATTCCTTTGTTCTAACAATAATTGGTAAAGGAATGATCAAGCAAGGTGTCATCCACAAAGAGTCTTGATATATTGCCACAAAGTTGTGAGTTTTTTTTTTTTTCTTTTCAAATTAATAGATGAAAACTGGGTTACAGAAGAAGAAGAAGAGGATCTTTCTGATCAAGTTTGTTGAGCATTACTCTATCACAAAAGGCATCTTAAGGGAATATTAGCGTTAGCCTATAACTCTGATACCATGATATAAAACATAATTGAATGAAAAACTAAAGACAAATGCGGAAATAATAAAATAAGAATACAATGAATTTTACGTGGTTCGGTTTATGACTTATGTCCACAGGATAAAACCTAAAAGGGTACATTATGCTTTCATTTCTTGATGCTTTCACAATACATAAAACTCCTATTTATAGGAGGATTTGGATAGATAAATATAGTAATCAAATCACCACTAAATTTGATTACAATCAAATTTTATAAAGAAAAGTACCGTAATATAAAATATATAATATCAATATAATATATTTCCTATAATGATAGGAAATATATTTTCTAACACTTTTGCATTCTTGATCCGAATAAAAGATAATTTGAACAAATAAATGCTTCAAAATACGAGATGAAAAGCAGCCGACTATAGATGGAAATGGCATTGGCGATGACTAGTACAAAAGCAAGTTCAAGCAACAGACAAGAAGACACTAATAGAGACAGAGGTTGATGCAAGTCAGCTATTCAAACTTTCTGGAAGAACAACTTGACACTACAAAATGTAAAGGGTTAAAGGGTTAAAATGTATTTTCCCTCAAACTTGTTTTTCTTTATAACCCAACCCTCCATTAATTGTTTGAGAGCCACACGGCAGATCTACATTTCATTTGCAGGAGCTGATCAAGGCCTGTGCATGTGCTGCTTTTCAGGTCTCTCTCTCTTTTCATATATATATATATATATGAACAACCATAAAAGAATTTGTTCAATTCCACCCCCTCTCATAATAAATTTCTCTTTCTAATTTTTATTTATTTTTAATTAGCCTAATTTACTTAAATTCAGGGTTTTATTCCTGTATTGTCACCAACACCGACACATAAATAATGATAATTCCATGTCAACTTCTTGTATTTATGATAATATTCATCATCAAAATATTAAACGGAAACATTTGACCTAGAGAGGATCTAAATTCGTATTAAACGTGCTCTTAAAATATTTTATACTTATTTTTCTCGTTATAATTTTTTTTTTAATAGATTTTTTTTCTCGTTATAATTAGTAGTAATAGAATAGTGCTTGTGCATGACTTGTCCTTGCCCGTATACCACCGTTCGAGCGTGGCTCCTTTTTACAATTTCATTAATTGTCCCCTTCTCTTGCTATGCATATGAATTTCTGTTTCTTTTTATATTTTGTGAATATCAAGCATTTAAAAGGTGCTTAGAAAGGAAAAGGTCAAAAACACTAGAGTAAATTTGCTGCATCATGGGAACTATTTTCAAATGTTTTTTAATATATAGTCTTTGTCATTAGGAAGTTTAAGGAAGGCAACTTAATTGCTAGCTAGATGGCAGAATCAGCAAGTACAGAAATTCAAGAAGAAGCAAATGCTTTGACAATAAATGTCAATGAAAATTCTGAAAGTGAATGGGAAGTAAACAGTGCAAGTGAAAATGAAAGTCAAAATGGAGAAATTGACAGAGAAGTCAACTTGCTAGACAAACCGTTGGCAAATAAGCTCAGACACATGCTAGAAAACTCGGAATTTCCCTTATCACCTGAATGTTGTATCTACAGGGTTCCAAGTGATCTTCGCAAATTGAACGAAGAAGCTTACACTCCTAAGGTTATATCAATAGGGCATTTTCACCATGGCGTTGAAAGATTGAAAACCATGGAAAGGCGTAAAGGGAGATATTTCAAAATATTTGTGGAAAAGGCTAAGCTAAATGTGGAGAATTTAATAAGCACTATAAGGGATAGGGAAGCAGATGTTCGTCATTGTTATTCACATACTAGCGAACTTAGCAGTGATTATTATGTGCAAATGATCCTACTGGATGCGAGCTTCATTATTGTGTTTTTTCTCGAATTGTGCATTCCAGAATGGATGCCTTACAACAACCATACAACATTTTCGAAACGATTGATGGCTACTATATTGAGTGACATATGGTTGCTTGAAAATCAACTTCCTTTCTTTATTATTGAGGAATTATACAACCTTGCATTTGCATCTCGCTCAAACTACGATTCCTTCACTCATCTTACCTGTGCATTTTTTGAAAATTTGGCCAGAGACCTTTTTCCGCTTCACAATGAATTCCCTATGTCTCCTTATCCCGATTTTAAAATAATGCACTTTGCTGATTTGTTAAGAACCTTTTCTCTGCCTCAATCACAAAGGCTACAAGAAAGAAATACTGGCAAACAAGTTATACATAATTTGTACAGTGTGAGTCAGTTGGACGAGGCAGGAGTGAAGTTTAAGGTGGGCTCAAGCGAATGCTTATTTGACTTAAAATTCACAAATGGAGTGCTGAAAATACCACGCTTAACATTATACGATAATATTGAGTCTCTTTTTCGAAACCTCGTATCATTAGAGCAATGTCACTATCAGTTTGACCATTATGTTACCGATTATATTCGCATGTTGGATTTTCTCATAGACACTGACAAAGATGTGGATTTACTTGTGCGAAAAGGGATCCTGGTTAATACTTTAGGCAACAACAATGCAGTAACAACTTTGGTCAACAAGCTCGGGCAACAACTTTTATTATTAGAAATGAACTCCAATTATTTTTGTCTTTGTGAAGATTTGAATACATTCTACAAGGTTCCTTGCCATAGTTGGAAGGCTACACTGAGACGTGATTATTTTAGCACTCCTTGGAGAATTGCTTCCACCTCAGCTGCTATTATCTTGTTGGTGCTCACTTTCATACAAACTATATGCTCTATCATCTCATTACGGCTCATATGAAGTTTGTGTAATTCTAATGGTATTGAATTATTGTATTGTGATAACATTTGATTGTTTGATTATTTTTACTGGTCTAGGTGTTTGAGGTTTGTGGAATTGCACTCAATTATAATCTTGCACCTTTTTTTTTAAAAAATTTAATATTGTAATACTATATGTTGTATTTGCAATATTGTTTATACTCTTTGAGTCATATGATGTGCTTCAATAATAATACCATTCACAATAGCACGAATCACTGTAGAATAGTGTCTATATTGATGGTGTCGATCTACAGGGATTGTATTAGTTGTATCTATCAAGCTTCAATAAAATCAATCCTAATTTATCCCTTAGAAAAATGATGTTTTTTTTTGTGATTTTTCATTTATAAACTAACGACGGAAATTAAATGCTAGAAAATAAATTAAAGTTGAACTAAATGAGATAAAAAAAATAGAGAATTGATTTCACCACTAACCTTATATCAATGACTATCATATTAACATGAGACATTCATTCTAGAGATGATATTAATTGTGTGTGGTTGTCAAGCACACAACAAAGTGTAAAGAAAATACCATTATTAAAAATAAGTGTAACCCATCTTCAACTAGCACGGATCGTCTACCTAAGCTAGGTTGCAACACGATCCGTCTACCCTAAGCATAGACTATCAAATTTATTAACTTAGTTACACACAAACAATGATTAAGTGTAGCTCATCTTAGGATTAGTACAAGTCATCTACCTAAATTACTCTAACCTAAAATGTAGCATGACTTGTCTATCCTAGGTACGAACTATCAAAACCTCTTATTGTATGTTCAAATAATACCATTGCGTAACCATTATATTTATCATTTTTTAGAGAACAAATATAATTTGAGTACAATTAAAACAAAAAAGCTTTCTCATAGACAAGATAGAAATGCATTAAACATTAAAATCAATTACAAAAATGCAATTCTCATAGTTATATAATCATTAATGCTCAAAATAAAAATCTCAAAGAAAATACAATTAAGCCATTAATACTTGGATAGGATTTATCAAAATTCTAAGAAGAGCTTAGCCACGCATGAAGATCCTTTGATAATTTGACGTTGAAGAGCAATCCTTAATCATGAGCTGCTTCCACAAAATTTTGGAGATGAAAATGGTACTGGAACTCTCCGTCCGTTCACGTTTGAACACTGGCCTAATTAAAGAAAAGAAAACAAAAAACCTACACTAACCTACTCCTAAAACTAAGTTACTTTACTAACACTTTTAAAAAAAAAAACCAAGAAAAGAAAACTAAAAAAAGGAGAAAAGCTCTTCACTGTACGTGAAGAGCTTCCTAGAACTAAAAACTATCCAAAAAAAACTCAGAGCTACGTTAACCCCTCTCCTTATATACACATTGGACATTTCTTCAAGGTGAGGAAAGTTGGTGCTGCCCAAAAAAACAAAAGGGACCCACGGGTTACTTCAGTGGAAGGAAAGGAATCTTTTCCAAACGTTTCAGCACCGCCCAACGTCCAGGCTCTGATGTTTATTCCCTCTTTTCTCCAATTTCAGAACTTCAGGTCGGCAAGTCTTTAATTTCGGCGCCAGCTTCTGATTTCATTCCTTCAGTTTCAGACTTGCAGGAGCAGTCAACATTTTCGCACCACATGAGTCGATCGATCGACTTGGTCAGTCATGAATTCTTTTTCCATTTTAGCTCGATTTCTTAAGGTTTTTGTGTCCTTTTTTTTTAATTACCTGAAAATGCTAAAAATATTAAAACAAGACAAAATGTTAAATTACAACGAGGATAAGGATTTAACAATAACAAATTAAGAAGTTTGAATGTGCAATATTCAAGACCTATCATCATATTTTTAAATTATACACTTTGAGATATTTTCAATCAATTATTCTACCAATTGTTATTTTGTTCGTATTTCTTTTAGTTTGTCCCTATTTCTTATTTTCTCCCTCTCATGTTATTAGCACATCTTGTAGTTAGATGTATATATGTTTCAGCTCAAGGAAAGATAATAAGCTTCAATGGCACTGTAACAGCGGTTAGACTTGCAATAGATTAATAAACTCGCAAGAAAAGAAGTTTTGGAGACTCAGAAAAGTTAGGTAGTAATTAATAAAGGTGCCCCTAATTTTTGTAATTAGGACATTCCATGTGGTGCACTCGTTGTCTCGTTTAGTAGCCCACGGAGCCCATCACAGCCCACATAAGCCCAATAAAAATCCATGTCAAAGCTGTGGGCCTTTTAGGTATATAATATATATGGAGATGGTGCCAACACACTAGCTAATTACGTCTTTTAAAATTTTTTAGATGATGTAAAATTATGTACACAGTTAAATAAATTAACTTTAAACCATAACCATGGAATAAATACTAACAATTTCATTTAAAATGAATAAGCTCCTTATCTCGCTGATTGGGACAATAAATAATGAAATTAAATGAGAAAAGAGAAAGGGGAAAGTAGTTTATCCAAGTGGGAGAGGCATTATCCCAAACACCCGTTTTCCAGAGTCCTAAACCCCCCAGACCATGTGTCATAATACACTTCATTTGACAAATCCCATAGTAGCATATATACATCCTATTCATATATAGCATAGGATGTCAACATTCCCATAGTAGCATACATTCTTGATTCAATTTACCATGAAAACAAGCCATTGGATAATGAAATTAATGGCATTATTTGATCTTTCTTAGCATCTTTTTGGTGGATTGCTGGTTTTATTCATCAACTCAACCTCCCATTGGAATGGAACCGATGTCCAAGCCCAAGCAGAGGTTAATTAAAATTTAAAACTCCAGGTGCTTCAAACTAGACGTCATTTGTTACATCATTTAGGAAAATATAATTGTGTTTTATTGCTATGCACTTCAAAATAAAGCTTATAAGATGAAGAAAATAAATAATTGTGTTATTTCTCTCTTTTACTTCCCTTTTATCTTTGTAATCAGTGATTTTTCTCTTGACTCTGTTTTCTACCTCTCCTTTTTTGTCTATTTTTTTTTTTACTCTTTTTAATGAGTAGCTTCAACCAATTTATCTTTGCACTTTTGCCATCAAATCTGCCCCTATGATTGAAGAGGGAAAGAAAAATCAAGTATTGAGAAAGGCTCTTTTCAGAAGTATATTTCAATTTGAAAGTTTTGAGATATGTTAATTGCAAGAAGGAAAAAAAAATCGAGTTACGGTCTTGGGGCTGTTGTTCATCATCTTCGGCTTCATCGGAATAATTTGATCCATGGTAACATGTTGTGTTCGGAAGAGTCCCTCATTGCCAAGATTAAATAGGATATCAGGTCGAGGCTTATGGGGAGGGGGAAGTATCGGAGGACTGCTACTAATATTCTGCAGAATTTATCATGAAGTTGCTAGTGTTTTGTTGTTTTCTTTTGTTGCAGAGTTTCTGCTGTGTTCTGTTATAGGGGCTTAATGTGTAAGGGCTTTCATTTCTTGTTTTCTTATTTGTTGTTGTACGTCCTTTTGGGTGGATAGTTCCAGCTTTCCCGGAGTGTTGTTGTTGTGTTTGGTTTATAAAGATCTTATTCATCCCAAAAAAAAAAAACTCCATATCGAATTTATGAAAAAAAACCAAAAACAAAATATGTTGAGCTTAGCATGGTTGTGTGTGTAAAAAGTAATTTGTTTAAATTGATAGTGAAGTGAGTTTAAAATGGTTTGATCATTGATATACAAATAGAGGATTCAATTCAAGTTACATCTAACGTGACTCTAAATAAATTTTAATTATATGTTGCCGATTTTCAACTCTTTTCATTTTTATTTTTTTGAGCTCATGTTTGGACTCAAATTTTTTCCAACCCAATCCAGCTTGATTGGGTTACCCAACTCAAACATTTTTTATATTTGAATTCTTTTTTCTTTTTTTCTTTTATTAATTCGCAGGGGGACATTCAATTCATTGAACGAAAAAGCTTAATTCTTTATGATCCGAACTTTTTTAAGCTTAACCCTAACCCTTTAACTTCATGCCGAGTTCGTAAGTCGTGTCAAAAACTGACAGTCCTTCCTTAATGTTGTATCTACAGGGTTTCACATAATCTTCACAAATTGAATAAAGAAGCATACATTCCTCGTTTTACATCAATATATAGGACCTTTTCATCATGGCAATAAAAGTTTGGAAATTAACCATGAAAAAGCTTAAAGTGAGATGTTTCAAGATATTTGTGCAGAAGGCTGTGATAAATGTGGAGAATTTAGTAAGCACAATAAAGGGTATGGAAGTAGATGTTTGTCATTATTATGCAGAGATTAGCAGACGTAGCAATCATAATTATGTCAAAATGATCATGCTTATGCGAGCTTTATTATTATGTTTTTCCTAATATTACTTGGTAAATTTTGTGACGGATGGAAATTGTTTAACAGATTTTACACCACAGTTTATTCCTTTTGTAGCTAGTTACATGTTGTTGCTTGAAAATCAACTTCTTTCCTTGTTATTAAGGAAATATTCAACCTTCCATTCACATCTTCCTCAAACTTCCCTTTCTTTACTTAGCTTACCTTTGAATGGCTTGAAGTTTACAACACTCAAAATATGTCTCCTTATCCCAATTTGGAAATAAAGTACTTCATTGATTTGTTAAGAACCTCTTCTTTCTTTCTTTCTTTTTTTTTTTTTTCCTGCTTCCATCACATAGCCTACCCCAAAAGGCAATGACGTCGGAGTTGAGCATTCGTACAGTGTGAGGCAACTAGATGAGGCAGGAGTGAAGTTTAAAGTGGGCTCAAATGAATGCTTATTTGACTTAAAATTTACAAATGGGCTCAAACTTCTCTTTCTTCACTCAACTTACCTTTGAACTGCTTGACGTTTACAACAGTACTCAAAATATGTCTCGTTATCCCAATTTGAAAATAAAGCACTTCATTGATTTGTTAAGAACTAACTTTTTTTTTTTTGGGCTTCCATCATATAGCCTACCACAAAAGGCAATGACGTTGTAGTTGAGCATTCGTATAGTGAGAGCCAGCTAGAGGAGGCAGAAGTGAAGTTTAAGGTGGGCTTAAATGAATGTTTATTTGACTGAAAATTCACAAACGAAATGCTAAAAATACCATGCTTATAGGTTACACAATTATACAAAGAGGATATTTTTCCAAACCCCACAGCCTTGGAGCAATGTCACTATATGTTGGATGATTATGTTACCGATCATATTCATGTATTGGATTTTTTTATCGATACTGTCAAAAATGTAGATTACTTCTGCTCAAGGAGATCTTGATTTTTCCTTCGGGCCTCAGCAATGAATTGAAAACTTTGGTTAACAATCTCCCCAAACATCTTGCATATTTTCAAATGAAATTATTTTCTTCATTGTATAGATTTTAAATCATTCTATATATGAGGATCCTTGGCATAGTAATGGGAAGGCTACCTTGCATGCATGAGACATGATTATTTTAGTAATCCTGGGAAAACTAAGTACTCTTATTGTAGCTGCTGTAATCTTGCTAGTGCTTTCACAGAAACTGTATGCTCAATCATCTCGTTACCCTAAATCTGAAGTTTGTGTAATTCTAATGGCATTGAATTGCATTGTGATAATATTTTCTTGTTTGATTTATTTATTTATTTTTTCAGCTTTTGCACTCAAACATAATTAACACCTTTTCTTTTTATATTGTAATGCTATAGCCTATATGCTCTATTTGCAATATTCTTTATACTCTTTGAAATCATTTTTTTTTTTAATTATGCACTTTGGGATATTGTCAATCAATTATTCTACCAATTGCTATTTTGTTAATAATTGTTTTAATTTATTCCGATTCCTTTCTCTATCACATATTATTACTACATTCATCTAGTAGTTAGATAAATATGTTACCATGGGGGTGGCTGGCCACCCCCATTTTGGCCAAGGGGGTAGCTGGCCGGTCTGGGGTGGTCGAACCACCCCCGTGGCCTATGGGGGTGGTTCGGCTATCCCAAGGGCAAAACGAGAAAAATACAATTTGGAGGGTTCAGCCTTGGGGGTGGCCGAACCACCCCCTAGGGCCACGGGGATGGTTCGACCACCCCCAGACGAGCCGGCCTGGTGGTGGCCGAGCCACCCTCGTGGCCGTTGGGGGTGGTCCGGCCACCCCCAAGGGCCAAAATCGATCTTGGCCACCCCTATTTTGGCCAATGGGGTGGCTCAGCCACCCCCTTGTTTTTTTATTTTCTCAATTTTGTTTTTAATTTTATTATATTTTTTTTAATTTTTAAAGATTTTTAATTTTTAGTTTTTAATTTTTTTACATAGTGCCACGTGTCAATCTTTGAGGTTGACACGTGGCGGGCCGTTAGTTTTTGGACGGAGAAGTTAACCGAGGTACTAATTTGGTCATTTCAAAAACTTGAGGTATTATCTGTGATGCAAATTGAAACTCAATGACTAAAAAATAAAGTTTTGAAAACTCAAGGACCAGAGGAGTATTTAACCCTTATATAAAAGCCAACCTACTATTGACCGCACGCTTCATTTTGCAGATTATTTAAAGACTTTTATTATTATTATTATTATTACTCAAAAACTTGATTATAAAAAATTCGCGTAAAATAAAAACTCAATATATACTTTATTGACTTTTTATTCTAATTTTCTTGACATGGTTTTTTTTTTTTAAGTGTTAAATGCACTTTTAGCCTCTTCAAATGCACACTCAAACACAAAGGCGGAGCCGGCTTATAGACTTTGAGTGGGAGGGGGCAAATTGGAAAAAAAAAAAATGAGGGCGCTAAAACTAAAAAAAATAAAAAATATGGATAAAACCTAATTTTTTTTTTTTTTTTAGGAAAAAGCTTGGGGCTTCGGGGTGGCCATGGACCCCCTAAGCCTTCACCTAGCTACGCCCATGCTCAAATTGGCTCAAAAAATGTCCAAAATTAATGTACTTTTGAAAAAAGTTTATGGCTTGTTTAGATGTTATTTAAAAAAAAAAAAAAAAAAAAAAAAAACCTTTTTTTCAATTTTTGTTTTTGAATTTATGTTTGGCCTGCAATCCAACTCAATTCAACCCGATTGGTTATCATACTCAAATTTTATTTCAATCCATTTTTTTTTTTTTAATCTCTTGAGTTCCGCAAAGAAAAACTAATAAAAATACCATCATCCAACACATGAATTTTATATTATATTCAGTTTAATTTACCTTCCCAAACATGTTTCCCATTTTTGTTTGTTTTGCCATTTTTATATTTTGTCGGTGCTCACTTTTACACAAACTGTATGCTCTATCATCCCATTGTGCTATATCTAAAGTTTGAATAATTTTAATGGAATTAGATTGCATTGTGATAACATTATATTGTTCGCTTATTTTTATTGTTTTAGGAGCTTGAGGTTTGTGGGATTGCATCTACAATTTGGAAAATTTAAATTTGACTTAAGTACTAAATTTTTTGCTTTTGCACTCAATTATAATCTAACACTTTTATATATTGTAATACTATATGCTCTATTTGCAATATTGTTTATACTCTTTGAAATCATATTTTTAAATTATACACTTTGAGATATTTTCAATCTACTATTATACCAATTACTATTTGTTTGTAATTCTTTTGGTTTAGTCCCATTTCTTTCTCTCTGTCTCATATTATTGGTACATCTAGTAGTTAGATATATGTGTTTGAACTAAAGGAAAGAAAAACCTTCAATGGCTCTGTAACAGTGGTCAGGCCAGCAATAAATGAATAAACCCGTGGGAAAAGAAGACTTGGAGACAGAAAGTTAGCTAGTAATAAAGGAGCATGTACAAAAATAATACATAAAAAGAAAGAAGCAACTTCTTTATTTTAATGTCATAACCTAATTTATGTCTTAGTTTGGAGGCGAAGGGAATTTGTGTTTGATAAACCAAAGCAGAAATTCATACTTCATAACCAGTCGCACCACAAGCTTGAATTTTTGTAGAATATTATGAATATATAATATTTTATGTATCACTCTCTCTTCCTCTTGCTATGATGTTTTAAGTGATTTTTGTGCTTAGCCTTTCATTGATGGTTTTACTTCTCTTCGTGGAAACCTCACAGCAAAAGTGTTAGGCAATGAATGAATGAGGCAACTTTGGTTAATTAACACTCTTTTGGGTACACGGACATGAAATTATTGCCTTCTCCATTAAAGATTTAAACGTATAGGCTGAGCCGATGGCCGTTTAGGTTTTGGCAGATAAGGATCCTCTTTATTTCAAATAAAATTGATAGTATTTATTTTATGGACACGATTTAAAGTTTGTGCATCCAACTGTGTATATAATTTTATATTATTTAATTTTTTTAAAAGACATATCAACATTGATTTCTTATACATTATACTATTAGATATATTAATTTTAATTCTTGTGAAACTATATATATATATATAATAGTTATGTATAGTGCTTTTCAAACATAGAGCTAGCACAATAGTGAAGCTATGCATAATAAACAGTTTTGTATAGTGCTTTTCACACATTCAACTGCATGGCACAATAGTAAAGCTATGCATAATTAATACTTTTCACACATTGATAGAAAAGCTATGCATAATAGTTCTGCATAGTACTTTTCACACATGGTGAAGTTATGCATAATGCTTTTAACACATTGAATTAGGAAGGCTATGCATAAGAAAGGCTATACTTTTCACACATTGAATCAGCTTTCATATTTATTCATATTTTGAAAGCCAAAAACTGTTATGATCAAATTTAAATAATTTAATTTGAAAATAGTATTGAACGGTAACAAAATAATGTGGCGTTGATTTATTTGTATCTATATCATTTTTTTTTATTAATTTTTTTGATCATCTCTAATAAATCAGCTCTACACCACTTTAGTTCATATCTTTTGGTAAAAAATTTGATACACATAGCATGTCTCAGGTAATTAATATAATATAGTTGGGATCAACCTTAGCCCTTTTTCTTCATTTTTATATATATCCACCCACCTCTCCATGGTAGAGGCTACTCCATTGCCCATCCCTGAAGCCCACAACAAGAGCAGAATGACCATATTGTAACGAGTAATACTACTCTTATAACACTTGTACAATCGGTTAAATTATATTTTATTTTTTTTTTGAAAAAAAGTAGTTAATTTTTTTTAAAAAAAAAAAAAACTAAAAATGTACGACCTTTTATTGTAAGTGACTTTGTAAAAAGGTTGCACACTATTTTTACCTCATTTGTCTTTAGTGGGAGGCTTTTTAAAAAAGAAATTAATTGCCTTAATTATTTCCAGTAGTGTCACGTTTTCCATTAAAAATAATTTAATATCCTCGATCCACTCATATATTGATAGGAAATTAAAAATAGGATAGTTGTCAAAAAAAAAAAAAAAAAAAATTATTTCAATCCCAACCAACCATTTGAAATTCATCATTTCTTCAACCTAAAAAGGGTACGTACATATCCCCGCTTTCAATGCTTTAGTCCACTCTTATTAATTTCACATCGTACAATGGTAGCTCTTAAGTGGGATTCCTATTAAATTATGAATAAATGCAATGCCGATAAAACTGCTGGCTTCATATTAAATTAGGAATAGACTAATAAACAGACATGCATGTGATTCACGAGCCTAGTAATAAATCATTCTTAAATTAATTAGGATTATTTAAAATTCTTAGGATATTAAAAATTTAACATTTAGCTTCTCAATAATGACTCAAATTTATATGCTTAAGCTTTTGAGTGGATTGATGTTTTAACATGCTATATTACTTATATTCTTTTTAAAAGACTCCAAAATATTAATCTTTCTAACTATATAACAAAACCAATATTGGAGACAAACGTGGCCCAACAACCACCATGACCTCTGAAAATTCATTAAAAAATAAATAGTAGGCCATGGCTGCATGCCCCCCAAATTGTTTCGATTCGTGTTGTAATATTTGTATTTCACTCATTCATTTTAATCTTGAAATATTTTTGGTAGAGTATCCCATAACCTACATATAATTATAAAATAAAAATACATGGTATTTTGAAGTTTTTTATATCTGTCCGTACAGTAGGATTTTGTTATAAATATGTTATGCTGTAATCCTAAATCATTATTGAATATAGTGACACTCATTTGGACGTATAGTAGGCACGTTGTCGAATCACGTAAATCTGTGTCTTAATTTTTTTTTGCTCTCGATCTCTCTTTTCGATTCCATATTATTCATCATTTTTGTGCACGATAACTTCTTTATTTTATTGTCATGGTCTAATTTATGTCATAGTTTGGAGGCATAGGGAATTTGTGGTTGATAAACCAAAGCAGAAATTCATACTTCATAACCAGTCGCACGAACAGCTTAAATTTTTGTAGGATATATAATGTTATGAATAACATTTTATGTATCACTCTCTCTTCCTCTTGCTATGATGTTTGAAGTGATTTTTGTGCTTAGCTTCTCATTGATGGTTTTACTTCTCTTCGTGGAAACCTCACAGCAAATGTGTTAGGCAATGAATGAAGCAACGTCAACTTTGGTTAATTAACACTCTTTTGGGTACACCGACATGAAATTATTGCATTCTCTATTAAATATTTAAACATAAAGGCCAAGCCAATAACCCTTCAAGTTTTAGCAAACAAGGATCCTCTTTTATTTCAAATGAAATTAATAGTGTTCATTTTATGAACACGATTTAAAGTTTGTGTATTCAACGGTGTATATGATTTTATATTATTTAAATTTTTTAAAACTCGTGCTAACGTGAACTTCATATACACCGTTAGATATATATATCAACTTTAAATTTTATCAAGATGGCTTCACGTTCATATAACAAAATAATTTATCCTTCTGCCCATATAGCATCAACACATTATAGTCTTAAAAAGTCGTCCGGACGAGTTGTACCATATAAGTTGAATGTAAGATCGCTAATAATACAAATTCCAAATTTTCAAAAGGCGTTTAAAATTGTGTTTAGTGATCATATATAGCAACTACGCAGTTCAACAACGCTGACAAGACCCAAGTTTCAACAACATCAACATCTTTCAAATTATGGTTTTTTTATTTTATTTTATTTTATTTTGTTTGTAGTAGTGGAGAATATTGACTCTTTGCTTTCAGTTGATTCTCCCTACTTCTACAATTAGGATTAGAATTTGCAATTTTTTAGACGACTTATGAATTTTTGACACAAAATTAGCAGGTTAGAATTGAGAAATCTGTTATTTTTTATTTGACTCTTATTTTCGGTTACACTGAATACCAAAAAATATTTTTCGATAGAAAATATTTTACGCCGAAACAGTGAAAGTATCCGTTTAAAGGTATAGAATGTGCTATACAATAAGTTTTGGCAATTCGAATATCTGGTAAATGTCTTAGAATGTGCTATACTTAATTCCCTTTCTCAATTGGTCTTTCATTGGAATCAAGAATTAAAAAGACCCAACTTTCTTCATATGAATAATAATAATTAAAAAAAAAAAATTACTCTCATCTCATTCCTATTTTATTTAGCTGATTTCATATCTATTAGCATAGTGAAATAATAGTTGAATATGTTATATTACTCATTTCTTTAACATGTCTATAAAACTTTTATCTATTTTAATTTAACTAAAAATAATAGTAATAATAATAGTATATAGCAACAAATGATGAATGACAATAATAATAATACCAATTGATAACTGAAAAATAAAAAAAATAACTCACTAACTTTGCCTCTCGGTTCATAATTTCTTCAACCTAAAAAAGCTATACCCCGCTTTCAATGCTAGCTTCTCTTGCCAAGCAATGAAACAGGAATTATGATAGCCACCACCCACCAAAATGTCATCCCTCGTACAGTATGATAAATTCTGACTGGTTTCGCATGAAATACAAAATAAGGTAGCTCTTACGTGGGATTCTTATCAAATATTCATTTGCTCAAGCCTCACGTACACTTAATTAACTTTTGCAACCAATTTGCCTAAAACTGGTAATATATATATATATATATATATATGTGTGTGTGTGTGATTCACGAGCCTACTTAATAAATCATTCTTCGTATTAAATTAGAATTCCTTAAAATTCTTATGATGTTAAGAATTCAACATTTATATCCTCAACATTAGTTATCATATTTATTCATATTTTGAAAGCCAAAAACTGTTATTATCAAATTTAAATAATTTAATTTGAAAATAGTATTAAAGGTAACAAAATAATGTGAAGCGCGCTGATTTATTTGTACCCGTATAATTTATTTTTTTTCATTATTAATTATTTAAATCATCTCCAATAAACCGACTCCAAATCTTTTAGTAAAATATTTGATACGCATAGCATCTTTCAAGTAATTAATATAATATAGTTGGACCAACCTTCTCCCTTAGCTTTCTCTTCTTTTTTATATCCGCCCACCTCTCCATGCACCTTAGAGACTACTTCACTGCCCATCTCCGAAGCCCACAACATGAGCAGAATGACCGTATTGTAATGAGTAATTCTCTTATAACACTTTTACAATTTGTTAAATCATCATTTCTCTAAAAAAAGTACTTAATTTTTTTATTTTTTTTAATAGAACAAAGGCGTATTAATTACCTTTTGGTAAGTGACTTTATAAAATGATTGCACATTGTTTTTACCTCATTTGTCTTTATTTTGGGGGCTTTTGGATCTCAATTGTATGGTTGTTGAATTGAGATTATCAATAAGAATAATTTGTTTAAAAAATATTATTTCAATCCCAACCAACCTTTTGAAATTCATCATTTCTTCAACCTAAAAAGGGTACGTACATACCCTCGCTTTCAATGCTTTAGTCCACTGTTATTAATTTCACCTCGTACAGTGGTAGCTCTTATGTTGATTCCTATTAAATTTTGAATAAATGCAATGCAAATAAAACTGCTGGCTTCGTATTAAATTAGGAATAGACTCGTAAACAGACCTGCATGCAGGGGCGGAGCTAGGTTTTAAACATTGGGAAGGCCAAATTGAGAAAAAAAAATTTGAAGGGCCAAAACTAAGAAAATAAAAAAAATTAAGGGGTAAAATTTAAATTTTTTATTTTTTTTTCTTCAGATTTTTTTTTTTTGGGGGGGGAAACCCTTTGGCTTGGGGGGGCCAGGCCCCCCTGCCTGCATGTGATTCACAAGCCTAGTAATAAATTAATCATTCTTAAATTAGGATTATTTAAAAGTCTTAGGATATTAAGAATTTAACATTAATTTATCCCCTCAACAATAGTGCTCATATTTATTCATGTTTTGAAAGCGAAAAGCTGATATAACCTTATATATATATATATATATATATATATATATATATATATATATATATATATATATATATATTAATTGCTTTTGTATGTATTAATAATAAATTTTATATACATATATATAATAGATTCAAATCTTAATTACATGTATTAATAATTAGTAATTGATTTTGGAGAACTTAACAGTAGAACTAGCCTCCTTTTGAACTTTCCTTGTGGTTTTTGAGTAAAAACTGATCATGCATATGTTTTGCTTGATGCTCATAATTAATTGCTTCCGTACATGCCCCCACTAGCCTGATGTTCCAGGACAAATTGGATAAATTATTTTCCAAATTTCCATTAATTTTGGCTACATATATCTGCTGTTGATAATTAAAGTTGTAAGATTATTTAGAAAAAGAATGTAAAACATTTAAAAAGGAGGTTGTGTATAACTATCATAAGGGTGTTGGAAAGCCGAGGTACACATTGAAGGTTGACCTTACAAAGGCTTATGATTCAGTTAGTTGGGGGTTTATTCTACTTTGTTTAAGATTCTTTGGAGTTCCTACAAAGTTTATTTGTTGGGTAAAGGAGTGTATTACAAGTCCAAGCTTTTCTATCTCCCTTAATGGCTCTTTAGTTGGTTTTTTCCAAGGTAAAAAAGGCCTTAGACAAGGTGACTTTATTTCACCTTATCTTTTTGTTATCGCTATGGAAGTTCTCTCCCTTATGTTGGAAGAAACAGCCAATGGCTCTTCTGGTTTTTCTTTTCATCTGAAGTGCTCTGCCATTAACCTTACTCATCAATGCTTTGCTGATGATCTACTTATTTTTTATGCTGTTAAGTTGACTTCAGTAAAGGCCATTAAAGAAGTGTTGTTGGAGTTTGAGGATCTTTCTGGTCTTAAGGCTAACCCAGCTAAGAGTGTATTTTTCTGTGCTGGCATTGAAGATGATGATAAGAAGGAGTTGCTGGATCTACTTCAGATGCAAGAGGGTACTCTCCTTGTGAGATATTTGGGGGTTCCTTTAGTCACAAAGAGTTTATCTGCTGCTGATTGTGCTAGTTTGGTGAGTCGGATTACGGCTAGAATGAATTCTTGGTTGGTAAGACATCTCTCTTTCGCTGGTAGATTGCAACTGTTAAACTCTGTTTTATTTAGCCTCCAAAGTTACTGGACCTGAGTGTTTATACTTCCTCAAAAGATTATTAAGCTACTGGAACAGAAATTTAATCGCTTCCTCTGGAATGGGAAAGATGCAAAGGCTAGAGCCAAGGTAGCATGGGACCATGTTTGTGTTCCAAAACAAGAAGGAGGATTGGGGATTAAAAGGCTTACAGTCTGGAATAAGGTTGCTATGTTAAAGCATATTTGGAGTCTCTTTTCCAGGTCTGGTTCTTTGTGGGTAGCTTGGGTGAATGCTAATTGGCTTAAAGGGCGTAGTTTTTGACAGGTTTCTATACCTCAAAAAGCCTTTTGGAGTTGGAAGAAATTACTCAACCTTAGAAGTATTGCTAAACCGTTTATAAAACATATGGTTGGGGATGGGAGTAGCATATTTCTATGGTTTGATAATTAGAATCCTGCTGGATGCTTGTTTGATACTTATGGTTCTAGAGTGATGTATGATGCGGGTCCTTCTATTGGTCAAATGCTTTCCTCTATTATTAGAGATGGTGATTGGTTCTGGACTAATGCCAGATCAGAGGCTTTGGTAGACATTCAGTGCCGTCTTCCTGAAGTGATCTTGGGGGAAGTTGATAAGGCGGTTTGGGATTCTAAAAATGGAGAGTTTACTAGTTCGGAGACTTGGGAGAAGCTTAGAGTAGCTCATCCGATTACTGATTGGCATAAGATCGTTTGGTTCCCTACTAGCATCCCTAAACATTCTTTTGTGCTTTGGCTTGTTTTTCATGGTGCTTTGATCACAAAGGAAAAAATGTGTAGCTGGGGTTTTAATGGTAATATTTCTTGCTTGTTCTGTCATGCTTGTTTAGAAAGTAGAGATCATCTCTTCTTCTCTTGTGGTTTCAGTAGGCGTATCTGGTATACTATTATGAGAGATTGTTCAATACCTTGCCCCCCTGTTAAGTGGGATGATATTGAAGATTGGTGTGGTTCAGTAATGAAGGGGGATAGTTTCTATGCTAGTCTCAGGAAACTATATTTTAGGGCTGTTGTTTACCACCTATGGAGACAGAGGAATCTTCTTCTTCACGGCGAGACTCCTTTGACCGAAGAGAGGATTATCTCCAAGATTAGATGGGAGGTGAATACTAGAATGGTTTATAAATTCCCTTCGAAATTCCTTGTAACCGTAGATGATGGCCTGTTGATGGTGTTTTCTGCAGATTTCTTTTCTGTTTGTTGGTGTTTGCTGCTATGCAGATCTGGTTTTCTGTGGGAGGGGGTTGTGTGTGTATTTGGTTATTGTTTGTTGCATGTGGTAGTGGTTTAGCAGGTTCTTTTTCTGTTCAAGTAGTGTTCCTTGCCTGGGGATTGTCCTATGCAGGATTTGTATCCAGTTTTAACTGGAGTGTAAGGATGTTGAGTTTTGAGCTTATGAAGGGTTTTTATTCATCTAAAATAAACATTTAAAAAGAACCTTATATCCACATGCCAATTGAATATTATGAAAAATGTTCCATCAATCCCGGTTTACCCAAAAATTACAATGCGTAAAAGTGGTTTAAACTAGAATTTACACTAGGTCAAAAAAAAATAAGAATGGATCCAAATGATAAAATAAACTATAATTAGCCTCATATTTAAAGGCAGACTGATTTACACAACTAGTAGAATAAGGAAGAGTCTAACAACAGTCATGTCCAATAATCCTCACTTTTTAAATATATTAATATAATGAACTGGTAGGAGTAATGTTATGAATTGTCTTTTTATAATTTTTTTAATCTTTCTATATTGATGTGGCTCTTAAAATCAGAATTGAATTTATAATGAATTATTATTAAATTTTGTTTCAATGATGATTTTAAAAGTTACATCAACTTTAAGATCAAGAATAAAAAATTGGACCTTAGCATTACTCCACTAAACTTTATTTGAACCATGTTATGCTTTTCTTCTACAAATTTGCATTGTACTCTTTTTCTTTATAATCCAAGCTAGCCTATGTTGTTTGATAGCCACACAGCAGATCTACATTTCATTTGCAGGAGCTCAAGGTTCGTGTCTCACTTTCTGAGTTTCTTACACTCAGGTAATCTTTCCCTCTCTTGAATATATATATATATATATTGTGTATATCAAGGATTTAAAAGAAACTTAGAACTGAAAAAAGAAACTGTGAAATCTAGATTGTGTTGTATTTACTTTTGTTAGGTGAACTAGCATAGTTCTTTTTTATTTTAGGTCTATAATGGGCTGAATTTAATTATGTAAGCAGTTAAGGATGTCATGTATACTCATCTTATAAATCAATAGAGTTCGCCCATTAAACTTCATTAGGTTATTTGAAAATTAAAGTTGAAAGACTAGACTTCTTCACCCATTATAAATAAAAGGATGACTAAAAAATTAAAAAGATGAGAAGCTCATCATCAAATAATAAATTACGCTTTTATTTTTGGTGCAATATATGTTAAGAAGTGTCAGCTGTTTGGTCTCCTCGAGAAAAGTCAAACGAGGTGGGACACGTGACAAACCTTTATTACTGTTGTGGTCCGTGGAGACCAAAAAATTGACATTTGAGATGGCTTTTAGGGCTAATTTGGCAACCCATTGTCATTCTCCCTCTATTTCTTTCCACTTCTTTCAAAAATATCAAATCAAAAACATTCTAACTTTTTTACACTTTTTATATCACATCAATTATATTTTATTATTATTCAAATAAAAAAATTCACTACAAAACAAAACTTTTTCACTTTTCTATAAAACATTCACAAATTTTATATCACATCAATCACTTCTTATTCTACAACACACAAATATTCCACAACACAATTACTTACCAAACAAGCCCGTAGTTTTCACTAAAACATTAATAAAATATTTTATTAAATTTGGTGGTCTTTTAATAATCTGCAAAGAGATATGATCTATACACAAAAACCTCACAACTCTCACACAACAGTCCTACGTGGCAAGCATATTTTATTATTTTTTTTGTGTTTTGGTTCCTGCGGCTAGAAGAAAACACGCGAGAGAGGGAAAATCAAAATTTCCCTCAACAGAGCCACTGCCCAGTCCCTCTCTCTCTCAAATTTCTCTCCGTGCAGATCCCGTCGCCGGCAGATCCTCTCCAGCTCCGGCAGATCCTCTCCACAAATCTCTCTCTCCAGCGCCCGCTCCCCCAGATTCCGTCGTCTCTCAAATTTCTCTCCGTGTATTCCGTCGTCTCTCAAATTTCTCTCCGTGCAGATCCCGTCGCCGGCAGATCCTCTCCACAAATCTCTCTCTCCAGCGCCCGCTCCCCCAGATTCCGTCGTCCGGCGTTCCCGCTCCGGCAGATCCAGCTCTCTCTCTCTCCGGCGCCCGCTCCCCCAGATTCGCCGTTCTCTCTCGGCGTCCGGCGTCCGCCCTTCTCTTCGCCGTTCTCTCTCGGCGTCCGGCGTCCTCTGTCGTCCGGCAGATCTCATCCCAGTCCAGCTCTGTCTCCGGCAGATCTTCTCTCCGGCGGGCAGGTTTTTTTTTTTTTTTTTTTTTTCTTCTTTCTTTTTTGCTGCTACATTCTGTTTGAAATTTTGATTTGGGGTTTTTTTGTTCTTTTTTTGTTTTGGCTGCTACGTGAACTATGGTTTTGCAGCTTTGTTGTTTTGCTTTGCATTTTGCTTTATTATAATTTTTGGGTTGTTTTTCCATTGCACACAAGGTGCTTGATAAAATGCTCCACTGAACATGTTGTAGATTTTCGTGGATTTGGACTAATTTACTGGCTACGCACAAGAAATTACGAGTAAAACAGAACAGTGTTTGTGAAAATTATGCGTGTGGGATTGGAAAATGGAAATGATGCTTATCACGAAATTGCCTTGTTTTTGGCCACTTGATTGAGCTTCTCTTTCTTGTCTTCTGCTACAATAAATCGGCCAATGGCTTCAAATTTTGACTCCCACTACTATACATACAACTAATTATACACACATTTGTTCATGCTTACAGATAGGTTAATGAGAGGTTAATATTATTATAAATGAACTAATGAGAGGTTAATATTTTATTAACTATGTTAATATAAGCTTGTCTTTTTACTTCTCTTACTTTTCACAATTCAAATCAATAATCTTTCATATGTGTGCTCAAGTTCACCAAGCTTATATTAACATTATTCATTTATTTAAGGTAGTATTAGAGTAATAATTTTGAATTCAAACTTTATATTAATAATTCAAATTTTATTTTAATTAAATATTCTATGCATGGGGTATGGTTACTTCTTGTTATATGCATGCACTAAAGATAATTTTGCTTTGGCTCTTTAAAAGTACTATTTTTTTTTTCTTCTTAATATAGCATTTTCCAAAATGGACTCTTCAAGTTCACGATTGGATACCAAGGGTCAATTTGACGGTGCTTTAACCCATCAAGATGACCATCAAAATGGTTAGATTTTTGATTTTTTTTTTTTGTTTTTATTTCTTTATTATTATTCTAGGCTTTTTTTATAAATACACTTGGTATTCTTTTTTGGATAGATGTGGGTGAAAAAGTTGAAGAACCGAAGGATTTAACGACGTTTATTTCAGATGAAGAGTTGAGTGATAAGGATGATGAGAAAGTTGAAGAACCAAAGGATTTAATGACTTTTAGTTCAGATGAAGAGTTGAGTGATAAGGAAGAAAATGTGGTCCTACCCGTGGTGTTAAAGGATGATGAGAAGATTGAAGAACCGAAGTCATCAATGACTTTTAGTTCATTAGAAGAAGTTTGCTCTTATTATAGGAGGTATGCTAAGCAAGTTGGGTTTGGTATAGCGCATAGAACCTCGAGAAAAACGAAGGGTATAAAAAGTTACGTAATGCTTATATGTACTCGTGGAGGTGACGAGCGAGCTACAAGTGATGTTGCGAAGCCAATTCCAACAACTAATAGAACAGGGTGTGGTGCCAGGATTTGTGCGAGATTATGTGGTGATGGAACGTGGTTTTTGAGTAAAGTTGAGCTGACGCATAATCATTCGTTAAGCCCGGGTAAAGCGAGATTTTTTAGAAGCAATAAGATAATTAATGATGCTGCAAAAAGAAGACTTGAGCTAAATGATAGAGCAGGAATACGTCTGAGTAAGAATTTCAATTCTTTAGTTGTTGAAAGTGGGGGGTTTGAGAGTCTTTCTTTTGGAGAGAGGGATTGTCGGAATTATATTAACAAGGCAAAAGAACTTCGTCTTGGTAAAGGGGGTGCCCAAGCACTTTGTGATTACTTCAGAAGAATGCAAAAGCAAAATAGTGGCTTCTACTTTATGATAGATATGGATGATGATTGTAGGCTACGAAATGTTTTTTGGGCGGATGCACGGAGTAGGGCAGCGTATGATTTCTTTGGGGATGTTATTACGTTTGACACAACGTATTTGACCAATAGCTATGACATGCCATTTGCTCCTTTTGTAGGAGTGAATCATCATGGTCAATCTATACTTTTGGGGGCAGGACTAATTTCAAGCGAGGATACAGACACATTTGTGTGGTTGTTTAAATGTTGGTTGGAGTGCATGAATGGCCAAGCCCCTAAAGCAATTATAACAGACCAGGATAGAGCTATGAAAAATGCAATTGCTATTGTTTTCCCTGAAAGTCGACATAGATATTGTATGTGGCACATTATGAAAAAATTCCCTGAAAAGTTTGGATCACATGCTAATTTTGATGGCATTAAGAGTGCCATAAATAAATGTTTGTATGACTCTCAAACATGTGAAGAATATGAGGAAAACTGGAAAGATCTACTGGAGAAGTATAATCTTCATGATAATGCATGGTTGAATGGGTTATATAGGGAGAAGACATTTTGGGTGCCGGCATACATGAAAGATACGTTTTGGGCGGGAATGAACACTACACAGCGAAGTGAAAGTATGAACGCATTTTTTGATGGTTACGTGCACTCCCGAACCACATTGAAAGAATTTGTTGATGAATATGATAATGCTTTAAGGAGAATGGTTGAGAGTGAGACACGTGCTGATTTTGATTCTTTCAATCGCACAATCTCGTGATTTTGATTCTTTACCACTGTTTCTATTCCAGCTACTATCACATCTTCTAGTTGTCAAAATGTGCTTAGTCCTCATAAGGTTACTTGTAAAGGGAGGCCACGAACAAAGAGAAAGGTGGCTGTTATAGAAACAGTGGTAAAGAAATCTAATGTATCAAGCAAGCCACCAAGAGACAACAATGCTAAAACGAAGAAACGAAAAAATCAAGTTAGTGATTTCTTTATTTTTTTTATTATTGATGTCCACATTTTACTTGCTTAAAAACATGTGTGCTTTCCCACATTGCATAAAATATTCTTTAATTGTAGGCCTCGAAATCAACGGAAAATCAAGGCAACACTAGTCAATCTCCGTTGCCTTCTGTACCTTCTGCAACTCACGATCATAGTACTCAGGTGATTAGCCAATATCTCTTTATTTATTGGTTGATGTTCAAGTTCATGTTCAATACTCTGCACCAACCATTTTAAAGAGGCAACATATACAAGAAATATAATAATTCCCCTACAACAAACTATAGATCCAAAAAAACCCATCAACCAATTCAGGCATGCATTAAATCCAAATATCCAGTACACCTCATCCTACGCGGCTTTATTTTTTCATTTTTTTTTGGGTAACATTTTTTTACATCACATTAGCGTATATAAACTCTATATCAAAACACATAGGGTGTGAGACCCATACATGTGAGACCGACATGCATAGAAGAGGTGTAGACTTGGTGTAAACCAAAGTGACGTAGAAATAACACATTCAATTTTTTCTTTATTTGATGAAAAAATCATTATTTGATGAAAATTACTAGTATTAGATCCATCTAAAATTTTAATGGTAATTTTTACTGTTACGTCAAAAAGTGCGTATTTAAGAGTATCCAGTTTGAAGTCTACGTGGCATTTCTCTCGAAGAATGAGGTGCATGGTACTAAATTATAAAGCGAGCAGTCATTGAAACTAGCTAATAGAATATTAAAAAACAAAACTAGTTTCAATTTCTTCCCCAAGAGTGTTTGATGCGTTTGCACTTTTATAAACATAGTATATATGTGCTTAATGGAATCTGTCAGAATATAAAAATCAGTTTGCATATAGCTACAAGATCGAGTGAGCCCCATACGGAGTTTGTACTGCATGCTATGAACCATAACTACTCAACTTCCAAATAGTAAAATATATACAATATAACTTGTATATTAATTAATCAAATTATTGAAGAAAAAAAAAAGATTATCCAGCACTCTTATTCTCTATTCATTTGACAACAAACTAATCAGTACGAAAAATCTGATGACATATATAAATGATTAATTTGTTGCATTATTGGGCATATATATTTTTTATTTTATTTTTTCATCTTATCTGAGTTCCAAGCAAAAACAACATGGCATACTTGTAACTTCTTAATTAGAATAAATTGACATTGTAACCTATAGGGAATTAACCACATAGAAAATTCTATCACAAACCAAAACTCTCTTCTGGCACTGCCAAACATACACTCCATTTGGTTATTAAGAAAACGTAGAGGAAGAAAAATATTCAAAATAGATTTATGAAAGCTATTAAGATTATTTTAGTATTCAATCATACAAGCAAAGTGCCAATCATAGGATTGAGAAAATTAATAGCGACCCAGATATATACTACCTTAATTTACATCAAAAGACCTACAAGAATGTTTAAAAAATTGAATGTGTTATTTTATATAATTCTCTAAATCGCAAATACTGCTTAATGAAACCAAAACAATATAACTCACCATAAAAGAAGATGGTTTACGAGCAACATAAACTTTTTTAAAAGTTTTTTTTTAAAAAAATTCACAATTATGCAGGAGCCACTTCAAAATTTCGCTTAAAGAATTAAAGGGCTTGTGGGGCTACGGCCCCACTGGCCCTAATGTGGCTCCGCCACTACACATAAGGAAGTGAAAATGAGTGTATTATTAGTCTTTTTTTAATAAAATATTAACCTCTCATTAGTTCATTTATAATAATATTAACCTCTCATTAACCTATCTGTAAGCATGAACAAATGTGTGTATAATTAGTTGTATGTATAGTAGTGGGAGTCAAAATTTGAAGCCATTGGCCGATTTATTGTAGCAGAAGACAAGAAAGAGAAGCTCAATCAAGTGGCCAAAAACAAGGCAATTTCGTGATAAGCATCATTTCCATTTTCCAATCCCACACGCATAATTTTCACAAACACTGTTCTGTTTTACTCGTAATTTCTTGTGCGTAGCCAGTAAATTAGTCCAAATCCACGAAAATCTACAACATGTTCAGTGGAGCATTTTATCAAGCACCTTGTGTGCAATGGAAAAACAACCCAAAAATTATAATAAAGCAAAATGCAAAGCAAAACAACAAAGCTGCAAAACCATAGTTCACGTAGCAGCCAAAACAAAAAAAGAACAAAAAAACCCCAAATCAAAATTTCAAACAGAATGTAGCAGCAAAAAGAAAGAAGAAAAAAAAAAAAAAAAAAAAACCTGCCCGCCGGAGAGAAGATCTGCCGGAGACAGAGCTGGACTGGGATGAGATCTGCCGGACGACAGAGGACGCCGGACGCCGAGAGAGAACGGCGAAGAGAAGGGCGGACGCCGGACGCCGAGAGAGAACGGCGAATCTGGGGGAGCGGGCGCCGGAGAGAGAGAGAGCTGGATCTGCCGGAGCGGGAACGCCGGACGACGGAATCTGGGGGAGCGGGCGCTGGAGAGAGAGATTTGTGGAGAGGATCTGCCGGCGACGGGATCTGCACGGAGAGAAATTTGAGAGACGACGGAATACACGGAGAGAAATTTGAGAGACGACGGAATCTGGGGGAGCGGGCGCTGGAGAGAGAGATTTGTGGAGAGGATCTGCCGGAGCTGGAGAGGATCTGCCGGCGACGGGATCTGCACGGAGAGAAATTTGAGAGAGAGAGGGACTGGGCAGTGGCTCTGTTGAGGGAAATTTTGATTTTCCCTCTCTCGCGTGTTTTCTTCTAGCCGCAGGAACCAAAACACAAAAAAAATAATAAAATATGCTTGCCACGTAGGACTGTTGTGTGAGAGTTGTGAGGTTTTTGTGTATAGATCATATCTCTTATTTTTTTGGGATTTGATTCATACACAACACCATCACAACAACCACACAACAACTCCTCACATGAGAGTGGGCCCCAGTGTGTGGGGTCCACCCTCATGTGAGGGGTTGTTGTGTGATTGTTGTGTTGGTGTTGTAAATTTAACATTTTCCTATATTTTTTGTGTTTTGGTTCCTGCGGCTAGAAGAAAACACGCGAGAGAGGGAAAATCAAAATTTCCCTCAACAGAGCCACTGCCCAGTCCCTCTCTCTCTCAAATTTCTCTCCGTGCAGATCCCGTCGCCGGCAGATCCTCTCCAGCTCCGGCAGATCCTCTCCACAAATCTCTCTCTCCAGCGCCCGCTCCCCCAGATTCCGTCGTCTCTCAAATTTCTCTCCGTGTATTCCGTCGTCTCTCAAATTTCTCTCCGTGCAGATCCCGTCGCCGGCAGATCCTCTCCACAAATCTCTCTCTCCAGCGCCCGCTCCCCCAGATTCCGTCGTCCGGCGTTCCCGCTCCGGCAGATCCAGCTCTCTCTCTCTCCGGCGCCCGCTCCCCCAGATTCGCCGTTCTCTCTCGGCGTCCGGCGTCCGCCCTTCTCTTCGCCGTTCTCTCTCGGCGTCCGGCGTCCTCTGTCGTCCGGCAGATCTCATCCCAGTCCAGCTCTGTCTCCGGCAGATCTTCTCTCCGGCGGGCAGGTTTTTTTTTTTTTTTTTTTTCTTCTTTCTTTTTTGCTGCTACATTCTGTTTGAAATTTTGATTTGGGGTTTTTTTGTTCTTTTTTTGTTTTGGCTGCTACGTGAACTATGGTTTTGCAGCTTTGTTGTTTTGCTTTGCATTTTGCTTTATTATAATTTTTGGGTTGTTTTTCCATTGCACACAAGGTGCTTGATAAAATGCTCCACTGAACATGTTGTAGATTTTCGTGGATTTGGACTAATTTACTGGCTACGCACAAGAAATTACGAGTAAAACAGAACAGTGTTTGTGAAAATTATGCGTGTGGGATTGGAAAATGGAAATGATGCTTATCACGAAATTGCCTTGTTTTTGGCCACTTGATTGAGCTTCTCTTTCTTGTCTTCTGCTACAATAAATCGGCCAATGGCTTCAAATTTTGACTCCCACTACTATACATACAACTAATTATACACACATTTGTTCATGCTTACAGATAGGTTAATGAGAGGTTAATATTATTATAAATGAACTAATGAGAGGTTAATATTTTATTAACTATGTTAATATAAGCTTGTCTTTTTACTTCTCTTACTTTTCACAATTCAAATCAATAATCTTTCATATGTGTGCTCAAGTTCACCAAGCTTATATTAACATTATTCATTTATTTAAGGTAGTATTAGAGTAATAATTTTGAATTCAAACTTTATATTAATAATTCAAATTTTATTTTAATTAAATATTCTATGCATGGGGTATGGTTACTTCTTGTTATATGCATGCACTAAAGATAATTTTGCTTTGGCTCTTTAAAAGTACTATTTTTTTTTTCTTCTTAATATAGCATTTTCCAAAATGGACTCTTCAAGTTCACGATTGGATACCAAGGGTCAATTTGACGGTGCTTTAACCCATCAAGATGACCATCAAAATGGTTAGATTTTTGATTTTTTTTTTTTGTTTTTATTTCTTTATTATTATTCTAGGCTTTTTTTATAAATACACTTGGTATTCTTTTTTGGATAGATGTGGGTGAAAAAGTTGAAGAACCGAAGGATTTAACGACGTTTATTTCAGATGAAGAGTTGAGTGATAAGGATGATGAGAAAGTTGAAGAACCAAAGGATTTAATGACTTTTAGTTCAGATGAAGAGTTGAGTGATAAGGAAGAAAATGTGGTCCTACCCGTGGTGTTAAAGGATGATGAGAAGATTGAAGAACCGAAGTCATCAATGACTTTTAGTTCATTAGAAGAAGTTTGCTCTTATTATAGGAGGTATGCTAAGCAAGTTGGGTTTGGTATAGCGCATAGAACCTCAAGAAAAACGAAGGGTATAAAAAGTTACGTAATGCTTATATGTACTCGTGGAGGTGACGAGCGAGCTACAAGTGATGTTGCGAAGCCAATTCCAACAACTAATAGAACAGGGTGTGGTGCCAGGATTTGTGCGAGATTATGTGGTGATGGAACGTGGTTTTTGAGTAAAGTTGAGCTGACGCATAATCATTCGTTAAGCCCGGGTAAAGCGAGATTTTTTAGAAGCAATAAGATAATTAATGATGCTGCAAAAAGAAGACTTGAGCTAAATGATAGAGCAGGAATACGTCTGAGTAAGAATTTCAATTCTTTAGTTGTTGAAAGTGGGGGGTTTGAGAGTCTTTCTTTTGGAGAGAGGGATTGTCGGAATTATATTAACAAGGCAAAAGAACTTCGTCTTGGTAAAGGGGGTGCCCAAGCACTTTGTGATTACTTCAGAAGAATGCAAAAGCAAAATAGTGGCTTCTACTTTATGATAGATATGGATGATGATTGTAGGCTACGAAATGTTTTTTGGGCGGATGCACGGAGTAGGGCAGCGTATGATTTCTTTGGGGATGTTATTACGTTTGACACAACGTATTTGACCAATAGCTATGACATGCCATTTGCTCCTTTTGTAGGAGTGAATCATCATGGTCAATCTATACTTTTGGGGGCAGGACTAATTTCAAGCGAGGATACAGACACATTTGTGTGGTTGTTTAAATGTTGGTTGGAGTGCATGAATGGCCAAGCCCCTAAAGCAATTATAACAGACCAGGATAGAGCTATGAAAAATGCAATTGCTATTGTTTTCCCTGAAAGTCGACATAGATATTGTATGTGGCACATTATGAAAAAATTCCCTGAAAAGTTTGGATCACATGCTAATTTTGATGGCATTAAGAGTGCCATAAATAAATGTTTGTATGACTCTCAAACATGTGAAGAATATGAGGAAAACTGGAAAGATCTACTGGAGAAGTATAATCTTCATGATAATGCATGGTTGAATGGGTTATATAGGGAGAAGACATTTTGGGTGCCGGCATACATGAAAGATACGTTTTGGGCGGGAATGAACACTACACAGCGAAGTGAAAGTATGAACGCATTTTTTGATGGTTACGTGCACTCCCGAACCACATTGAAAGAATTTGTTGATGAATATGATAATGCTTTAAGGAGAATGGTTGAGAGTGAGACACGTGCTGATTTTGATTCTTTCAATCGCACAATCTCGTGATTTTGATTCTTTACCACTGTTTCTATTCCAGCTACTATCACATCTTCTAGTTGTCAAAATGTGCTTAGTCCTCATAAGGTTACTTGTAAAGGGAGGCCACGAACAAAGAGAAAGGTGGCTGTTATAGAAACAGTGGTAAAGAAATCTAATGTATCAAGCAAGCCACCAAGAGACAACAATGCTAAAACGAAGAAACGAAAAAATCAAGTTAGTGATTTCTTTATTTTTTTTATTATTGATGTCCACATTTTACTTGCTTAAAAACATGTGTGCTTTCCCACATTGCATAAAATATTCTTTAATTGTAGGCCTCGAAATCAACGGAAAATCAAGGCAACACTAGTCAATCTCCGTTGCCTTCTGTACCTTCTGCAACTCACGATCATAGTACTCAGGTGATTAGCCAATATCTCTTTATTTATTGGTTGATGTTCAAGTTCATGTTCAATACTCTGCACCAACCATTTTAAAGAGGCAACATATACAAGAAATATAATAATTCCCCTACAACAAACTATAGATCCAAAAAACCCATCAACCAATTCAGGCATGCATTAAATCCAAATATCCAGTACACCTCATCCTACGCGGCTTTATTTTTTCATTTTTTTTTGGGTAACATTTTTTTACATCACATTAGCGTATATAAACTCTATATCAAAACACATAGGGTGTGAGACCCATACATGTGAGACCGACATGCATAGAAGAGGTGTAGACTTGGTGTAAACCAAAGTGACGTAGAAATAACACATTCAATTTTTTCTTTATTTGATGAAAAAATCATTATTTGATGAAAATTACTAGTATTAGATCCATCTAAAATTTTAATGGTAATTTTTACTGTTACGTCAAAAAGTGCGTATTTAAGAGTATCCAGTTTGAAGTCTACGTGGCATTTCTCTCGAAGAATGAGGTGCATGGTACTAAATTATAAAGCGAGCAGTCATTGAAACTAGCTAATAGAATATTAAAAAACAAAACTAGTTTCAATTTCTTCCCCAAGAGTGTTTGATGCGTTTGCACTTTTATAAACATAGTATATATGTGCTTAATGGAATCTGTCAGAATATAAAAATCAGTTTGCATATAGCTACAAGATCGAGTGAGCCCCATACGGAGTTTGTACTGCATGCTATGAACCATAACTACTCAACTTCCAAATAGTAAAATATATACAATATAACTTGTATATTAATTAATCAAATTATTGAAGAAAAAAAAAAGATTATCCAGCACTCTTATTCTCTATTCATTTGACAACAAACTAATCAGTACGAAAAATCTGATGACATATATAAATGATTAATTTGTTGCATTATTGGGCATATATATTTTTTATTTTATTTTTTCATCTTATCTGAGTTCCAAGCAAAAACAACATGGCATACTTGTAACTTCTTAATTAGAATAAATTGACATTGTAACCTATAGGGAATTAACCACATAGAAAATTCTATCACAAACCAAAACTCTCTTCTGGCACTGCCAAACATACACTCCATTTGGTTATTAAGAAAACGTAGAGGAAGAAAAATATTCAAAATAGATTTATGAAAGCTATTAAGATTATTTTAGTATTCAATCATACAAGCAAAGTGCCAATCATAGGATTGAGAAAATTAATAGCGACCCAGATATATACTACCTTAATTTACATCAAAAGACCTACAAGAATGTTTAAAAAATTGAATGTGTTATTTTATATAATTCTCTAAATCGCAAATACTGCTTAATGAAACCAAAACAATATAACTCACCATAAAAGAAGATGGTTTACGAGCAACATAAACTTTTTTAAAAGTTTTTTTTTAAAAAAATTCACAATTATGCAGGAGCCACTTCAAAATTTCGCTTAAAGAATTAAAGGGCTTGTGGGGCTACGGCCCCCACTGGCCCTAATGTGGCTCCGCCACTACACATAAGGAAGTGAAAATGAGTGTATTATTAGTCTTTTTTTAATAAAATATTAACCTCTCATTAGTTCATTTATAATAATATTAACCTCTCATTAACCTATCTGTAAGCATGAACAAATGTGTGTATAATTAGTTGTATGTATAGTAGTGGGAGTCAAAATTTGAAGCCATTGGCCGATTTATTGTAGCAGAAGACAAGAAAGAGAAGCTCAATCAAGTGGCCAAAAACAAGGCAATTTCGTGATAAGCATCATTTCCATTTTCCAATCCCACACGCATAATTTTCACAAACACTGTTCTGTTTTACTCGTAATTTCTTGTGCGTAGCCAGTAAATTAGTCCAAATCCACGAAAATCTACAACATGTTCAGTGGAGCATTTTATCAAGCACCTTGTGTGCAATGGAAAAACAACCCAAAAATTATAATAAAGCAAAATGCAAAGCAAAACAACAAAGCTGCAAAACCATAGTTCACGTAGCAGCCAAAACAAAAAAAGAACAAAAAAACCCCAAATCAAAATTTCAAACAGAATGTAGCAGCAAAAAAGAAAGAAGAAAAAAAAAAAAAAAAAAAAAACCTGCCCGCCGGAGAGAAGATCTGCCGGAGACAGAGCTGGACTGGGATGAGATCTGCCGGACGACAGAGGACGCCGGACGCCGAGAGAGAACGGCGAAGAGAAGGGCGGACGCCGGACGCCGAGAGAGAACGGCGAATCTGGGGGAGCGGGCGCCGGAGAGAGAGAGAGCTGGATCTGCCGGAGCGGGAACGCCGGACGACGGAATCTGGGGGAGCGGGCGCTGGAGAGAGAGATTTGTGGAGAGGATCTGCCGGCGACGGGATCTGCACGGAGAGAAATTTGAGAGACGACGGAATACACGGAGAGAAATTTGAGAGACGACGGAATCTGGGGGAGCGGGCGCTGGAGAGAGAGATTTGTGGAGAGGATCTGCCGGAGCTGGAGAGGATCTGCCGGCGACGGGATCTGCACGGAGAGAAATTTGAGAGAGAGAGGGACTGGGCAGTGGCTCTGTTGAGGGAAATTTTGATTTTCCCTCTCTCGCGTGTTTTCTTCTAGCCGCAGGAACCAAAACACAAAAAATATAGGAAAATGTTAAATTTACAACACCAACACAACAATCACACAACAACCCCTCACATGAGGGTGGACCCCACACACTGGGGCCCACTCTCATGTGAGGAGTTGTTGTGTGGTTGTTGTGATGGTGTTGTGTATGAATCAAATCCCAAAAAAATAATAAAATATGCTTGCCACGTAGGACTGTTGTGTGAGAGTTGTGAGGTTTTTGTGTATAGATCATATCTCAAAAAATAATAAAATATGCTTGCCACGTAGGACTGTTGTGTGAGAGTTGTGAGGTTTTTGTGTATAGATCATATCTCTTTTGCATTGGTCGCCACTCGCCAGTCGAGACCACTTCATTCCATTTTGCAGATTATTAAAAGACCACCAAATTAATAAAATGTTTATTGTTTCGTGGATTAAGAATAAATTATATAAAAGCCAACCTACCATTGACCGCTTCATTTTGCATCTTATTAAAAGACTTTTTTATTATTATTATTATTCAAAGACTTGATTATAAAAAATTCACGTGAAATAAAAAAAAAATAAAAAAAAAAAACTCAAAATATACTTTGTTGACTTTTTATTCTAATTTTCTGGAAATGGGTTTTTTTTATTTTTTAGTGTTAAACCCACTTTTAGCCTCCTCAAATGCTTACTTAAATAGGCTTTAAAAATGTCTAAAATGTACTTTTGAAAAAAAGCTTATGGCTTGTTTAGACGTTATTTTTTTTATTAAAAAAAAAAGACTTTTTTTTTTTTAATTTTTCTTTTTGAATTTATGTTTGGCATGCAATCCAACTCAATTCAACCCGATTGGTTATCATATCCAAATTTTCTTTCAATTCAAGAATTTTATATTATATTCAGTTTAATTTACCTTCCCAAACATGTTTTTCCATTTTTGTTTGTTTTCTAAAAATCATTTAAGCATAATTTTGAAACCTTTTTTTTTTTTTTTGGGGGGGGGGGTTTTCACAACTTTAAAAAAAAAATACAAAAAAATTGTACACCCTAATGAGTCCAAGTGTGTTTGTTAAATAGTTTTGATTGAGAAAAAAGATTAAGGAATTGATTAATGTGATATAAAGCATAATGAAGTTTTATTTTATTTTAAAGAAAAGTCATTAATGTGTTGAGAGGAAGTTGGCTTAAAAGTGCCTTTGAACTCTATTATTTGTTGGTACAGTTTCCGGTATGGTGTGAATAGGGACCCGTCCGGGGATCCCGCTCTGATATTTAAATTAGCTTCTGTAAGAAAATAATACTCTGTGCATAAAAACTGAGTCTTAGTTTGTACCTGGGGTATGGGCCTATTTATAGGCAAAGAGATGGAGTTAAACCTAAATTAGGACTCATGCTCCTTGTTGATCTAGAACTGCTGTCAGAGTTCTAATTGGACTTTAATCATGATCGTCTATGTTTTTGTTATAAATGAGTATATCATCAAAATAGACAACAACAAATCTGCCTATAAATGCACGCAAAACATGGTTCATAAGTCTCATAAAGGTGCTTGAAGCATTAGTCAAACTAAAAGGCATAACTTACCATTCATACAAACCATATTTTGTTTTAAAGGCGGTTTTCCATTCATCTCATTCTTTTATCCTAATTTGATGATAACCACTTTTTAAATCAATATTAGAAAATATGCAAGAACCATGCAGCTTATCTAACATATCATCTAAGCGTGGGATATTATGACGATACTTTACCGTTATGTTGTTGATGGCTCAGCAATCAACGCACATTCTCCACGTCCCATCCTTCTTAGGTACAAGTAAGACCGGAACCGCACATTGGCTCATGCTCTCCCTCACGTGTTCTTTCTCCAACAATTCACTTACCTGCCGTTGAAGCTCCTTTGTCTCCTCGAGATTGCTCCTATAAACTGGTCGGTTTGGAATGGTTGCAATGGGAACAAAATCAATTTGATGTTCAATCCCTCGGATTGGAGATAACCCATGTGGTGTTTCCTCGGGGAAGACATCCTCGTACTCCTGCAAAAGAGAAACAATGGAACTTGGCAAAGCAAGGTTAAGTTTGTTAGTGTTTAAAAGTGCCTCTTTGTACAAAAATACAATCATCTGCTGATTTGAAAACATTGCTCGCTTGATCTCACTCACTTTTGCATAGAAATTCTTTTGTTTTCTCTATGATTTTCTCTCAAGGGCCGAACTTTAATTTTCTTTTTCTCTCTCATTTTTCTCGGTCTCTCTCAGATTTTCACTCTTTTTCCTTTGCTCACTCTCTTTCTTTTGATCACTCTCCTTTTGTAATCTCACTTGATCCTTGTATACTTGCTGCAGTGTCAATAGTACAAGAGTGATTGATCGTTGATTAAGTACAAAAGAGTATTTGTTCGTAAAGCCATCATGCTTCACTTGCCTATCGAACTGCCATAGATGCCCTAGCAATAAGTGTCCCGCTTGCATCGATACTACATCACACAATACTTCATCTTCGTATTTACCAATTCGAAATGCAACTAACACTTACTTGTTCACCCTTATCTCACCACTATCATTTAGCCATTGCAACTTGTACGATCTAAGGTGTTTTACTATGGGTAATCCCAATTTCTCCACCATAATTGTGCTTGCAACATTAGTATAACTACCACCATCAATAATCACACTACATACCTTGTCTTTAACATAGCACCTAGTGTGAAAGATGTTGTCCCGTTGTACTTCATCAACTCTTTTTGCTTGCAAGCTTAATGCTCTCCTCACCACCAATGTCAATGCGTCAAGGGTTAAATACTCCTCCTTGGAAACATCCTCCAATGGCGGCATGTCGTCAGTGTTGGAATCTTCATCATCAGTCACAATTTCACAATTGGCTTGCAACACCATGACTTGCTTGTTTGGACATTGACTTACTATGTGGCCCCTGCCTTGACATCTAAAACATTTAATATCACGATTCCTAGAGGTAGAGGCTTTAGTTTTACCTTGAGGAACGTGGCTGGTGGTCGCGGACTTGGGCTCGGGTTTGGGCGTTTGTGACTTGTCCAGCGGCTTGGCATGACTCGATTTCCAAGAGGTAGAACTAGAGTTATGGCCTGCACGTGTCTCACTCCCTCTCTTGAGCTGTTGTTCCACTTTGATAGCCATATGCACCATATCTTCCAATTTCACATAATGCTGCATCTCTACCTTATCATGGATCTCCCGGTTTAAGCCAAGTAAAAATCTAGTCATTGTAGCCTCTCGATCCTCCTCTACATTAGTGCGAATCATAGCAATCTCCATCTCCTTGTAGTAATCCTCTACGCTTCGACTCCCTTGTCTAAGACCTTGTAGCTTTTTGTACAACTCTCGGTAGTAGTAACTTGGAACGAATCGCTTTCTCATCACTACTTTCATCTCCTCCCATGTGTCTATTGGTCGTTCTCTATTCCGCCTCCTGTTTATCATAAGCTGATCCCACCAAGTAATAGCATATTCAGAAAATTCAATCATGGCTAATTTTACCTTCTTTGTCTCGGAGTAGTTATGGCAATCAAACACGAACTCCATCTTCTTCTCCCACTCAAGATATGCCTCAGGATCAGATCTACCTTGAAAGGACGGAATCTTCATCTTAATACTACCCAAGTTGTTATCTTTGCGATTCCTAGCTTCTCTAAATCCTCCTCCAGGTCTCCTATTGTTAACAATGAAATCCCGATCTTCTTCTTCATCAAAACCAGACCCATAACGCTCTTCATCCTCCTCCCTCGGTGGAACTCTTTCCCTTCTACGCAAATTACGACCATTTTGTGGTTGATCCTCACATCTATTCTCCATCTGATCTATCCGTTCATGAACCTGCTCCATCTCCATTGATGTGGATTTTTTTTTTCTACTTCAATAATAATACCACTCGCAATAGAACGAATCGTTGTAGGATAATGTCTATATTGAGGGTGTCGATCCACAGGGAATGTATTGGTTGCATGCATCAAGCTTTAATAAAATCGGTCCAAATTTATCCTTTGGAAAGTATGTTGTTTTCTTGTGATTTTCAAATTGTAAACTACTAACAGAAATTAAATTCTACAAAGTAAATTAAAGTTGTATGAAATGATATGGGAAACTAGGGAATTGATTTCACCACTATCCTTGTACCAATGGCCATCACATTAACATGGGACATTCTTTCTAGGCATGATATTACCCGTGTGCGGTTGTCAAGCGCTCAACAAGGTGTCAAGAAAATACCATCATTAAAAATAAGCATACCCCATCCTAAGATTAGTACGGATCATCTACCTAAGCTATGGTGTAGCATCATCCGTCTATCCTAGGCATGAGGTATCAAATTATTAACTTAGTTACATGCAAACAATGATTAAGTGTAGCCCATCCTAAGATTAGTACAAATCATCTACCTAAGCTAGGGTGTAGCATCATTTGTCTATCCTAGGCATGAACTATCAAAATCTCTTGTTCATGTTCAAAATAATACCATTGCATAACCATTACATTTATCATCTTTTGAACAATAAACATAATTTGAGCATAATCAAAATGATAAGCTTTCTAGATAAACATTTCATCATGATTGCATTTAACTTTAAAACCAATTACGAAAATGTAATTCTCATAGTTATACAATCATCAATGCCCAAAATAAATATCTCAAAATAAAACACAATTAAGCCATTGATACTTGGATAGGGTTTATCAAAACCCTAGGGAGAGCTTTAGCTATGCATGGAGAGCCATTGAGAATTTGGTGTTGAAAACCCTCCCATGCCCTTGCTGTCCACCGAATATTTCTCCAGAAAAATGGTGCTGGAACTCCCCCTGGTTCTTCTCCGGATTCGTTCCTTTCTTTTCCTGATTTCCGGATGGTCTCCTCCTCCTTTTTCAAGCTCTCTCCTCCCCTTTTGTCCTTGCTGCCAGCTTGGGGAAAACTCAGAATTGGTGCTGTCCCTCCAGTGGAGTGTCTGCCCATGCTGCTGCCTTGAAGATGCTGCTGGTGAGGTGGACAGGTGCAGCCCATGCTACTGTCCAGCAGAGGTTCTGCCCCTTGCAAGTGCTGCCAGAAGCTGCAGGAGCTGAATGAGTTGTCCAGCAGCTGCAGGTTGCTGCAGGAGGCGTGGTAGTGAGGAGAAGCTGCTGTCCAGTTGAGAGGAAAAGGTGCAGGGGCTGCTGTGCGAAAGTGTGCTGCAGGCAAGGTGGAGTGTTGCAGGTGCTGTCCAGCTTTGGGGAATTGTGCAGACCATGCTGCTGCTGTCCAGCAGGTTCAGCTTTTCCATTCCATGTTGCTGCCCTTGGTGCTTTGTGTAAAGTGGAGCTGCTGTCTTGCAGGTGAAACAGGCGTGCATTGCTGCTTGGAGCTGCTGCTGGCTGGGGGAAGGTGCTGCCCATGCTGTCCATGCTGTCCAGGTGCTGCAGGTGCTGCAGGAGCTGTAGGTTGCTGCAGGAGCTGCAGGTCACATGTATGTGCTGCATTGTTTTGGAAGGGGGGACACGCAAGGGGAGACAAGAGGGAGAGGTGCTGCTAGGCTGCCTAACAATGAAAACAAGGAATGGGACAAAAATAAGAAAGATGAACAGAATTTCGGATTTTTTGGATGATCCAACGACTAAACTTAAAATGGTGATATCTTTTTGTATGTATCTCCAAATAGGCTGAAATTTGTTGGGTTGGAAAGCTGACATTTGGAACTTCAATTTAGACATAGGAAACGCTCAAAAAGAATATCTTTTGGTCCTGTTATGATAGGTCTAAATCCAATAGGCTGCTACATCCGAATTTCCATGTATTTTGCTTGAATTATGTCATTTCTCTCTTATTGTGCTACAAAACATAAAAACACTAAAACTAGCCAAAACATTAGAAAATAACATAGCTAAAGATCTAACTAATGTAGATTAAGGGGTCTAAATATATAATAATTTGGACACATCATCCATCTTCATCACATGCCTCATCTCACTCATCATGGCCTCCATAAACACTTTCGGATCAGCCAATTTTGTATCATCTTTGGCAATGCTCTTACCACTATCGTGAGACATAATTGCTGCAAGACAAAGGTTAGAAACAAAAACAAAAACAAAACAAAAAAAAAAAAAAAACACCTCCCGAATCACTCCCTTACGTGTTTACACTCAAGAATATGGCTCACCACTTTTGCCTTTTTCCACTCGATAATTCTCTTTCAGTTCTTTTGAAACTAAACAAACAACTCAAAATTTTCAGCAACAATTCACCAAGAACTAATCAAGGAATTTCAGATTTGAACACAAGGAATATGTAAATTTTCAGATTAGAATTAGAAGGAATATGGCAATTTGGAATTTTGGAAGCACAGAATAGTATTTTTTTTTCTCGGACTCCTTTCTATCTTCTTCTTCGAGTCTCTCTCTCTATTTTTTTTTTTTTTTTTGATGATCAGCAACTAGCTTTTGAGAATAATGAAATAAGATTTCAAAATAACTAAGAGATGTGAGACCAGACCAATAGTTTAGACATCAACAAGAACAAACAAAGATTGAACAAATAGGGTAAATGAAATTCGGCTAAGAAGAGATGAATGATGTGGACAGCTAAAGAAGAAACAAAGGAATGAAAGATGTTAAAGGATAGGCAAACATGGACTAGAAACCATGCTTTGATATCAAATGATGTGAACCCCGTCAAGAATAACGAGACCCAACAACAAAAGGGAACCCAAGATCGTTTTATGGACAGATTCGAATGGAAGTCCTCGACCCGTTGTTTATGACAAACAAGAACCTCGGTATAAGGAAGACGCCACAAACGGTGGTGGAAACTCCGTTTGATAAGTCAAGATGAATGCTACGGGAAATCCTGATAAGTTCGAGTAGTTTTTCAAAGAACCGAAGAGAATAAACCTCACAAGTTTTATGAATAATCAATGTCTCATTTTCCATTGCTTATGCACCTATTTAAAGGGCTGAACATTACAAGGAAAAAAACTTAACATAGAAAACCTAATTAAAGCTTAAAATGGGTAAGAAAAGAAATACTTACCTTCCTAAAACACACAATACATATAAGGCAATAAAGGCTGGACGCCCACCCTCCTAATCAAAGCTAAAATAAATCCCTACTTGCCTAAAAAGAAAGACGCTAAAATAGGAAAGAAGAGCTGGACGCCTAAAGTCATATAGAAGGAAACAAAAGACAACATAAAAGGAAAGAAAGTGGCGCCTAGAATAGCCATGCAATCCGATCCTTCTAGAATAGACCCAAAATATTTCTTGCCAATTCTTAGCCTTGACCGGATCCTTCTAGAACTTGAATCAAGGTGACGATTCTTTGTTGCCCACGTGGATCATGCTCATTGGGCCTCCACGAATTTGCTTGAGCCCATAACTCTTGAATGAGTCCGTTGAGTACATCCTTGAACTTCTTTGCTCGTGCCCTCGTAACCGGCCCAATTGGTACTTGAATGAGATCCTTCGAAGCGGTGCCTTGATCTCCATCAAGATTGGTGGCATATATAGGGAATTTGTATTTCATAAACCAAAGTAGAAATTCATCCTCCACAATTAACCATTTCTGTGACATTTTGGAAGTACATGCAACAAATATGTAGTTTATGTACCAAAGGGCCGAGCAAAAAGGTCGGTTGGTTGGTCTGAGGCTTTTAACCGTTTATACCTTCTTCTATTACTCTGATGTTTGAAGTGATTTTTGTGCTACTCATTAAATTTAAGGCTCCATTTGTTTCGGTATAAATCGTATTTTATGGTGTTTTGTGTAATAAAAAAAATAGTCAAACCTATAATATTTTTATTTTGATTAAAAAAACTTCTTTAGTTTCGAAAAATGATTTTCATTTTTAAATTTTGTAAATTATTTTTTGAGTTTGAGTTTCTCATTTTCAAAGCACCAAACCACCAGTACTTAAGCCAGCACCGGGCCACCACCGAACTACCACAGAACCACCTCTGAACCACCACTAAGTCCATCCTTAGACCACTACTAATCGAGCCACCCTTGGACCACCACTAAGCCATCTCGTACTACCATCAAGCCACCCCTTTGTCAAGTCACCCTTCTATCGATCTCTATTTAAAAAAAATAAATAAATAAATAAGTAAGTAGATCGACAATTAATGCCACGTCAACGTAGAAAAATGGTGGAAGAATGTGAGTAAATAGGCTAAGGCCAGGGAAAGTGGACACTATACATCATAATTATTATTATTTTTATATAATGGGAAAAAAAAAATAATGCTGACAGAGCTTAATGGATATCACTTTATTGGACCGAATACACATGTAAGGATTCGTTTGAAATACTTCAAAAAAAAAAAAAAAATGAAAAGGGGATTCGTTTGAAATCCGTTAAAACAAGAAAAACATAAACAGCTATATATATTCAATTTTTAAAGACTCAATAAGTTTATTTTATATTAAGAAAAACATAAAAGGGGAGCGGATGACGCTTTTACTTACAAATTTATTTTAGGGAAAAATGCACCGTTGGTCCCTGTGGTATGCCATAATTATTTTTCACTCCCTATGGTTTAAAAAGTTACTGAGAGATCCCTATAGTATGCAATAATTACAAATCGATCCCTAGCGTCAAATTCTGTTAAAATTTTTAACAGATTCCGTCAAATGCCACGTCAGCGCCACGTGTCGTCATCTTATTGGTGACACGTGGCGCTGGCCACCCCTTTCCCTTTTTTGTTTTTTGTTTTTTTTTTTTTTTTTGAATTTTAATTTTTTTAAAAAATAAGTATTTTTATTTATTTTTAATAAATTTTTATTTTTTATTAAGATGGACACGTGTCACCAATAAGATGGCGACATGTGTCGCTGACGTGGCATTTGACGGAATCTGTTAAAAATTTTAACAGAATTTGACATCAGGGATCGATTTGTAATTATTGCATACTATAGGGATCTCTCAGTAACTTTTTAAACCATAGGGAGTGAAAAATAATTATGGCATACCACAGTGACCAACGGTGCATTTTTCCCTTTATTTTATATTAAGTTTATTAACACTTACAAGTGCAATCTGCTCAGAAGTGCCAGCTGTTTGGTCTCGCCGACGAAAGTCAAACGAGGTGGGACACGTTTTTTTTTTTTTTTTTTTTTTTTTTTGAGGAAAAACGAGGTGGGACACTTTCTTTGAATAATCTGCAAAATGAAGCAGCCAATGGTTGGTACGTAATTAGCTTTTATATTATCATTTCTTCTTGTTCCGCGAAACAAAAAAAAAAAAAAAAATTATTTATTTGGTGGTCTTTGCATACATACCTTTTTAGTCTTGATCTACCAAACATGTTTTTGTTTATAACCAAACCCTCTATTGCTTGAGTATAAATTTGAATCAATAAAGCAACTATATGCTATTGTCAGCTATTGTTTGAGAGCCACACAGCGGATCTAAATTTACATTTCATTTGCAGGAGCTGAAGGTCGTGTACTCACGCAGCTCAGGTCAGTGTGTAAAGTCGCATCTTCTTCTTCATCTTCTTTCTTTCTTTCTTTCTTTTTTTTTTTTTTTACCAGTGGAATAATTTCTGAGTATAAATTTGAATCAATAAAGCAACTATATGCTATTGTCAGCTATTGTTTGAGAGCCACACAGCAGATCTACATTTACATTTCATTTGCAGGGGCTGAAGGTCGTGTACTCAGGCAGCTCAGGTCAGTGTGAAAGCCGCATCTTCTTCTTCTTTCTTTCTTTTTATTTTTATTTTTAATTTTTTTTTACCAGTGGAATAATCTCTCTCTCTCTCTCTCTCTCTCTCTCTCTCTCTCTCCCATTCTAAAGCTCAATTAAAGTTGCAAGGAACACTACGTCGTACTACTTCCTCTTGTTTTATGTGAATAGCCAAAAATTTAGGGTTGTCTTTTGACCCAAAATTAGATCAAATCCTAATTTAGTTCAAATCAAAGATTTAAAAGATACTTAGATGGAACCTAGAAAATAAAAACTAAACACGAGATTTTGTAGCATCATGGGAATTATCCTCCAATTGTTTTAATGCTAGTGTCGACCCTTGCCTTTGTTATTAGGAAATTTAAGAAAGGCAACTTGCTAGATGGAAGAATCAGCAAGTGCAGAAACTCAAGAAGCAAATGCTTGGGTAGTAAATGTGAATGAAAATCCTGAAAGTGAACGGGAAGCAAACATTTCAAGTGGAAATGGAAGTCAAAGTGAAGGAACTGAAGACGAACCCATACGGTACTTAACACCCGAAGAGATAGAGGCCACCTTAATAGAAGATCTCAAAGAAGAAGTGGAAGAAAGCTCTGAGCCTCCCGTCTCTCCGTCCTCATCACCTGGAATTTGTATCTACAAGGTTCCACATAATATTCGCGAATTGAATGAAAGGGCCTACACTCCTAAGTATATATCAATAGGGCCTGTTTATTTTATTGCCAATGAAACATTGAGATCCACGCAACAGCTTAAAAATAAATATTTGAAGATATTTGTGGAAAAGACTGGGGTAAACGTGGAGCTATTAGTAAGAACTATAAGTGCTAAGGAAAATCGTATTCGTCGTTGTTATGCAGAGACTAGCGAACGTGACCACTATACTTATCTAAGACTGACCGTAGTGGATGCAACCTTCATTATTGTGTTTTTCCTGAACAAGTTTGAGCATGCAGAATGGACACTGTCTGACAACGAGTTTACAATATTAACGGCACAGTTGATGGATGACTTGTCGTTGCTTGAAAATCAACTTCCTTTCTTTATTATTGAGGAATTATACAACCTTGCATTTGCATCTCGTACAGATTACCCTTTCTTCATTGACCTTACCTTTGATATCTTTGCAAAGCTCAACCCGCAAATAGAATATCAAAACCTGCATCATGATCCCAATTTGACAATATTGCACTTCGTTGATTTGTTAAGAAACTTTTGTCTACCCCAACCAGATAGGCGACCAGAAACAAACCATGGCGAAAGAGTTACGCATTCGTACACTGCAAGCCAGTTGGACGAGGCAGGAGTGAAGTTTGAGGTGAGCTCAAGCAAATGCTTATTTGATTTAAAATTTACAAATGGAGTGCTGGAAATACCATGCCTTCAAGTAAATTATTTCACAGAGTGTTTCTTTCGAAACATCATGGCCTTGGAGCAATTTCACTATGCTTATGATAGTTATGTTTCCGATTATATTCGCATATTGGATTTCCTTATTGACACTGCCAAAGATGTGGATTTACTTGTGCAAAAAAAGATCCTGGTTAATAATTTAGGCGACAGCAATGCAGTGGCAACTATGGTCAACAATCTCAACAAAGGCATTTTGTTTTTAAACACGAACTCCAATTATTGTTGTCTTTGTACAGATTTGAAAAAATTCTATGAGAATCCTCGGCATAGTTGGATTGTTACTTTGAGACGTGAGTATTTTGGAAATCCATGGAGGATTATTGCTACCATAGCTGCTGTTATCTTGTTGTTGCTCACTCTCACACAAACTGTGTGCTCTATTATCTCAGTACTATAAATCTGGAGTTTGTGTAAGGTTGAGGATCTTGTTTAAGGGGCGGTTTAAGAAGACAACTCTCAATGTAAATTTAGCTTCTCTTTGGAATGTTCAGTCTATGTTGTAATGTTGTTTTGTTGGTTTGTTGTGACGTTTTAATTGTGTAGTTTCTTCCAATTTAGAGTGTACTTTTTGATTGTGTAGTTCTTCCTGTTTAGGAAGTGTGCATCCAGTACTGTTTACTAGAGGGTTTGTATTTGGATTGAGTTTGTTCTACTAAAAGTTTTAATCCATTAAAGAAAAAGAAAAAAAGAGGGAAGAAGTTTCTGTAATTCTAATAGTACTATTAGATTGCATTGTGATAACATTTTATTGTTCAATTATTTCTATTGTTTTAGGAGTCTACGGTTTATGGAATCGTAGGCTACAACTTCAAATAAATAAATAAATAACTAAAATCATCTCAGTACTAAATTTTGGCTTTTGCACTCAATCATAATCTGTCACGTGTTTTTTTTTTTAATATTGTAATATGCTCTATTTGCTATATTGTTTGTACTTACGGAATCGCATTTTTTAATTTTACACTTTGAGATATTTTCAATCAATTAAGCTACTAATTGCTATTTTGTTCGTAATTTTCTTTTAGTTTATTCCTATTTCTTACTCTCTCTCTCTCTCTCTCTCTCTCATATATATGTTTCAACTAAAGGAAAAATAAAAACCTTTTAATGGTTCAGTGGTTAGGCCTGCAATAGATGAATAAACCCGTGAGAAATAAGAATGAAGACAGAAAATTAGGCAGTAATAAATGCGCATGTACAAAAATAAAGAAACAACTCTTTTTATTATTATTATTATTACTATTATTATTGTCACAACCATATTTCTGTCCTAGTTTGGTGGCATAGGAATTTGAGTTTTTTATAAACCAAGGTAGAAATTCATCCTTCATAACCATCCCTGTTACATTTTGGAAGCACAACAAATATGTAGTTCATGTACCAAATTAAAGGGGCATAAAGGTCGGTTTGGGGCTTTTCGTTCATCTACAGACTACAAATGGCATCCCAAGCTTGAATTTTTTTGTAGAATTTTATATATAATCTTTTATGTGCCACTCTCTCTTCCTGTATTGCTATGATGTTTGAAGTGATTTTTGTACTTCTTGTAAAAGTAAAAATAAAAATAAAAATCAAAGAGAAGAAAAAGCATCAACTAAAAAGTGTTAATTGATGGTTTTAGTTCTCAAGGTCGAAACCTCGGGACAAAATTATATTAGCCCAAGGACTCAACCAAAAGTTCAAAAAAAATAAAATAAAATAAAATAAGATCAAAAGTAAATAGGAAAATTCACTTCTTATTTATGAAATAGTACAACAATAGAAAAAACTTGGGTTGGACCACACTACCCCAGAAACTCTTATGAGTATGGGCCAGTGGCCAAAAGACTTTCTTGGCAAAGGGCCAATAAGCTAAATTTTTAGTTTTTTTTTTTATATTTTATATTTAAAAAAAAAAAAATCAACCTTACAATTTTTTTGTTCTTAAGAATTTTAGGGGGCGTGGGGGGGGAGTGGCCCTTGCTAGCCCCCCACTACAAAAAAAAAAAAAAAGAAAAAAAAAGACATTTATGGACGGTTTTTTTGAAATCGTCTGGAAAAAATTTATTATAGACGGTTTCATTAAACTAACTAAACCGTCTGGAAATTTTCATTTCTACACGGTTTTATAAAAACTGTCTAAAAATTTATAGGAGGTTTTTTTTAAAAAAACCGTCAATAAATTTTATTTCCAGACGATTTAGTTAAAACCGTATGAAATTTTATAGATAATTTTTACCAAACCGTCTGGAATTTTTTTTCCCGCGCCATGTCATCAATCCGCGTGATACCTCTTATTTCACCACGTCCGTTAGATTTATTTCCCAACCAAAATCAGAACCATCTCTCTCTCTCTCTCTCTCTCTCTCTCTCTCTCTCTCTCTCTCTCTCTCTCTCTCTCTCTCTCTCTCTCTCTCTCTCTCTCTCTCTCTCGTCTCTCTGATCCTTCTCACTAGGTGGCGATCTCGCCCAGATACGCGTCCACGGTCTTGGCGACTCTCTGCATCACAGTGGAGCAGTGCTCTCCGAAATCATCGGCGTTAAATACGGCCACGCTCTTCTCCTTCTTCGCGAATCCCGAGATGATTCTCCTCTCGCTCTCCAGGTCGAACAGCCTCTCTCCGTCGTAGGTTAAAGAGAGCACCAGGAGGTCGTCGACGGTCACGTGCTCCAGGATCGTCGAGATCCACTTCTCGAGCTCGTTCTTGCACTTGGTGTTCAAAGCCCAGAGGAATATTGCCGATCGGAGAAGGCAGCAGAGGAAGTTGATCGGGGTTTCCGGGCTGATTCGGTCGAAACCGGCTCTGGGTCGTTGTGGGTTGGAGCTGATGGGTCGGTGATTGGGGTGGGTTTCGGTGATTGTTATGGGTTGAAGCTGACGGGTTTGCTTTTTTTTTTTTGATTGTTTGAGGTATATATTTTTTGGTTGATTTGTGAAAGGGGGGTGGTTGGCTGTGGCTGTGGAAGAGAAATAGAGGAAGACGTTGATTAGCTAGCTTGTAGTAGATTTGGTGCGGCTGAACGGCTCGATGGTGGTGATCGGAGCTGATCGATTTTCGGTGGATATTTCTGGACTCCGGTAGAGAACGTAGAAGCTAGCTTCAAGCCTTTGACCGCTGGACAAAAATAATAATTAATTATAATTAAAAAAAAAAAAAAACAGGTTCTGGACGGTTTTGGGCAAAACATTCCAGAATTTTTGTGGACGGTTCTTCCCAAAACCGTCTAGAATTGATTCCTGACGGTTTGGGTCAAACCGTCTGTAATTGCGGACAGTTTGGCCCAAACCGTCTAGAAATTTATTTAGCGACTCTATATTCTAGACGGTTTTAAACCGTCCAGAAAAAAACCGTCCGAAATTGATTCCAGATGGTTTTTTTGCATTTCTAGACGGTTTAAAACCGTCCAGAATTTGCTTTTTTTTTTTTTTTTTTGTAGTGCCCTCCCTCCATCACTGATTTTGATGAGATACGATGGAATGAGAGAAGCTTTGAAGCATGCCTAAAGTATATATGTGAGGGTTAGGGAAGGGTTTTTAAGTATTCTCACCCTTAACTAAAAAGATAAGCATGACTTTTCGTGTGATCAAGGAAGAACAACGAATTTGTATATGAAATGATAATAATGTTCTTTGAGAAGGTGTAAGGTTGTATTGAAAGATAAAGTGGGTTGAATAAGCGTAGTGATGATTAGATGGCCAAGATAGAAGATGGTAGGGTGAAAATGTTAAGAATAAGAGAATGACGTATATGTGTCATCCATCATGTGCAAGTGAAACTGTGAATTCTAAAAAATACACTTTAAAATTCAACAGAATTTTCACTTTTTTGGACGGAGATAGACAAAAGATGTATAAAAGAAAGACACCAAATATTTCTCTTCTTATTTAATTGCTGCTGTCATCATATGTAATGGTATGGAGAGGATCCTTATTAATTCTCTTTAACCAAAGCAATACGTGACCTTTCTTTTAAGAGAACAATGAAGCCATAAGCTAAGTGGTGTGCTTCTGGGCCTAAGGCTATAGAGTATAGGGTTTTAGCTTTCCCCCACGTTCTCCATTGAATGAACTCTCACTGATACGAGTGAGTGAAAGCTGAAAGAACCAAAAATCAAAATTAAATCCTTTGAGACACACAGAGACAGAGAGGCTGAGGGAGTTGCGATTGCTACAATCAAAAATTGAAATACGTATATACTCCACTGGTAAGTCTCCATTTCTCTCTAAGCTTTCTTTCTTCAATGCGTTCAAGATAATTTTCTTTGCATTTCGTTTCTAATTTCTAGGGATTATGATACTGTAATCTGGCTTAATTTTAAGCTTTTACAAGATGGCTTCACGTTCAAATAACAAAGTCATATATCCTTCTACTCATATACCATAAGCACACTACAGTACTCTTAACAAGTCATCCCATCTATATATCGAAGGTAAACACAACATCTTGAACCCTAATTTTTTCATACCTAAGACCTCTCTTGAGAAGAAGAAACATGACTCACTTAGACATCAGAGGTATTTCTACCGGCACACCCGACAAACCTCCGAAGTCCGTTTGACATTTGATTGCAGGTACTCATTGACTTGGGCTTGAGTGATCATCTGGATCAACAGTTTGCACCGTCTATGAGAATGATAATAAGTTCCAAAGCAAAGATCACATATATGTCGATGACCAGGTCAATGAGTACGGAGAGAGAAGCGGTTGAATCTTCAGCATGTTTTCCTTTTATATATATATATTATTCCTACATAACTAATCATGTAAACATAATCATATTATTAGTACATGCATTTTATTCAACTTAATTGGATCGTATTGTTGGTGGCTTCATTGTTGCCGCCAAGCTTGACCTCCTCTCTCTTTAGTGGTGGGTTGGGTACTTGGCTTCATGATTACATTTCTCAAAAAGTTTATGAATATTTGGTTCGATTCAAATGCATCTTGTAATTTCCGCATTTTGTAGAATAGAAAATGGATTTTGAAAATTAATGTTGGTAAAGGGCCCAAAATTAATCATTCTAAGCATGTATGTATGAGCGTTTAGGGGCTTTTGGCTATTATTTCCATAATTTTAGTCTCCAAAGTCCATTGAGTGGGAACACATATGCTTTAATTAGAATTAAATCCACCTTCTCTCAGAAGACAAGAAGAGCGCCGAAAGAAAAAAGTCCAGGGGGAGAGGGGCCTCTGTGCCTTCCTCCTCCCCCGGTGGTGTTTTCTCGTCCTAGCCCTTTTAGGGCGTAGGAGGTGTTTTGTTTCCTCCCTGGTTTGGTTCAGTGAGGCTAGAGTCTCCCAGTCACTAGGGCTGTGGAGTTTTTGTCCCCCTGGACTTGTTCCGGTGGTGGTTTTCATCCCCCGGTCTCGTTTCCGGTGGCAGTTTATGTCCTCCTAGTCTTTAGTGGGCTATGGAGCGTTGTTTTGTTGCTTTTCTTCCTCATAAGTCATCCTGTCACCCTGCTGCCAGAGCCAATTGATAGATCTGAAGCAGTCGCTTTCACCACCGCCGAGATCACCACCAAAATCACTATCACGCGCCTCCACGCGCCGCCCAGTGGTTCTGCTCGTTCAGTTACGCGCCGCCACAATCCTCCAAACGACTTCAACAGCCTCACCATCAGTTAGATCTGTCGCCGATCTTTCCGCCCATGTCCAGATCATCACCTCCCGACCATCCACGAGCTCCCACGCGCCTCCAGAAGCCCCTGCATGTCTGTCCCACGCACCGCCGCCACCTCCGCCAATCATCTTCCTCCGTGCAGACCAAATCTGGGATCAGAACCCACCGATCTATCCAATGATGGCTGATCTCCCGACGACTGCTCCGTGTTTTATGTTTTATTTATGTTCTATGTTTTTCTTTGCTTGGTTTTTTGTCCATCTTTTGACAGGTTGCTTTGTGCATTCGATTATTCCTGGTTATTGCTTTTTAGCCTAGAATGTGGGACCTCTCCCCATTCAAGCAAAGTTATATGGTTACGTAGAGGCTTCATTCTGGTGGCTAGGTTTCCTTGTAACAACTGTCTGGGATGGGTTGAGAGATTTCATTACCAGTTTGCGCTGTGCTAGATTAACCTGGTCATTGGTCCTCGCCCAGAATGCGTGTCCGACTCCCTCTTAAAGCAAAAGTTCATGTATACGCTGTGGCACCATTCTGTTTGATTAGGTTTATTTTGTTTGCAACTGTTTATGGACTCATGGTGTGTGTACACCTATACGGTGATTGACTATGTACATCAAATTTGGTGATTTCATATGGGTCATTAATGAAAGCTTAAACTCTCTTCAAAAAAAAAAAAAATTAGAATTAAATTCAAATTACTAAAAAAAATCCACATTATATGTGAATACTAATGGGTAGCCGAAATGGGTGGTTAGTCATAGTATTCATGTAGTTGCTTTCTTCTTCTTTTTTTTTTTTTTTTTTTTTTAAGTTAGAGAAATTAGAAAATAATATGAGAGAATTTTTTATTTTTCAAAAATATAGTCTATTCCTTTAAGAATTAGTATTCCTCTTTATAAGGGAATAGTTATTCCAATGAATAGACCCACTTCAAATAAAAGAATGAAGAATAGTCATTCTAGTCAAAGAATCTATATTCTGCAAACCAAATGATGCCTAAAAAAAAAAATGTTAGGGGCATATCAACCAATCTACTTGTTTTGGGACATTTTTAGTCGTTGATTTTGACTGGAAGAATCCATATTTTCCCAGACGAGTTGGAAAGCTAAGGATCGTCAGTTTTTGGTGGTACTTGTCTGCGAGTGATACAAGGCCAATATTGGGATGAAGAAGATCGAGTCATATATATGCTTCCATCTTCTATTTCTCTTCGTCTTCAACAGCGTTTACTTACCAAAAGGGGTCACATAAGAAGATTTTTCTTATTCTTTATCTGACTGAAAAAAGAAAGAAAAGAATTTTATGAAAATACTTCCAAAAACGAGATGAGAAAGAGGCCAACTTAGATTGAAATGGAATTGGCGATGACTAGGCGAAAAGCGAGTTCAAGCAACAGACAATAAGACAATAACTTCGAGGTTGATGCAGTCAGCTATTCAAACTTTCTAGAACAACAACTTGATCATCCACTTATTATATTTGTGTTAATTCCTGTATTCTTACCAACAATAAATAAATATGAATGATAATTCCATTTCATGAGTTTCTTATATTTGTGATAATATTCGATTACCATTCCACGGTACTAAAAGTTATTTTTCTCCTTATAATTAATTAGTAGTAATAGACTGAGTAATGCTAGCGACCATTTTTTATCCTCTCAAATTTGATGTGACTTTTAAAATCAACATTTAATTTAAATGAATCACTATTGAATTTTAATCCAATGATAATTTCAAAAGCTACATCAACTTTGAGATGATAAAAAGATAGTCTCTAACATTACCCATACTAATAGAATAGTACTCGCGTATACCGTGATACAGATTCTTTTATTCAAAACCTCATGGCATTGGAGCAATGTCACTCTCTATCTTATGTTTATTTTACCAATTATGTTGGAGTATGGGATTTCCTTATCGACACTGCCAAAGATGTTGATTTATCATCCCAATTTGAAAATAATGAATTTCATTGATTTGTTAAGAATCTTTTTTCTGCCTCCATCAAAAAGGCTACAAGAAATAAAAGGTGGCGAAAAAGTTAGGCATTTGTACAGTGCAAGTCAGTTGGACGAGGTAGGAGTGAAGTTTAAGGTGGGATCAAGCGAATGCTTATTTGACTTGAAATTCACAAACGAAGTGCTGAAAATACCATGCTTAACATTATACGATGAAACTGAGTCTCTTTTTCAAAACCTTATGGCCTTGTAGCAATGTCACTATCAATCTGACAATTATGTTATCAATTATATTCATGTATTGGATTTCCTTATAGACATTGACAGAGATGTGGATTTACATGTGCGAAAAGGGATCCTGGTTAATACTTTAGGCGACAACAATGCAGTGGCAACTTGGGTCAACAAGCTTGGTTAACAAATTTTTGATTCAGAAATGAACTCCAATTATTGTTGTCTTTGTGAAAAATTGAATACATTCTATAAGGTTCCTTGCCATAGTTGAAAGGCTATCTTGAGACGTGATTATTTCAGCACTTCTTGGAGAACTACTTCCACCATAGCTGTTATTATCTTGTTCGTGCTCCCATTCATACAAATTATATGCTCTATTATCTCATTACGTACGGCATATATGAAGTTTGTATAATTCTAATGGTATTGGATTGTATTGTGATAACATGTGGATCGAATTGTAGTCTACAACTTGGAAATTTTAAATTTTAGTTAATTAATTAAGTACTAAACTTTCTGCTTTTGCACTCAATTATAATCTTGCACCCTTTTTTTTAAAAAAAAAAAAAAAAATTAACATTGTAATACTATATACTCTATTTGCAATATTCTTTATACTCATTGAATCATATTTTTAAATTATACACTTTCAGATATTTTCAATCAATTATTCTACCCATTGCTATTTTGTTTGTAATTCTTTTAGTTTGTTCCTATTTCTCTCTCTCTCTCTCTCTCTCTCTCTCTCTCTCATATTATTAGCACATCTAAAGGAAAGATAATAACCTTCAATGGCTATGTAATAACGGTTAGGCTTGCAATAGATTAACAAACCCGCAAGAAAGGAAGATTTGGAGACAGAGAAAGTTAGGTAGTAATTAATAAAGGTGCCCCTAATTTTTGTAATTAGGACATTCCATGCTGTGTACTTGTTTAGTAGCCCCCAAAGCCCATGGAGCCCATCACGGCCCACATAAGCCCAAGAAGGGCCAGACAACATAATAAAAAGCTCAAGGTCATAGACTAGACTGGAGACTGCTGTAGTTTACACAACACATGTAAAAGCGATGCATTTTTGGTACAGCGATTTCAATAGGGGAGGTTTTTTTTTCACCTTCCAAATTTTTTTTCTCAATTTTGTTTTCTATTTTTTAATCCATTCAAACATATTTCGGTCTTCACCATTTCAAACACATTAAAAAAAAAAAATACAAAAATACAAAAAAAAAAAAAAAAAAAAAAAAAAAAAAAAAAACAAAGCTTTCAGCTCATTTGTACTCCAAGCTGCAACATCCTCCCACTCCACCTCCGGATCAGAAATCATTCAAGAGGCCATCAATTCTCTCCATATTCTTCTGCTTAAACTACAATGAAAGAATAAATGGTCTCTGCTTTCTTGGTTACCAGCTATTCCCACCATATCCCCATTTACACATCCGGTCCTTGGGTGGAAGAACATCCCTGAAAGCCAACCAAAGCATGAAGACATGTCTAGGAATAGCCATAGAAAATCAGAACGTTTTCCACCAAGAAACAACAGGCATCCTTTCCCTTAGAAGATCCCATGTCTCAGGGCAAGAATAACATTTTCATTTATTTTTTTGTATTATGATTCATTTAATTTTTATATTATGATTGAATTTCACGTCTTTAATTCATTTCTTGGGAATGGGCTTCCAAGAGAGAGAGAGACCCTGCTCGGTTCAAAGCCATTTCTTTACAATAACGAGAAACAGGATATCACCAAATTCAAATATTGTCCATAACAAGCCACACACAAATTTATAAAATAATTTTCTATAAATATAAAAATTTATAGAAAATTATTTTATAACATATTTACAAGCTTTTGTTGCATTACACATGTAAAGATCCAGGCGGATTCACTAGCTAGGGCATTATATTATCACCAAAGAATGCTAGAGCTCCTTCTAGTGTTTTTATGGTATCCATCTGGAAGGACATAAATGTAATAAAAAAATTAAAAAAATTGCATCCATGTCATAAGAAGAATATAGATGTAATTTTTTTATTACATTTATGTCATTCCAGATGGATAGCAGAAGAACACTAAAAAGAACTCTAGCATTCCTCATCATGAACCTCTATCCCATTGGTCTTACCATAATAAGTGACCAGCCAGCAAGTCATGATCTAACTGATGATTCTCATAATTTGACTTACTATAAACTTCATGCAATTACTAACCACTATTTACGAGGTTATTCTAATTATTAAATGTGGTTATTAACCGTTATCCACACATAAGGTAACAAACATTTTGGGCCTATGCCTTCTTTTGGTCTCTATTACGACATATTTTAAAAGATTTTAAAAATGTTTTGGACCCCTTTTTAGTGTTTTGGCGTTGTTTTAATATTTTTTTTTAAAATAAAATAAAATCCATAATGTTTTAAATGAAATCCATATCTTCATTTCATATTCTAGCTTAAAAATAACAAAGAAAATACAAACACCCCTGGATGGGTTCATCCAGAAAACACAAACATACAAATTACAAATGACAGATGTTCCAATATAAATCCAAAAACATTACAAATCCAACAAACATAAAAACGACGCTATTTTGGTGAATTTGTTATACATATTAAGCGCATCCGCTTACCCTAAAACAGCTATCCACATATGCGGATAATGGTTAACAGTTAATTGCGGTTAATAATTGCCCGCTTTTACATGATGGCCGAACCGCCCCTAACCATTTCAAGATGGTTTCTACCACCACCCGGTATTAGCCGAATGGGGTGATTAAGCCACCCCATTTGGCCAAAGAGGGAGGGTCTCTTGTTTAATTTTTTCATTTTTATTTTTTCATTTTTTCTATTACTAATTATTAAATTTTTTCAATAAAATAGTTAATGAGCGTACTAAATGTGCCTTCAACTTTTGCAGAGCCATAGTAAAGCAATAAGGAGAATTAGAGTCTTTCTTGTATTCTTTGTCATGTAACTTTTAATTTACTATTGAATCAAAATCTTATAACCATCATTTTAAATTTGAAATACAACATTTGAATTAACGCAAAGAGAACTCCTCCTTGTAGGAGGTCCCTCTCCACGTGAAAAATGTTGGTTGGTATTCATTCGATTGAAAACTAAAACAAACTAAAAAAAAAAAATGTAAAAGTAAAAAGCTGAGCAGAAAATATAAAAAGAATTCATTTGGTCTCCGACACAAGCAAAAATCATAAAGAAGAAAGTGAATCTTGGTCGGAGAGGAAGGCATAATTGGCATTTGGCTCCCCTTTATTTACCCTCTATTTATTTTACTTTGCCTCGGAATATGAGTTAAGCTTAGAAAAGGAAAAACGAGAGTAAGTGGGTTCTGCTAAGCCATTTGATGTTGTTAAAATTGTGATAGACAATTTTTAAAACTCTGCCAGCCATTTGATATGAACTGAAAACACATGTAAGGATTCGTTTGAAATCTGTTAAAAAATAAAAAACAGCTGTATTCAATTTTTAAAGACTCAATAAGTGAGAGCAGATGATTAACCCTTTAAAAATTGGAACAAATGGACAAAATTTTTAAAACTCTGCCAGCCGTTTGATATGTGCAATAAGCTAAGAAGTGCCAGCTGTTTGGTCTCCACGATGAAAGTCGAACGAGGTGGGACACGTGACAAACCTTTATTACTGTCGTGGTCCGCGGAGACCCAAAAATTGACTAAACAAACCTTAAACGGAAGCAAGCCGTTTGCTCTACACTTAAAACATTAATAAAATATTTTATTAAATTTGGTGGTCTTTTAATAATCTGCAAAATGAAGTGGTCTTGACTTGAGCAATGCCAAAATGTTTTAAGTGGTTGATATTTTAATTTTTTTTTTTTTTAGTGATGGTATGAAAAGACACTCTAAAATTTTCTCCAGGGCTGCTTTGAAACTAAGAATATTGCTAACCATTTTTTTTTTTTAAGATATTGCTAAGCATCTTCTCCTCCAATATATACAGGTAATGTTAGGAATTATCTTTTTGTTGTCTTTTTATTATTTTAAAGTTGATGTGGCTTTTCAAATTACCATTGAGTTTGAGATGAATTATTATTAGATTTTGATCTATTGGTAATTTTAAAAGTCAAATCAACTTTAAAATAATAAAAAAAAATAACAAAAAGATGATTCCTAACAATACTCAAATATATATATATATATATGAAAAACAAATACATAAAGTATGAATTTGACTTTGCACAGAGGACAAAATGAATTAATGAAATTTCCAATTTAAAAATCTTAATTTTTAAATTGTGTTGAAAAATAGAGTTTCTAATTAATGAAATTTAGTCAATCATATATGAAATATACTTGGTCTATAAAAGCCATTTCCCCAATATTTGATAAGAAAATGAAAAACACGATTAAACCAATAAAAAACTATCTTTCCTTCTTCTTCTTTTTTTCCCTAAGTACAAAAAAAGAAAAAAAAAAGAAAAACAAATAAACCAACAAAAAATATAATTTCCTTTTCTTTCTTTTTTTTCTTCTATAAAATTAGAAAGAAAAGATAATTTTCTCTAAAATCTTTAGTCGTCGACTGACTCCATTTGGGAATTACCGTTGAGTAGTGCAAATAAACGTGGTGATAGAGAGTTAAAGGGCTAAAAGGTATTTTTACCCAAACTTGTGTTTCTTTATAAGCCAACCCACCCGCTATTGTTTGAGAGCCACACGGCATGCAGATGATCTACATTTCATTTGCAGGAGCTCAACGTCTTTGTATTAATCGTCAACGTGCGGCGTACATACTGATCACGCAGCTTAAGGTGAAAACCCCCTTTCTCCTTATTATTTAATAGTTGTAGAATATGTATTGCTTAATATTCATGACTCCTCTTTTGTCCATAAACTGTCACCTTTATCTTGCTATATATGCATAAGAATTTTGCACTTATTTTGTACTTATTTTTCTCCTTATAATTAATAGTTATAGAATATGTAGTGCTTGTTCATGACTCCCTTCCTCTCTCCATAATCAAACTGTTGGAGCGTGGCTCCTTTTTACTTGTACCTTTCTCTTGCTATGCATAAGAATTTGTATTTCTTTAATTTGCTCTTTTTTCCACCAGCATCAGTTGACATTTCAGTTATCACATAAAATCCTAATTTAGTTCTAAATATTCTGTGAATATCAAGGATTTAAAATATACTTATAATTTAGAAAAGAAAAGGTCAACAGGAGATTTTGCAGCATCATGGCATGGGAACGATCTTCCAATATATGTTTTAATGCTGGTTACCCTTGTCTTTGTCATTAGGAAATTTAAGAAAGGCAACTTAATTGCTAGATGGCAGAATCCGCAAGTGCAGAAATTCAAGAAGAAGCAAATGCTTTGATAATAAATGTCAATGAAAATTCTGAAAGTGAATGGGAAGCAAACAGTGCAAGTGGAAATGAAAGTCAAAATGGAGAAGTTGACAGAGAAGCCAACTTGCTAGACAGAGCTTTGGCAAATAACATCACACAAATGCTAGAAAGCTCGGAGCCTCCCTTATCACCTGAATGTTGTATCTACAAGGTTCCAACTGAACTTCGCAAAGTGAACGAACAAGCTTACACTCCTAAGGTTATATCAATAGGGCCTTTTCATCATGGCGATGAAAGATTGAAAACCATGGAAAAGCTTAAAGTGACATATTTCAAAATATTTGTGGAAAAGGTTGAGCTAAATGTGGAGAATTTAGTAACCACTGTAAGGGATAGGGAAGCACGTGTTCGTCGTTGTTATTCACATGCTAGCGGACTTAGTAGTGATGATTATGTGAAAATGATCCTGCTAGATGCGAGCTTCATTATTGTGGTTTTTCTTCTACGCTGCAGTAAAGAATGGAGGCGTTACTACGAGCTTACAACATTTTCGCGACGGTTGATGGCTATTGCATCGAGAGACATATGGTTGCTTGAAAATCAACTTCCTTTCTTTATTATTGAAGAATTATACAACCTTGCATTTCCAGCTCGCTCAAACTACCATTCCTTCACTCGGCTTACCTGTGAATATTTTGAAAAATTAGTAAAAGGCCTTTTTTTGCATCAAAATAAACCCCCTATGTTTCCTTATTCCACTTTTAAAATAATGCACTTTGCCGAATTGTTAAGAACCTTTTCTCTGCGTCAATCACAATGGCTAAAAAAAAGAAATCCTGACAAAAAAGACAATATACATTTGTACAGTGCGAGTCAATTGGACGAGGCTGGAGTGGAGTTTAAGGTGGGCTCAAGAGAATGCGTATTTAACTTAAAATTCACAAAAGGAGTGTTGGAAATACCATGCTTAACATTATACGATAATACTGAGTCTGCTTTTCGAAACCTCGTGGCCTTGGAGCAATGTCACTATAAGGTTGACCATTATGTTACCGATTATATTCGCATATTGGATTTCCTTATAGACACGGACAAAGATGTGGATTTACTTGTGCGAAAAGGGATCTTGGTTAATACTTTGGGCGATAGTAATGCAGTGACAACTTTGGTCAACAGGCTCGGCCTACAAATTTTTTTATTTGAAATGAACCCAAATTATTCTTGTCTTTGTGAAGAATTGAATACATTCTACAAGGTTCCTTGCCATAGTTGGAAGGCTATCTTGAGACGTGATTATTTCAGCACTCCTTGGAGAACTGCTTCCACTGCAGCTGCCGTTATTTTGTTGGTGCTCACTTTCATACAAACTATATACTCTATCATCTAATTACGGCAGAAATGAAGTTTGTGTAATTCTAATGGTATTGGATTGTATTGTGATAACATGTGAATCAAATTGTAGTCTACTACTTGGAAATTTTAAATTTTAGTTAAGTACTAAATTTTTTGCTTTTGCACTCAATTATAATCTTGCACCTTTTTTTTAAAAAAAAAAAAAAAAATTAATATTGTAATAGTATATGCTCTATTTGCAATATTCTTTATACTCTTTGAATCATATTTTTAAATTATACACTTTGAGATATTTTCAATCAATCATTCTACCAATTGCTATTTTGTTCTTAATTCTTTTAGATTGTTCCTATTTCTCACTCTCTCTCTCTCTCTCTCTCTCTCTCTCTCTCTCATATTATTAGCTCATTGTCTAGTAGTTATATATATATATCAATGGCTCTGTTACAGTGGTTAGGCTTGCAATAGATTAATAAACCCACAAGAAAAGAAGTTTTGGACATACAGAAAAGTTAGGTAGTAATTAATAAAGGTGCCCCCAATTTTGTAATTAGGATTTAGGACATTCCATGCGGTGTACTCGTTTAGTGGCCACCAAAGCCCATGGAGCGCACACTACAATTTTTTTTGCATTTCACGACATGGACCATCTACGTCGCAAATAGGTAGCCACGTGGCATTAGCGACGTGGACCACGTGTCGTTGATCCAGTTGTCACGAAATGCCGGATCGCGACATGGACAAAGTGTCCATGTTGCCATGTTGCGATGTGGCACTTTGTCCACGTCACGACCCATAAACTTTTTGTAATCAATATTCACCTGCTTGGACTTGGAGCATGTTTGGGCATCTATTGAATTGGAACCGATTAAATTATAATTGTTTGCGAATGGGGATGATAATCGTTAACTTGGACTATCAGGCTAGTTGGAAGTCATAACTTGATATTATTATTGTTATAGTTAACAGTAAGTCATACTAGTACCAAGTTGCGCATATCAATTATGTGATTCTTTTTCGAGTAAGTTCATGGTGGGACTGACTCTAATCTGTACAAGTTTTGGACACTGATTTAGCTCTTCATAGACTCAACTGTAGTAAGAAGGTATGTTATGAGATCAATGACACATAGTAGTGGTGGCGATTGTGATGGTGGTTATTATTGTTATCACTATTAGTTAGTCTTATTAGTACCAAGTTGCATTTACAATTTATTTGATTCTTTTGAGTAACTTATGGTGGCTATGCAGCAAGAGAAGGAAAGAGCCATGGTTAATTAATGAGATGGTAGGAAAGCTCACAAATGTCTGCTGGGACAAGTGCATCACTGGTACACCGGGAGCAAGTTCAGTTTCAGTGAGTCTAGTTGCCTTTCAAATTGTGCTCGGCATTATATGAATATGAGCGTCATTATCATGAAATGCTTCCAGAACATGCAGTGAAGGTTTAGGAGAATTGATGTGCTATCTCAATCACAAGATGTAGTCTTTTTTGCCTGTGTCCTCAGTTTAATTATCAGCCGAAGATATTTTGTATTTTTGGAAGTAAATCTCATGTCAATTTCATGAAAATATTACATTAAGATGTCTTTCAATTTTATAGTACTCTACAATCAATTTCCTGAGCATTCCATGATGAATGAATTGCTAGCATTTGTGGACCTTGTGGTTAGTTGCAGTTTTAAGCTTATTATCTGCTGCTTGAAGGCTTGGTGGCTGTGAGGAAGCAACGAAATTTGATTATGAATAAACCCTTTTTTGTGATGTGTGCTAAAAGTTGTATGGTGTTGCAAATGTGAATATTTTATGGTTAGTTGCAGTTTCACCCCTAATTGAAAATAACCATGGATTACTATTTGATAGTAGCATTTCTCTTATCAAAATGATATTCAACAGGAATGGAAAGCAAAACATGAATTACAGGGAAATGGAACAAAAAAGAAATTATGTAATCTGCCACAATAATATCCATTAAGTGTTTCGGATGACAAAATAACAACACATTTGGACAACTTTTAACGGATGAAACTAGAAGCTGCCAACATGCGATTTACAAGTTGATTGAAGGACTTGAAGTAGAAGGGCAGCATGAGCATTAACAAGGTTCATACACATGTTTGCAGGTCTACACATATACAATGAATCCCAAAAAAAAAAAAAGAAGGTCTACACATATACAAAGGGAGCATTTTCCTAACACTGAGAAATTGGTCCTAGATAATCGCCCTCCAAACTGACTAGTGCTTGAAATTCCCTTTCCGCCACCAATTACATTGTTCCAATCACAATGAAACGAACCACGACATCCTTTTCAATTTTCGACAGGTTGTCCCGGAACAGTGGACTCTCCTCCCCCACCTCATAGTAGTAACTTGGCCCACATTTCAAGAGGACCCCATGCTTTAGAACCTTGTGGACAACCCCCTCTGGCAGCAAAGTCGCCCAACAGGCGAATAATAATTGCCCGTTGAAGCATCAATCCTTTTGCATCCAGGTTTTCAGCAGCGATTATGACATTCCAGGGCAGCTGTACTTTGAGAAACATTTTGTTTTTCCTCCGCCTGTCGTAAACCAAAAGAATTAAGACAGCAACCATGAGTATGCTAACTTAATTTTCTAAATTTCTCTCAGTGTTCTCATCTTCTGAGACGTTAGTCATCCATATGAAAAAGTTCAGAGGATGGACCATACACTCAGTTGAAAGAAACCATCATATTCAAGATTCTGAATAATTGTAAAGAAAAGCACCACAGGGTTATAAACAAACAAACAAACAATAGTAAGAACAACGTTCCGCAAATAATTGTGAACCTTATGCATCATTTAACCATTTCTCCAGCATGACATCTGACATCAATTACCATCATATAAAATTTTCAGCATTTTAGAAACAGAAGCATGGCCCCACAAATGTGCCACACCACACAACATAGGCCAACATGGTGGAGATGGTAGTGCAAATAAGGTGGAGCAGGGGACAACTGGTAAGAAATAACAATTATGGTCATAATTGTAGTGTGGGTTGATGCTGGTGATTTACTGATTCTAATGACAACACAAACAGGACAGTACCTACGGTATTAATTCCAAAATGCAGCGGAAATGGTAGCCAGGTGATAGAGGTAGAAGCAAAACTACCAAGAATTTTTCTAAAATCTGGCGAAAGGATTGAGTGCTACTCCTCATAACTCACATTTAATATCTCGAAACAAAAGCTCCCATTTTTAACTGCATAAAAAAAACTCCCAGAAGTACAATTTTCTCAACAAAAAAAAAGGCTCAGAATTGCAGAAAATAAAGCCAGCAAGGGAAGGTTTCATCGTGTCCCAAATCAATTGAATTATGTTATCATTTCATCGTGTAAATTACAATTAGATAAGTAATCACAAAATTCGAACTATCAAGAGCTATCGAGAGTCAAATGCAATATTCATGAAAGAAAACTATTCTAAGAAAATTCTTGAAAGAAAAAATTCCTGTTAAAATCATATCTGAGAAAAGAGAGTTCCGCCAAGAGTAAGCTTACCTCCGGCGAGATCTTTAGGTTCCCGGCGAGATCTTTAGGTTCCCAGCGAGATTCAGCGAGATCCGAGGGTTCTCGGCGAGAGCAAGCGAGATACGGCGGGAGAACGCGAGGTCCGGCGAGATCCATCGAGAGAGAGAGTTTAGGGCAAAACCCGGCGAGAAGAAAGGGAGTTCCGGCACGAACTCGGAACTGCGTGCGTGCGTGCGTGAGGAGGAAAAGAAAAGAAGAAAAGAGAAGGAAAAAGGAAAAGAAATAAGATTATTTTGTCCCATCCAAGCACAGGATGACACGTGGCAGTAGATGAGATTTCTTTTTATTTCAATGCTCTATCTTTTATAAATTACAGCAGAACCCCATAATTTTACAATCTAATCTTTTAACAATTGATATTTGATCTCACATTTATTCAAACAATACTTTAGTAAATGATTAATTAATTATTTAACTAGGACTTATTAATTATTTAACTATGACTTATTATTATTGTTCTAATTCCATTATTTCATCTTAAACTAATCTTATTCCATAACATAAATAGTCACTTAAAATCTAATTATTGGCCCCATCAAATTAATAAATGTAATTTATTAATTATTAAATGTCCATTTATTTTTTTGGTATCTACAATTGAGTAAGGCCAAAAAACTTTAGTGAATAGAGCCAAAAATTTTATTGATAGGGCCAACATAATTTGTTGAGAAGGGCGATGGATTATTTTTTTTTTTTTTTAAAAAAAAAAAAAATTTAGAGTTTTTTAAGATATTCATTTCAGCCACCATCTTCTTTAGTATAAATTACGTATTGCTGTCTATCCCAAATATTCAATAGCGGCAACTAAAGGTTGTCCACATCCAAACAAAACTTCTCAACAAAAAGTCTATTCTATTCTCACTTATATATATATATATTAGCCACACGGCAGATCTACATTCATTTGCAGGAGCTCAAGTGATAGCAGCGTTCCTATCATCAAGTTCCTTACACTCAGGTGAAAATCCTCCCCTTTTTTTTTCTTTCTTTTTTTTTTGTTTTTTTGTTTTTAATTTCACAGGCAGAATAATCTCTCCCTCTCTGTTATATATATATATATATATATATAGATCTAAATATTTTGTGTGTATGAAGGATCTAAAAGAAAATTAGAACTAAAAAAGAAACAGTGAAATCTAGATTGTGCAGAATCATGGGAACTATATCCTCTAATGTTCTTAATGCTAGTGACCCTTGTCTTTGTCATTAGGAAATTTAAGAAACAAGTTGCTAGATGGCAGCATCAACAAGTGCAGAAATTCAAGAAGCAAATGAATCTCAAAACAGAGAGTTAGTGCTTCAAATCACACACATGCTAGACACCTCTGAGCCTCCCTTCTCTCCCTTATCACCTGGATTTTGTATCTACAGGGTTCCGCAAGATCTTCGCAAATTGAATGATAAAGCCTACACTCCTATGTATGTATCAATAGGGCCTTTTCATCGTGGCAAGAAAAGAGTGGAAACTATGGAAAATCTTAAAGTGAAATATTTTAAGATGTTTCTGGAAAAGGCTGATCTAAACCTGGAGAAATTAGTAAGCACTATAAGGAATGGGGAGGAAGATGTTCGTCGTTATTATGCAGAGACTAGCACAATTACCAGTGATGATTATGTGAAAATGATCTTGCTGGATGCATGCTTCATTATTGTGGCTTTCTTGATCTTCTACATGCCCACAGAATCAGGATGGGAGTGTGACGAAGAGGATACAATATTAAGGTCAAATTTGAGGCATGACTTGTCGTTGGTTGAAAACCAACTTCCTTTCTTTGTTATTGATGGATTATTTAACCTTGCATTTGCATCTTACTCAGACTACCCTACCTTCACTTGGCTTGCCTTTAGATTCTTTAATTGTTACAACACTCAAAAATGTCTCCCAATCCAAATTTGAAAATAATGCACTTCGTTGATTTGTTAAGAACATTTTTTCTACCCCAACCGGATAAGCTACCAAAAAGAAACCGTGGCCAAAGAGTTGAGCATTTGTACACTGCGAGCCAGTTGCATGAGGCAGGAGTGAAGTTTAAGGTGAGTTCAAGCAAATGTTTATTTGACTTAAAATTCACAAACGGAGTGCTGGAAATACCATGCATTCAACTAAAAAATTTCACAGAGTGTTTCTTTCAAAACATCATAGCCTTGGAGCAATTTTACTATCCTCGGGATCGTTATGTTTCCGATTATATTTGCATATTGAATTTCCTTATTGACACTACCAAAGATGTGGATTTACTTGTGCAAAAAAGGATCCTGGTTAATGTTTCAGGCGACAGCAATACAGTGGCAACTTTGGTCAACAATCTCAACAAGCATGCTTCTGTTTTAAACACAAACTTTGATTATTGTCGTCTTTGTGAAGATTTGAATGCATTTTATGAAGATCCTTGGCATAGTCGGAAGGCTACTTTGAGACGTGATTATTTTAGCAATCCTTGGAGGACTACTGCTTCCATAGCTGCTATTATCTTGCTAGTTCTCACTTTCATACAGACTATATGCTCTATTATCTCATTACCATCAATATGAAGTTTGTGTAATTCTAATAGTATTAGATTGCATTGTAATAACATTTTATTGTTCCATTATTTTTATTGTTTTAGGAGTCTTAAGGGTTATGGAATTGTAGTCTACAACTTAAAAAGGAAAAAAAAAAAAAAAAATCTCCTTAGTACAAAATTATAGAAAAACATTTTTTCTTTTTTTCTTTTTAATTTTTTTTTAATTGTCATAACTGTTAGTATAGTTCCGGTATGGTGTGAACACGACTCGTCCTTTTAAGCTCTTCAGGTTTTCTCAATAATCTTGCAAAACAAGTAAACCTCATAGACCCTTTTGAGAGTCTCACTCTGATGCTTAAGTTAACTTCTGAGAATAATCGTCTGCTTAATCCAAAAAATTTCAGTTTGGGTTAATGCTGGGGGTTTGAGCCTATTTATAAGCAGAATGATGTGCACCCTTACTGCTAGGGCTTCCTCGTCAACCACTGAGTGAGATCCTTGGCAACGAATTCAGGATTAGCTTCAATCTCGAATTTTCAAGGATTGGGCACGATTTCAAAAGATTTGAACCGTACTGTCTATCTTATTTTGTGAGATTTTAATCTAGATTTCTTGGGACTAATTTGAATTTCTTGGGATCCGGTTAATACCCAAGTTCACAAGACATACTTGTCCTTGGCCTTGGCTGGCTAAGTTAAATCTCGGTCTCAGAATGTCTGCCTTCCTGAGACCCAATCCAATTATACCTCCTGTTTCGTATTCTCGAGAATAGTTATCTAGTGTCTATCTTAGTTGCTTAGTATATACCTCTCAAGATAGGACCTTTGTAGGAGTTCTGCTATTTCTCCTTCTTGGGCCGATGCTGACCCAAAGACTCATGATTTAAGGATGGGCCGATCTGAGTTAGATTATTCTCAACAATTACTCTCCAATTTCCTTATCAAAGACATTCAAATAATGAGAATTCTTTGTCTCAAAAGTTTGAGCTTTTGCCTGATACCTTGTGGTTGTCTTTCTATCTCTCAGGATAGGACTACTTGGAAGTCCTGCTTGTTGAAAACCTGCAGAAAAGAAGAGTTAGATACATTGAAAATTAAGTACTAATATATATATATCTCCTACTACTACTATTAATGAACACTTGAGCTTAGAAATGTTAACGTTGGGTGACTATTTGAGAGAATTCAAACAGATGATTGTAAGAGACCATTTATAAGATTCACCTGACCAAATAAAAATTGTGTTGCCCAATGATTCGGTCAGATGGGTCTCATAAATACTCTCTCATAATCATCTATCTAAATTTTTTTAAATTCAAATAAATAATTATAAAAAATCCTAATCCATGACTCTCACCCACCACCAAGTAAAGTGGAGGAGGGGGTCGGGCGCTATTGTATTCCTTCTCCACGATCCGCTGTTGGCCTTCTTAACCAACTCGCGCCATTGTAAATGGAGCATCTTTTGTTTGCTATCGTAATCACACTACATTAGCAAGAGTTCCGCACGAAAAAAGAGCTTAGACGTACAGATCGAGTGCGTTTTTCTTTCTTCGTAAGACAGAAAGAAAAAGAGGTTGTGAATCTCAAGTGTTCGTTAATAGTAATAGTTTTTTTTTTTTTTTTCACTTGTCTTAAAAAAAAAAATTAATATATATATATATATTATATTATATTAAGCACTACATTGTATTGATTCTTGATATCCATTTAATATATTAAATATTCTACGTGTTGAGCCTTACCTATTAGAAGGAAGTCTGAGCGTACACGTGAGGGGGAGTGTTAAAGTATTGATTAAGTGATTAAATTTACCTCTTCTTATCAACTTAAGCTTTTAGGATAAGTGGTGATTTTACCTATATATATATATATAAAAGTCCTTAATATATTTCTGCTCTTTCTTCCGCTCTTTCTTTCTTTCACATATATTCTCTATTTCATATATTTATTTTAACATGGTATCAGAGCCTATTTTGATCCCTCTTTTAGATTTATTTTTGCCTATTTTGTTGCCCATTCTCGTCGGCACCGTTTTGATCCAACCAGCAACTTTAGCTGCATTTAAATTCGGCTTCTAATTTCAAACTTAAGATTCTAGAATCTTTTACTTTGAATTTGAGGGGATGTTAGACTATATTATTGCATTTCCTATTAGGATTGTTATAATATATTATTGTCTTTTCTATTAGAATTTATTCCCTATCTTAATTACTATAGGGTTCTTTAGTCACTACTCATAGCATCTCTATATATAGAGGTCTCTTGTAATATGTTATGTATCACTACTCAATACAATGCAGTCATTAATATATTTCTGTTATCTCTTTCGCTCTTTCTCTCTTTCACATATATTATTTATTTCATATATTTATGTTAACAATTATAAAATAATTACTTTATTGAGTTTTTTATTATAATTTTTTTAAAAAATACAAAATAAAAGCTTTAGTGAAAAAGCCTGTAAAAGTTTATGACAACACGACTTATCTATCGTGGCAATGATTCATGTCGTAGAATATGGATAGTTGTGTACGGTAGAACGGAGATTGTTATCAAGCTCGAATGCTCGATAATGCAAAAGCCTTTTTCGTGGAAAAGTGATAACAAGTAAAAAAAAAAAAAAAAAATACAAAAAGACTAGTAGACAGACACGTCATTCACGAGCCTAGAAATAAATCCTTCTTCATATTAAATTATAATTCTTTAAAATTCTTAAGATTTCGAATTTTAAAAAATAATATTTAAAAATAATAATTTTAAAATATATAATTTTAAAAATGCAGTTAAATTTTGACAAAAATTTTAGTTTGATCTTTAAATTGCATGATAACCTTATAAATTTCGCGTTTTCAAAAAATGCCTAATTGCCCGTGATTTGAAAAAAAAAAATAGTTTTCTGCATTTTTAAATTCTAATATTTTAAAAATTTATTTTTTTGACGATTAAGTTTAAAATTGTACTTTTTATCTACAAAATCACAATTCCGAACATACCACACGAATTCAACATTTATCCCCTCAACAATAATTATCATATTTTGATTCTTGAAAGTGAAAAGCTGATATGATAAAATTTAGATGATTTAATTTGAAAATAATAATTAAAATTTGAATAAATATGCTCAATAAAATACATTAAGTTTAGAGGCAACGTTGATCCTTCATATAATATGTTACATTTACTTATACACATATGAGTGTAAAGAAGATTGATCGTGTCACTTTACTTCTTTCTTTTTTTTTTTTTTTTTTTTTTGCTTAATTTATTATGTATTTTCTGTTATGTTTCTTGTTTTATTTATTTATTTATTTGTTGGGTTTTGTTGGTTTTAGTCTCCTTGTATCACTTGTTGATCTTGTAGTGGAGACTTGTGTTTTCGGTGTTCGATCTTCCTCTTCAGCAGCTCTTGTTCGGATTTTGTCAATGCTTCTCCTGCTTCAACTTCCTTTAAATGGTTGTTATTTCCAAGCATGAGTTCAGGAAGGATCCAAACACCTTTATGTTCCCTTTCGGAGTAGCTCAACGAGCAAGGACAAGCAAGTTTTTCAAAGACAGGATCCTAACCAAATTTGGAGCAGCCTAACCAACAAATATTTCCGACAGTCATCACCTAAGATCACCAAATGTTTTCGACACTGTCAGGACTTAGAAGTGTGAAAATATAAACCAAATTCTAAACAACACCAAAAAGAGGGGTTGAATAGGTGTATGTCAATATAATACACTTATTTGAGTACACACATTATATATATAGATCTTCTAATTTGAGTTGGATTTGTAACACCCCGCATTTTACAAAAAGTGTGCGTGAAAATTTCGAATTTTCACGCGCAATTACGATATGATCAAAGTTGAGATTTGGCAACAGAATATATATATATATATATATATATTTTTTTTTTTTTTTCTTAAAACTTAGGAATATAATAAAATATGACCAACATGTTCTCACATAATAATTATACATCAAGCATTAACGCATGTGCCACATGCAGCACTGATATAACATAACTATTGTTTTAACTTTGTACAAACCAACACATATAAATAATACATATTAATAAGTAATACATAAAATCTCATTCATAAACATTAGGATCGGTATAATAATCCCGATGGTCTTGACGTATCTCTTGCCTTGCATAAATATGTATGTGATTGCGGTTATCACCACAATTCTATATTGTGATCAAGTGAGTCAACTGTCTTTAATAATATAATGAATTACTGATCTATTTAAAAGTATACTATGAAACAATATGATGACAGTTATATATATGTATACACAATCTCATTTACAGTTTTATAAGTACAGTCTCATTTATTTCCTTTATTAAATTGGCATGGGCAGCAACGACTTCTCAACTTATTTAACGTTTTTACCATGGGTAGCGACGATGTTCCCATGCTATTGATAGCGACGATTTATTATTCACCCATTTATTAGTCATAACAGTAACATATATAAAGTTTCAAACAAAACATGTAAAATGCCAAACAATTCGCATACAATCAAATAAAGCACAAATTATAACATTATAGAAACTAGTATCATTCTCCATGAGCAAAATACACACAATAATGACATATGCAATGTTCCAAACAACTCGCATACAATTAAATAAAGCAGAAACACAAAATTCTAGAAAGTTAACCACATATCATCCTCAGTGAGTAGAATACTAATAGTTCTATCTTGCTTCAGACAATATTCACACAAGTGCTCACTGCAATATAATTTTGTACATGTAATAGAGTGTTAGTACAAAATTACTTAGAAACCTATTTTATCACCTTTATCATTTTTGTTTTCTAACCACTTAACATAATTTCCTAATAATATGACGGCATATAAAATAGGCCGGTTGTATGTCCACCTATTTTTATGTGGATATTATTACGGCATTTATTAATTAACGTAAAAAATACCTTTTAAATTAAAATTAGCATTACCACGACTTTAGTATTAAAAGCTTATATACATTTTTATCAACTAAACATAATAACTCCATTAATATAAATAATGGGTTCTACATTTTAAAATAACTGAATAGGATAACGGCATAAATATAAATAATCCTTATTTTAATCTTTATAAAATCTTGGTAGAATAACAGCATTAGTGTTACTAATGCTTAAAAATACTTTTTAGAATTTTGGACAACGTAACGGCACTTTAATAAAACATTTACTTTTTATTCGGACATCACAAAGACTTGATTTATTATTTAAATATGCCACTTGGAATATCCTGTTAAAACATATACAACTTAAAACATTACAATACTTTTAAAATTTAAAATAACAAAAACTTATAAAATTATAAAACATTAAAGCAAAGCTTTTTGGAAACTTACCAAATATCTCAAATAATGTTTTGAGATATTAAAATCACTTCAAAAACATCATTAATGGTTGAGAGAGATTTGTTCCATTTTCTTTTATCTTTTCTTTTCCCTTATATTTATTTTCTCTTTTTCCTTGGGACCCGAGAGAGCATGTGAGAGTTAGAGGGCTTTTTTTTTTTTTTTTTTTTAGTAGAGGGTAAAAGGAGTCTTTTTCTTTTCTTTATAGAGAGTTCTCCTTTGCTCCTTTTATCTTTTCAGAACTTAAAGGGTTAAATACTTTTTTTGTCTAATGTGATTTAAAAATTTTATTTTTTGTTCTTTTAATTTTATTAAATTTTTTTATTATTATTTTTTTTTATAGGTGGTACCTATGTTATGGAAAAATATGAAAATAATGCCTCCATCCATTTTTCCGTTTAAAAATGACGGATTTCCATGTCAGCAACATGTAGCCCCCATTTTTTTTTTAATTTTTTATCCTTAAGAAACTATTAGTTAAGTTCTAACTTACTAACTATAATATCTATAATCTACAACAAACAAACACTTAGTTTCTAACTTAGGAACTTAATGTTCTAATTACTGAACTAAGTCCTCATACTGAGTCCTTTTGTGATTAAGCCAACGTTGGGCATTATTAACGTGTGAAGTGTGGGCTGGGCTGTGAGTCCTTTTAATGTAGGCTGGGCTGGGTTGTTAAGGTAAGTTATAATTATTTGCTTAATATCGCATATCTCTAACTCTAAGTAACTAAAAATTGAACTAGTTTAAATAAGTTTCTAACTATACTAACTAGACTATGTTTAATTGTTTTAGCCTTCATAAAAATTAAGAGACATGCTGAGTTCATGCATGGACTAAAAATCATCAATGGGTAATGATGAATTTAATAAAAATCAGATGCTCAGTAATTAATAATGTTGTATGTGAATTTTCATCAAATAATTATTTAATCTCATAAATATTTATATTAAAAACTGATGAATAATAAATATTCATATTACTTTATTATTACTATTAATAGGTGTTTAAATTCTATTTTAAGACATCATATTTTATGTCTTAAAATTTGGGGCGCTACAATATTCATATAGCCTTAGATAAACTTGAATTTGACCGAGTAATCCATCGTCATGCATTAGATAAACTTTTTCACGGACTTAACCGCACTAGACTAAAACTTACAACCAAATATGTTTTTGGCATTAAATTTGCTGACATTAAAAACGTAATTGTAAAGTGTATCAGAGATCAGAACTAAAACCAAAGAAAAATAAATGTAACAGATGTAAGAAACATACTTACAATCGAAGATGCATAGCCAAGATCTTAAAACAAACATCATAATTAATGTTAGAACGAGTTGCATTTACATATTTAGAAGTATTGGATAAAGGCTAGCATGAGGGAACCCTGTGAGGACTTAACTGGATAAATATATTTATCATGAGTTTTTAGCACAAATAAACCAAAATAAATTATATCATGAGAATAAGGGAGCTTCATTAAATAATTGTTTCTGCATTATATATATATACAAACTCTGCTATAATCCCGGCCTGGATAAAAGAACATATATGATTCCCAAGATAAATATGTTATTTACTATTTTAGTAAAAGAAAAGATAAATGCTTAAAATTCCAACACTTTTTTTAGAATTTGATTCCAACCTAATATGTCACAGTCCTATGAGATTGTGGCACATTTTTTAAAACGATAGATCTCATAAGATTGTAACACATCAGATTAGAATCAAATTCTAAAAAAAAATGTTTGGATGTCTAACATTCCTCAAAAGAAAACGATCAGTGAATAATTGCCTCAACTATCATTTGCATTGGATGCTTATGAACATGATCGAGGCTCATAATATTGCACTCCACTTTGTCCTTTGCAAAAATGCGAGCATAATATTGCACTCCACTCCACTTTATCCTTTGCAAAAAGACGAGCAATTATATAATATTGCTCATGAACACCAACATGGGATCGATGCTCATGAACATGATCGAAGCTCATAACATTGCACTCCACTTTGTCCTTAGCAAAAACTTTGTCTAAAGTAGTAGGATATTAAGACTAGTAGACGGACATGTGATTCAGGAGCCTAGTAATAAATTATTCATATATTAGGATTATTTAAAATTCTTAGGATATTAAGAATTTTACATTTATCCCCTCAACAATAGTTCTCATATTTATTCATGTTTTGAAAGTGACAAGCTGATATGACAAAATTTAAATTATTTCATTCAGAAATAATAATTGAAATTTGAAGAAATATGGAATATGTTGAGTATATATATTTGTAAGAAATTTTCCACAACCCCATATAAAATTGACAAATATTTCTTAACATATGAGAAGCACATGTTGTTTTATTTTGCTTCTTTTATATATATATATATATATATATATATATATATATATATATATATATATATATATATATATATATATATATATATATATATATATTGTTACCATGGTTTGTCAATTTATCTTCACATCAATCCTAAATAAAAAGAAAAAATAAATAAATTGTGAATTGATAATGTCACCTCCAACGGAGAAATTATTAAAAAAAAAGGAAAAAAAAAAAATACAAAAGGCTTTATGTTGTCATAAACTTCCACAGGTTTCTTGACCAAAAAAAAAATAAAAAAATTAAGGCTTTTCGACTAAAGAGAGCACTTTACTCAAAAAGCTTTCTCTTTAGTCCAAAAAACCTATAAAAGTTTATGACAACACGACTTAGCATAGCAATGATCCATGTAGTAGAAAATGGGAGTGTTTTTTAAAGATCCTTAAGTTGAATTTATTATTATTATTATTTTTTTTTTAAATTAGTAAAAAGTGATTTGTGCGATATAAAGTATAAAAAATTTGTATAAAAAAGTGAAAAAAATTATATAGTGCAGTAGTTTTTTTTATTATTTAAATAGAATTAAAAATTATTGATGTGATATAAAAAAATATAAAATAAAAAACTAGAATATTTTGATCGAACTTGATTACTTTTAGAAAAAATGAAAATAAAGGATGGAAGTGTGGTGTTTAAACACCCCAATACCCCATGATAGTTTATAAATCATTCTTTGTATTAAATTAGAATTCTTTAAAATTATTAAGATTTCCGGTTTTAAAAAGTATTATTTAAAAATAGCGATTTTAAAATGTGCGATTTAAAAAATTGAATTTTAAAAATGCAGTTAAGCATTCGGCAAAATTGCAGTTTGACCTTTAAAATTATAGGATAACCTTTCAAATTTTGCAATTTCAAAAAATATATAATTGCTTGGGATTTGAAAAAATCAGTTTTTTGCGTTTTTAAATTGTAATTTTTAAAAAATACAATTCTCAAACGATTTATTTTCTATGATTTGCACTACAAAAAAACATTTAATTTGCCATGTGACTACAGTAGCCGTTACTGTAGTCACGTGGTCTATATGGCCACATCGCTGAATGTAGCTGTGACATGGCCAACTGACCACGTGGAATTCGTGCACGTGGCCACATGGCCACATGGGATTCGGACACATGGCCACATCTAGCCACGTTTCACAATCCACGTGGCCGACTGGCCATGTGCACTGGTACCACGTGGCCAACTGTAGTAATTTTTAAAAAAGCCGTCTCTAAAAATTTAATTCTAGACAGTTTTAGAAACTGTCTAGAAAAAAACCGTCAATAATTCATCTCCTTTTTTGTAGTGGTGCACTTCATTGATTTGTTAAGAACCTTTTTTTGCCTCCATCAGAAAGGTTACAAGAAATAAAGCGTGGCGAAAAAGTTAGACATTTGTAAAGTGTGAGCCAGTTAGACGGGGCAAGAGTGAAATTTAAAGTGGGCTTAAGCGAATGCTTATTTGACTTAAAATTCACAAATGGAGTGTTAGAAATACCATGCTTTAGAGTATACCGTAATACAGATTCTTTTGTTCGAAACCTCATGGCCTTGGAGCAATGTCACTATATATATATATCTGACGCTTATGTTACCGATTATTTTATAGTAATTGATATCCTTGTCGACACTGCCAAAGATGTGGATTTACTTGTGAGAAAGGGAATCATGGTTAATTGGCTAGGTGGTAGCAACGCAGTAGCAACTTTGAGCAACAATCTATGCAAACGAACTTTTATTTTGGACATGAACTCTCATTATTGTCATCTTTGTAAAGATTTGAATGCATTCTATGAGCTAGAATCGTCAGCATAGATGGAAGGTTATTTTGAGACGTGAATATTTTAACAATCCTTGGAGAACTACTACCACCATAGCTGCTATTATCTTGTTGGTGCTCACCTTCACTTAAACTGTATGCTCCATAATCTCATTATCATAGATCTTATTCACTCAAGTTTGTATATATAATTCTAATGGTATTGGATGGCATTGATATAACATTTTGTTGTTCCATTATTCTTATTGTTTTAGGAGCTTGAGGTTTGTGGGATTGCAGTCCTACAACTTAATCATTTTATTAATCATTTTATAAATTCATACAATTAGAGCCCCAACTACATTTTCCATCAAATTAATTTCCAAAACTCCCAAGAGAAACCAGGCTCCCAGCAAAACCGAAGATGCGTACATTGCAAATATCCCTGCGTGCTCTATTGCAGTACTCTATGTAACCCATTCTTTCCTCTCATAATCTTTCACCGCCCAGATGTCGACACGTGTTGATGAGAGATCTGCCATGCCCAAACATCCTCTCAGATTAAACAAGCAAAACAAGCTAGCTAGAGCACAAGTCGGGATGATATTGTGTGAATTTGCAAACTCGGCAATGCATGAGGTAATCGCTTGCCATATATCAATCATATTGCATCAAAAACAGCATCGTTTTGCTCCGGACGTCACATGATGCGTGAAAATAAAGCAAAAGCTGAGGTTCTTCGTTAACTGCTTGCTTGGAAGCAAGAGATGGGTTGTCATCAATTATGCTGCAAAAGGCTTTGGAGAGAGTTGAAAAATGCAAGTGATCGAATGGATAAAACAAGTTCGAGTCGTGACTTTTATGTTAAATTATCATTTTATCTCAAAAGTTAAGTTAATGAGATAAATTTAATAATTTAATTAATATTTTAACACTTCTTCTTATGTATAGGTTTAAATTCTATTTTAATATGTGAAATCCAACACAAAGAATATTTAATTGAAATTAAGGATGAATTGACGGAGATAGTGCTCGAATCCAATATTTCTATTATGATATTCCAAAAGCTTAAATTAATAAAAAAAAAAAATTAATCATTTAAATTATATTCTAACACTAACAGCAAAAGCATGATGGCACAACCATCCTTGATCGGAAGCATAAAATCCAAGAATAAAGGCAAAGAGGCAAAGCATAAAGAAAGGTTTGCCATTAAAAAAAGAAAAAAGAAAAAGAAAAAAAAAATGATTCTTGATATGAAAGGCGAGCATAAATTGGCTTCCCTTTATTTTCTATATTTATTTTGTTTTGCCTAGGAAACTGAATTAAGCTTAAAGCCTCTTGGTTCTACTTCTTCCAAAGCCTTGTTCTTCTATCGGGTGAAAAGTGCAGACAAGGAGAGGTCTTCCAAAGCCATGCAAGTAAGTAATTGTTAAAGTATTAATTAAGTGATTAAGTTTATTTTTTTTATTAGGTTAAGTTTTTAAATTAAATGATGATTTAACATGATATCATAGTCAAAGGTCTTGAGTTCGAATTTTGACTTTTTTATTTATCCCATTTTAATTAAATATTTCACGTGTTGAGCCTCAACTATTAAAAAGTAGTTTGAGTATACATGAAAAAATATGCTAAAATATTGATTAAGTGATTAAGTTTACTTCTTCATATCAACTTAAGCTTTTAGAATAAATGATAATTTAATAGTAATGAACATACTTTTAATAACGTTCAAACATTTATATATAGTCTGTCATTTTTCAGCGTTTTATTTATTTATTTTACATTCAAGGCACCACACTGGCCACAGGGTGCTGAAAGGGGATATGGTCCCAAAAGCTCCTACATTATGTAATTTATGAAAATTTATGGTAGCCTCTCAATAAATTCATTTAGATATATATGAACCATAAAAGAATTTGTTCAATTTATATTCGACCCTTCATCATAAATTTCTCTTTCTTTTCTTTTTTAATTTTTTTTTTAATTATCCTAATTTACTTGATGCCCCTATCAATAGGAAAATCAATCATCCATATAAAATAACTATTTGAAGCAGCTATGCACTTGAACTGTTACACAAAACAGGATGGGATAGTGTGGCTCATGATATGATTTGATGAATAGAAATGGTCATGTTTGGACTTTGGAATACATGCAGATTCAGAGTTTAATTTATTCAACGAATAAATAAGAATGATCATTTCCGGTTTAACTTCTTGTATTTCTGATAATATATACTCATCATTCAGTATTAAACGTACCCTTAAAATATTTTCTACTTATTTTTCTCAACTTATAATTAATAGTTACAGAATATGTAGTGCTTGTTCATGATTCCTCCTTTGTCCATAATTAAACTGTTCGAGCATGGCTCCTTTTTACTTGTACCTATCTCGATCTTGCTATGCATAAGATTTTCTATTTTTCGCTTTTTCTTCCACTAGCATCAGTTGACGTTTCAGCTATCGCATCAAATCCTAATTTAGTCCTAAATATTTTGTCAATATCAAGGATTTAATATATACTTACAACTTAAAAAAGATAAGGGTCCACACGAGATTTTGGAGCATCATGAAAAATATGTTTTTAGAGAAATGATTATTGTACAACACTTAACACAACTTTTATACATGCAACTTTAACAATTTTTTTCAAACTAATTAACCATTGAATATGTTTTCTTACATGTGGATTTTATATATTCAATTGTTGATTTAAAAAAAAAAAAATTTGTTGGAGTTATACAGAAGTTGTAAGTATATCATATCTCATATTTTTAATGCTCGTAACCCTTGTCTTTGTCATTAATTAGGAAATTTAAGAAAGGCAACTTCCTAAAATGGAACAATATTCAGTAAGAGCAGAAATTCAAGCAGCAACAAATGATTTGAGAATAAATGTGAATGAAAATTCTGAAAGTCAAATGGAAGATCAAGACAGAGCGTTGGCAAATAACATCACACAAATGCTAGAAAGCTTGGAGCCTCCCTTATCACCTGAATGTTGTATCTATAGGGTTCCAAGTGATCTTCGCAAAGTGAATGAAAAAGCTTATACTCCTGAGGTTATATCAATAGGGCCTTTTCATCATGGCGATAAAAGATTGGAAACCATGGAAAAGCTTAAAGTGACGTATTTCAAGAGATTTGTGCAAAAGGCTGCGCTAAATGTGGAAAATTTAGTAAGCATTATAAGGGATAGGGAAGTAGCTGTTCGTCGTTGTTATGCAGAGACTATCCAACTTAGCAGTGACAATTGTGTGAAAATGATCTTGGGGGATGCGAGCTTCATTATTATGTTTTTTTTGACATGCAAGCCTAAAGAATGGACGAGTACGTGTGAGGACAACTTAACACCGCGGTTGATTTCTACATTAAGAAAGGACATCCGGTTGCTTGAAAATCAACTTCCTTTTTTTGTTATTGAGGAATTATACAACTTTGCATTTGCATCTTGCTCAAACTTACCTTCCTTCGCTGAGCTTGCCATCAAATTCTTTGCACGATCCAACAGTAGAAAAATATCTCTCGATCCCAATTTGAAAATAAGGCACTTCATTGATTTGTTAAGAACCTCTTTTTTGCCTCAATCGATATCACAAAGACTACTGCAAAGAAACCGTGGCATAAAAGTTACACATTTGTATAGTGCGAGCCAATTGGATGAGGCAGGAGTGAAGTTTAAAGTGGACTCAAGCAATTGCTTATTTGACTTAAAATTTACAAAAGGGGTCCTGGAAATACCAAGATTAAAATTACACAATAATACAGAGTCTCTTTTTCGAAACATAATGGCCTTGGAGCAATTGCACTATCCCTTTGATGGTTATTTTACCGATTATATTCGTGTATTAGATTTCCTTATCGACACTCCCAAAGATGTGGATTTACTTGTGCGAAAGAGGATCCTGGTTAACGGTTTAGGCGATAGCAATGCAGTGACAACTTTGGTCAACAATCTTTGTAGACAAATTTTTATTTCAGAAGCGAACTCTGATTATTTTGATCTTTGTAATCATTTGAATAACTTCTATGAGGATCCTCGGCATAGTTGGAAGGCTGCCTTGAGACGTGATTATTTTAGCACTCCATGGAGAACTGCTTCTACCGTAGCTGCTATTATTTTGCTGGTGCTCACTTTTACACAAACTATATGCTCTATCATCCCATTGTGGTAGATCTAAAGTTTGAGTAATTTTAATGGAATTGAATTGCATTGTGATAACATTGTACTGTTCGCTTATTTTTAGGAGCTTGAGGTTTGTGGGATTGCGGTCTACAATTTAGAAATTTTAAATTTGCAATATTCTCTATACTCTTTGAAATCATATTTTTAAATTATACACTTTGAGATATTTTCAATCCACAATTATACCAATTGCACATGCAACAAATATGTAGTTCTATGTACCAAAGGGGCAAAAAGGTCGGTCGGTCTGAGTCTTTTCATTCATCTACCGGTAGCACCACAAGCTTGAATTTTATGAATAATATTTTTTGTGTCACACTCTCTTTCTATGTATTATTTTATTGGTTTAACCGTTTATACCTTCCTCTATTGCTCTCATGTTTGAAATGATTTTTGTGCTTCTCATTAAATTTAAGGTTCGTTTCTTCCGGCGTAAATCGTTTTTTACGGTGTTTGGTGCGACCGAATACGAATAGCTATTCCATCTCACCTTCTTCTATTTTCCAGTAAGAGAAATGCAAGACGTACAAAATCTTTTACCAAGAGATTGGTACCAAGATGATGTACGTAGAGGTTATTTATTGGTACTCGTAGTATTTATTTTTATTAATTGTTTTGATCATCTCTAATAAATAAGCTTCACATCATCTTGGTACCCATCTCTTGGTAAAAAATTTGGTACCCCTACCATTTCTCTTCCGGTAATAATTATTCATTTTCCTAATGACATATTCATTCCGCGAATTAAACGAGGCTTTAGTAAAAAATTGTAGTTTGGTTTACAAAAAAAAATTATTTTTTATTCAAAAGTTTGTTTTAAAAAAAAAAAAAAGAAGAGAATTATTATTATTATTTTTCTTTTTACGTCTCAGTAACATGTCACATTTTAAATAGATAATATTTTTTATGCCGTTCGATTCAAGAAATGACTTGACTTCGCTTCCTTTGAGAATTTACAATTTTTTTAAAAAAAAATTGTAGTGAATCGAAATCAGTCGTGGAGGCCAAAAAATTTGATACCATGCACAGCATTTGAGATGGCTTATAGTTTTCACTAAACAAACCTTAAACGGAAACCTAAATGACATCAAAAGTTGCACCAAATTAAATACTTAAGATGCGTAATAATTTGTTGGAGGATCATAAGCAATTATCCACAGCATGATCCATTGATCTATATAAACGTTATAAAAATGGTTTAGAAGTGGTGCCTGCCAGCTGTTTGCTCTTCACGAGGAAATTAAGTTAAATGTTGCCTCTTTGCTTTCAGCTTGTTCCTCTGCTTCTTTAGTTACTAATTAGGGCCAGGGTTAACAATTTTTACATGATATGTGAATCTAACATGAAATTAGTGAATTATGGTTGAGGGGTTTGACACGCGCTTGGAATATTAAATGGGCCGAATTTAGGTTGACCTATATAACTTTATACAAATGCGTCGATATAACTCGAATTCGACACGCGAACGCAAATTGTCAGCTTAATTAGGACATTGCTTGTGGTGTGCCCGTTTAGTAACTCCTAAAGCCTACAGTACCCATCATGGCCCACATAAGCCCAAGAAGGGCCAGACGTCCAACAAATTTTGAAAATCATTAATTTATTGTGTATCATGCCAGACCACATATATAATAAAAAGCTGAAGGTCATGGAATGTGTTTGAGTCTAGACTCATTATATATATATCTTTCATTTGCAATGCAGGCGTGAGCTTTGTGGGCTTATAAAAAGATAAAGAGTGGAGGTGATAGTCTAAAGTGTTACTGTACATGATCGATCAAGATGATGCAGACAGAGCACGAGTCAATCCAGACAAAGCTACTGATGTGGGAGAAGATAAGAAGGAAGCTGGTGGTTCACAATGGTTCATCTCAACATCAACAATCTGATGATACAAGCTTATCAGATGAAGTAGAAGATCAAGATGAAGTCCACTTTAATTCAAACAGAGTTGCTGCAGAGTCATGGAGATTACAGTTTAAGATAAACATTGTGTTGAAGCTCTACTTTGATTTGTAATTTTTAATTTTAGATTGCTGTAGTTTACACAACACATGTAAAAGCGATATGTAGAGTGTGTTTGACATTGCAATTTCATAGAGTAAAAATGCAATTTAAAACTAAATCTCAAAAAATATATTGCTTGAATAATAAGGTGCCACTAGTGTGGGCCGTGAGCTATATTGTCTCTCAGTTGTTGGGAGCCATCAGTGGTGTTAGGCTAGTCAAGGCCTTTAGTAAGGCCTGCTACATTAGATATGAAGGTGATGCTAACACGCTCTCTGACAGGGAATATGATCATCGATTTCCATTTCGAATAAAATGGATAGTATCTATTTCATGGTCAGGATATAAAGTTGATGCATTTCCCGATGTACATGACTTCATATACAACGTTAATACACTATTAAATGCACTAATTTTAAATCCTGACCATGAAATAAGTACTATAAATTTCATTTGAAATGAAGAATATCATTGTCCCTCTTATGGGTACATCACAGGCGTCGGATTGGGCCAATAAATAACCAAATTAAATGAAAAAAGAAAAAGGGAAAAGTAGTTTACCCAAGTGGGAGAAGCATTATCCCAAACACCAGTTCCCTCGAACCATGTGTCATAATCCACCCCATTTGACAAATCTCATAATAGCATACATCCTATTCATATAGCATAGGATGTCATCCCCAAGGGTAACTCAATCGGCTGGGGATCATGCCTCATGAAGCGGAGGTTACTAGTTTAAATACTTCCTCCCTCTCTTGTGTGGACATGTCAAAAAAAAAACAAAAAGAGGATGTCAACATTCCTATAGTAGCATACATTCTTGATTCAATCTACCATGAACACAAGCCATTGGATAATGAAATTAATGGCATTATTTGATCTTTCTTAGTATCTGTTTGGTGGATTGCTGGTTTTATTCATCAAGTCAACCTCCCATTGGAATTGAACCGATGACAAGGCCTCAAGCTAGACGTCAATGATTTTTATTGCTATGCATTTCAAAATAAAGCTTATAAGATGAAGAAAAGAAATAATTGTGTTATTTCTCTCTTTTACTTCCCTTTTATCTTTGTAATCAATGATTTTTCTCTTGACTTTGTTTTCTGCCTCTCCTTTTTTGTCTCCTCTTTTTTTTTTTTCACTCTCTTTTTAATGAGTAGCTTCAACAAGTTTATCTTTACACTGTTGCCATTAAATCTGCCCCCGTGATTGAACAGGGAAAAAAAATCAAGTATTGAGAGGCTCTTTTCAGAAGTATATTTCAATTTGAAAGTTTTGAGATATAATAATTGCAAGAAGAAAAAATAACTCCGTATCGAATTTCTGAAAAAACCTCAAAAAAAGAAAGAAAAGAACTATGTTGAGCTTAGTATGGTTGTCTATAAAAAGTAATTTGTTTAAATTGATAGAGAAGTGAGTTTAAAATGGTTTGATCATTGATATACAAATAGAGGGTTCAATTCAAGTTACATCTAATGTGACTCTAAATAAATTTTAATTATATGTTGCTGATTTTCAACTCTTTTCATTTTTATTTTTTTGAGCTCATGTTTGGAACTCAAATTTTTTCCATCCCAATCCAACTTGATTGGGTTACCCAACTCAAACATTTTTTATATTTGGAATTTTTTTTTTTTAATTCGCAGAGGGACGTGCAGTGCATGAGGACGAAAATCTTGCTATGCTAATTGGCGTAGAGCGACGCTATGTGGCGGTGGAGAGGTTTGCAGCAAGGCCCTTGAGCGCGGTGGTTGCCGTGGTTGGGAGGGAGCCTGGCGACATGACTGAGCGGAGGAGTTGGTGGATGAGGGGGGACTTGGAATCGGTTCATGAAGGCCGAGAACCAACAAGGGTTCTTGAACGAGAAACAATGCTCATCCGGGGAGACGCAAAGCTCTGAGAGAGCGAACGCTTGCCGTCGACATAGATAATGGATGCATTGGTGGTGCGGACACCATTTTACGGTTAGTTGGGCATGCTAGAGTTGGTTGACTCTTGTGTATTTTTCCCAATTTAGAGGGAGTCTTTGGGGTCTGTGCATTATTATCTATGTGAAGCACTGCGTTGGAGCTTGCTTTAGCCTTAAAAAAAAAAAAAAAAAAAAAAAAAAAAAACTAAACTACCCTCACCAAATTAACATGAAGTTTGAAATGTATTCCATTTTTTAAATTATAATTCATCTTCCCAAAAATGTTTTCCTAATTTTGTTTTCTGTTTTTTAAACCATCCAAATATATTCTAGTATTCACAATTTTAAAAATATTAAAAAATAAATAAAAATCATGCACCCAAACGAACTCATATTTGTTTATTTTTTTGTATTATGATTCATTTAATTTTTATATTACGATTGAATTTCACGTCTTTATTCATTTCTTGGGAATGGGCTTCCGAGAGAGAGAGACCCTGCTGATCAGTTCAAAGCCATATCTTTACAATAACGAGAAACAGGATATCACCAATATTGTTGCCAGTCCATAACAAGCCACTAACAAATTTATAAAATAATTTTCTATAAATATTAAAATTTATAGAAAATTATTTTACAGCATATTTACAGGCTTTTGTTGCATTACACATGTAAAGATTCGGGCGGATTCACTAAATCACTAGCTGTGGTAGGGCATTATATCATGACCCTCTATCCCATTGGTTTTTACCATAACAAGATGCAAGCCGCCGGCAAGTCATGATCTCATGACTTTCATAATCCGACTTACTATAATATTCATGCAGTAACCGCAACTCATGAGGTTATTTTAATTATTAAATGTGGTTATTAATTGTTATTTGTTATCCACATATATAAGGTAACGAACATTTTTGACCTATGCCTTTTTTTTTTCTTCCTCTATTACGACATATTTTAAAAGATTTTTAAAATGTTTTGGACCCATTTTTAGTGTTTTGGCATTGTTTTAATGTTTTTTTAAAAATAAAAAATAAATAGTGTTTTAAATAAAATCCATATCTTGATTTCATAATCTAGCTTAAAAATGACAAAGAATAACTGAGATTTGGTGTGTTCCGGGGGGGGGGTGTTCTACGCCTCCCTCCCCCGTTGGTGTTGTCCTCATTGCCCTTTAGGGGAGGTTTTTGTTCCTCCCTAGTTAGATCCAGTGGAGTTTAGGTGCTTCTCAGTCTTTAAGGCGAAGAGTTTTGTTCCCCCCGGGTTAGATCCGGTGGTGGTTGTTGTTCCCTGACAGTAGACTTCACGATTCTGGGTTGAGGAGCGATTTTTCCAATGCCTCTAGCGGAGTTTTTTACTGACATGGTCTTTTTTGTTTTGGGTTTTCTTTGTAGTCAGATCTGCTCTCTCCGGCGGGCTTTCTCAAGGCACGCGCCTCTCCACGGGGTTCACCGGTCTTTTCCGATCCTGCAGCTTCCAGCCACGGTCGTGCCGGCTCTCCACGCTCGGCGCGTTGCCTGCACGCGCTAGGGAGGTAACTCCCTAATCCGGGGCGTGGGTCACGACTTGTCTTCTAGGGTGCGGTGGCTGGTTTCCTGGTGGTTCGGGGGTCTTCCAGTGGATTTCTGGTGCAAAGGAGGTCCCCTGCGGCGGCGCGTGACCTTGCACGTGCCGTTGGCGGCGGCGTCGTTCTCGACTCCGGTTCCATTTTGTTTTCTGTCTAGGATGTTTTGTTGGTTTTTTTCTTTCCACAGTTAGCCTGTGTGATGCTTAAATATTACGGAACTATTTGTTGGCTTAGGGGCTAAATCTGCCATCTTTTATTTGTTATTTGTGCTGATTTGTAAAGAGTGGCTTATTGGAGTCCTTGTAATATTTTTGTATTGTTGAGGTTGCTGTTCAAGTCAGGTTTTCTAACTTTGGGTGTTGAGGTCTTGTACCTCTGTATTGGTCCTTGCCCTGGGACTTCTTCTGAAGCACTATATAATAGCACATGCTATTTGTTAAAAAAAATTGACAAAGAAAATACAGACATCCTGAATGGGTTCATCCAGAAAATACAAATATACAAATGACAGTTGTTCCAATGTAAATCCAACAACACTACAAATCTAACAAACATAAAAACGATGCCATTTTATTGAATTCATTATACATATTAAGTGCATCCGTTTATCCTTAAAACAGCTATCCACATATGCGAATAGCAATTAGTTGCGGTTAATAATTTCTCATTTTTACATGATGGCCGAACCGCCCCATGACTATTTGAAGATGGTTTCTGCCACCCGATGTGCTCGAATGGGGCAATTCAACCACCCCATTTGGCCAAAGAGGGAGTGACCTCTTGTTTATTTATTTATTTATTTATTTTCATTTTTTTCTAGTACTAATTATTTATTTTTTTCAATAAAATAGTTAATGAGCATACTAAATGCACCCTCGGTCTTCGCATGGAGTAAAGCTATAAGGAGGATTAGAACCTTTTTCGTGTCCTCTTAAATGGAATGTGACTTTTAAATCACTATTAAATCAAAATCTAATAATATTCATCTCAAATTTAATAATAATTTTAAAAATTATACCACATTTAAAATGACAGAAGAAAACTCCACATTGTAAGAGGTAGGCATAGTGTACAAAAAAGAGTTAAAAAAATAAAAACCTGAGAAGAAAGTATAAAAAGAATTCATTTGGTCTCCGACACAAGCAAATCATAAAGAACAAAGTGAATTTGGTGGTTCTGCTAAGCCTTGTTCCACTGTCGGGTGAGGGATCAGGGAAGACAAGAACAGCTCTTCCAAAGACAGTAAGTAATTATATACTTTTAATCATTTTTCAAGTGATTTATTTAGCAGATGACAAACAAAAGCTCCCATATTTATCTAGTTTTAGCAAATTTATGGTAGCCTTTCAATAAATTCATTTATATATATGAAAAACCATAGACGAATTTGTTCAATTCCACTTCCACCCCTCATTATAAATTTCTCTTTCAAATTTTTTATTTTTATTTTTTTAACTAGCCTAATTGGCTAATTGACTAGATTCAGGCTTTCATGATAAATGTGAATGAAAATTCTGAAATTCATGCAAATGACATCAGACAAATGCTAGAAGAAATGTCGGAGCCTCCCTTATCACATAAATGTTGTATCTACAGGGTTCCACATGTTCTTCGCAAATTGAATGAAGAAGCCTACTGAAAATAATAAATAGACTCCAAAGCAACTACACCCATACAATTAACAAAATATGTGAAGCAGTTAACACATATATTTGGTTACGAAGAATAAACTCTTTGAACTCAAAGAGAAAAACCACCACGGGGCAACCAAACCCAAGAAATCAATTCAATTACAAAGAACAACGAATTACAAGATATTCATACTCACAAAACCTTTGTAGTCATCACACTCTAGAATTATAACAAGTGACTCACTTGTCTGCTTCTCTCCCAGAACCTCTGGAGAGTTCTTCTTCTTGATCTCCTTAACCGAAACTCTGGTTTGCTTCAATTGTTCAAGGTTGGTGGTTGACCAAAAAACTCTAAGAGAGATATAACATTAACAATATAGGTTTAAAACTCTATGTTAGCACACAGATTTTCAGAGTAGAATCCTTAATAAAACATTGTCTAGAAACTCCTTTAAATAGACCTTAGAAACCCTAATACTAGTCAAGAAATGATTTCTAGGTGGCGGTGTTCGGAGCTCAAGGACCGTGTCTCGTTTTCTAAGTATCTTACACTAACGTGAAAACCCTCCTCTTTTTCTATTTTTTTTTTTTTTAATTTCACACGTGGGATAATCTCTCCCTCTCTGGTATTGATATATATATATATATATATATATATATATATCTAAATATTTTGTGCATATCAAGGATTTAAAAGAAACTTAGAACTAAAAAAAGAAACAGTCAAATCTAGATTGTGCAGCATCATGGGAACTATATCCTCCAATGTTATTAATGCTATTGACCTTGTCTTTGTAATTAGGAAATTTAAGAAACAAGTTGCTAGATGGAAGAATCAGCAAGTGCAGAAATCCAAGACGAAGCAAATGCTTCAATCGGAAATGAACTTCAAAACAGAGCGTTGGTAATTGACATTACACAAATGCTAAAAATCTCTAAGCCTCCCTTCTCTCCCTTATCACCTGGATTTTGTATCTACAGGGTTCCACATGATATTCGCGAATTGAATGAAAAGGTCTTCACTCCTACGTATATATCAATAGGGCCTTTTCATCATGATGATAAAACAATGGAAACTATGGAAAAGCTTAAAGTGAAATATTTCAAGATATTTGTGGAAAAGGCTGCGCTAAACGTGGAGAAATTAGTAAGCACTATAAGGGATAGGGAAGGAGATGTTCGTCGTTGTTATGCATAAACTAGCACAATTACCGGTGATAATTATGTGAAAATGATCCTACTAGATGCAAGCTTCATTATTGTGTTTTTCCTGATCTTCTTCATGCCTACAGAATGGGGGTGTGATGACGAGTTTACAATATTAACGTCACAGTTGATGGATGACATGTCGTTGCTTGAAAATCAACTTCCTTTCTTTGTTATTCAGGAATTATACAACCTTGCATTTGCATCTCACTCAAACTACCCTTCCTTCACTCAGCTTGCCTTTACATTCTTTACGCGGTACAACACTCAAAACATGTCTCCCGATCTCAATTTTGAAATAAAGCACTTCGTTGATTTGTTAAGAACCTTTTTTCTACCCCAACCACATAGGCTACCACAAAGATACCGTCGCGAAAGTGTTACGTATTTGTACACTGCGAGCCAGTTGCACGAGGCAAGAGTGAAGTTTAAGGTGAGCTCAAGCAAATGCTTATTTGACTTAAAATTCACAAACAGAGTGTTGGAAATACCATGCTTTCAACTAAATTATTCTGCAGAGTGTTTCTTTCGAAACGTCATGGCAAATTTACTATCGTTGGGATCGTTATGTTTCCGATTATATTCGCATATTGGATTTCCTTATTGACACTGCCAAAGATGTGGATTTACTTGTGCGAAAAAGGATCCTGGTTAATACTAATTTAGGCGACAGCAATAAAGTGGCAACTTTGGTCAACAATCTCAACAAAAATACTCTTACCTTAAACACGAACTCCAATTATTGTCGTCTTTGTGAAGATTTGAATACATTCTATGAAGATCCCTGTCATAGTTGGAAGGCTACCTTGAGACGTGATTATTTTAACAATGCTTGGAAGACTACTGCTACCATAATTGCTATTATCTTTCTGGTGCTCGCTCTCACACAGACTATATGTTCTATTATCTCATTACTATAAATATGAAGTTTGTGTAATTCTAATAGTAATAAATGTGTATGTACAAAAATTTTTATTTTATTTTATCGTCAGAACCATATTTCTGTCAGAGTTTGGTGGCATAGGAATTTGTGTTTTTGATAAACAAAAGTAGAAATTCATCCTTCATAACCATCCCTGTGACATCTTGGAAGCACAACAAATATGTTGTTCATGTACCAAAGGGGCAAAAATGTCGGTTTGGGGCTTTTCATTCATCTACAAATGGCATCACAAGCTTGAATTTTTTGTAGAATTTTATATATAATCTTTTATGTGCCACTCTCTCTTACTTTGTATTATTTCATTGGTTTATTATACCCTCCTCTATTGCTATGATGTTTGAAGTGATTTTTGTACTTCACGTTAAAAAAAAAAAAAAAAAAAAAAAAAAAAAATCAAAGAGAAGCAAAAGCATCAACTAAAAATGTCTAATTGATGGTTTAATTTAGTTCTCAAAGTCGAAACCTCACGTACGCCACATATGTTAGACAATGAATGAGGCAACTTTGGTTAAGATTTCTTGTACACGGACATGAAGTTATTACCTTCTCCATTAAAGATTTAAATGCATACGCCGATGACCCCTCAGGCCTCATGAGCATACTTGAAAGGCAACCTCTAGACTTAATTTGTTTTAGCATTCCTGTCGAGAATTGGTTTGATATTTGGTTTCATTATCGTGCACATCTCTTTTTCAAAATTTATCATTGAATGGTGGATGTTAGGAAATTAATCATATTTCTCAAAATCAGTGAAATACGGAAAAAAAAAAAAAAAAAAAAAAAAAAAAAGACAACAAAATTAATTCAATCACACACAACACCAAATTTAAGTAATTTCCTCAATATGAGGTATGTTCACTGGCAGAGGCAACTCAGAGAAGAGAAAATTCACTATCAAAATGTGAGTACAAGAGAGTAACAGGACGAAAAAACTACTCAAATCCAAAGCTCCGCTGCACCCTATTCTCACTTTTACCCAAAAGGAGAATAATTTTTTTTTTAAAAAAAAAAATCATCTCTTTCTTTTTGTGCTTTCACCTTCTTCTTTCTCTCAATTGTTTTTCCACACACTTTTGTACCAAACAAGAGGCTCCTTTTATAAAAGCACTAAGTAGGCAAAAAGGCTCCTACTACAAGTCAATCTAGTACTTCTAATACAAGACAAATAAGGAATACAAACCTATTACAATTTGATCAAGGAGTCTTCAATTCCACATAGTAAAAAGAAAACTGTTGGGACACGTGTAATGAGTGAAAGTCACACTAAAAAATCCAACAATCTCCACCTTGACTCGAATTTCATCAAGACGTAACAATCACCTCTGAGTATGCCTCCGCCCATTGCTATCAAGAGCAATCATAATCTAAAAGTATCACTCAAATCCAAGCATCTCTTGAACTTGAGCATAGGACCTGGTTTAAACATAACATTATACTTCTCTACCAATCCTTTTGGCCACATGGCTTTCTCTGATGACTCTTTCTTCCTATAGACCCATTTGCACCATTTAGCCTTCTTTTCCTTGAGCAAGTGGTGATTTAAAATGGTATCAGAGCAGAGGTTCTAAGTTTGAACTACGTCTCATTTTAATTAAATATTCCACGTGATTGACATCACCTATTAAAAGGAAGTCTGAGCCCACACATAAAGGAGTTTTACCTCTTTCTATCAACTTAAACTTTTAGGATAAGTTGTAATTTAACATGGTATCGGAGCTATAGGCAAACGCCCGTTTCGATCAAGTTGAATTTCAATTGTTTTTTCTCCTCATCGATTTGTGACTGATCTTCACATATATCAGTGAACAAATCCATCTATGAGTCTATATATTTTTGTCTTTTTGCCTACAGTAATTCTCTGTTGGAGACCATAGACCGAAAAAAAAAAAAAAATTACAGATCTTGGTTCTCTCCCTTGTACAACACTAGTGGTTTGCTTGGGTCTTGTTCAAAGAGTACAAGTGCTGTCTTCTTTTGTTTGTGGTGGTTTTGTGTGTCATGGTAGTTTTGGTTTCAAATATCTGTATTGGTTTTTGCGGTGTGATTAATTACTTCAGCACCGTCGGATCTGTTCCCAGCGCTTCCCAGCCGCCTTCCATGGCTGTTTTCAGGTCCTTCATGGCAGATCCACGTCCTAGCTTCTCTGGCGAATCCTTCAGTTTCTACCTCCGTCATCCTCCAACACTTCGTGGTTCTGATTCAGAAAGAAAGAAAGGAGCATTTATTTTGTGTTGTTGAAAAGTGTTGAGATGCGAAGATTGTTTTCTTCGTGGTTCTGGTTCGGCAAGGAAAGAAAGAAGAGCTTATTTTGTTTTGTGAAAAAAAAAAACCCTATTTTGGATTTTAGTTTGGCCCTTTTGTGGCTTAATTTATTAGCGAAGCTTAGCACAATGTAGTTTGGCCCTTCACAAGATTAACAGTTAGTTTCTGTTATCCGACCATCACTGTATGTTGCGGTTTGGCCCCTAATCGAATTCTTTTAACAAAAAGTCTTCATTTTCTGGTTGTCTCTTTCAGCCTTTCTTGATGTTCATTGGCGAATCTTAGCACAATGCGGCTTGGCCCTTCACAGGATTTATTGCTAGTTTCTGTTCTCCGACCATCATTGTTAGTTATGGCTTAGCCCCTCACGAGATTCTTTTAACAGATAGTCTCCGTTCTCCAGCCGTCACATTCAGCTTTTCTCGTTGGCACCGTTTTGATCCAACCATCAACAACTAAAAATGGGGTTGACCTTGGGTGAGCCACAAACTACCCATTTGGCAACCCTTCTCCTCATATTGGAGGTAAAAAAAAAAAAATTGAGTGGTAATAAGAAATGGTTGATGTAAGATAAAGTAGAAATAATTTATATGGAAAAGTATATATATATAGTGATTTTTTTTTATTTAAGTAGTAATAAAAAATTATTGATGTGATATAAAAAGTAAAAAAAATTACAATGTTTTAAAGTTGATATTTTTTTTTTTGAGAGAAATAAAAATTAAAAGAAGAGGGAGAGGAGTTGCCAAACGGGCCTAAAAACGGGGTAAAAGTAAAAAGCTAGCAGAAAATATAAAAAGAATTTATTTGGTCTCAGACACAAGCAAATCATAAAGAAGAAAGTGAATCTTGGTCGGAGAGGTTGGCATAATTGGCATTAAGTAATTATATTTTCCCTCTATTTATTTTGTTTTGCCTCGGAATATGAGTTAAGCTTAGAAAAGGAAAAACGAGAGTTAGTGGTTCTGCTAGGCCTTGTTCCTAGCTCTGTCGGCCGGTGAGGGAAGACAAGAACAGCTCTTCCAAAGACAGTAAGTAATTATATGCTTTTAATCATTTTTCTAGTGATTTATTTAGCAGATGACAAACAAAAGATCCCATATTTATCTAGTTTTAGCAAATTTATGGTGGCCTTTCAATAAATTCATTTATATATATATATATATATATATATATATATATATATATATATATATATATATATATATATATATATATATATACACGAACAACCATATATAGAAGAATTTGTTCAATTCCAACCCTCATTATAAATTTCTCTTTCTAATTTTTTATTTTTTTAACTAGCCTATTTTACATATTGTCACCAACAAATAAATATGAATGCTAATTCCATTTCAGCTTTGTATCTGTAATAATATTCATCATTCTAGTCCTAAACGTGATCTTAAAATATTTTTTACTTATTTTTCTCCTTTATAATTAGTAGTAATAGAATAGTACTTGTGATGGCACACCAATTAATGTCACGTAGGTCTACAAGGCCACCGCAACCTCGTCCTAAATACATGATCATTGAAATTACAAATAAGAATTAAAGAAGGATTCTATGATCCAAAGAAGTGGCTAAGAGGCCATCATGGCTAGTAGGTAAGTTTTGGAGTCCTAGTCAAAGTCCTAATAATAATTGGTTATACCCCCCCTCTTTTTTCTTTTTTCCTTTTTAATTTACTTAATTACTCTGGTTATATCATTCTCTAATTTTTTTTTTTATTTATTTTTTTTTTCCCACCAGCATCATGAGTTGACTTTTCAGATATTACATCAAATCCTATTTCAGTTCTAAATATTCTGTGAATATCCAGGATTTAAAAGATACTTAGAATTTAGAAAATAAAATGTTAACAGGAGATTTTGCAGCATCATGGGAACTATCTTCCAATATATGTTTTATTTAATGCTAGTGACCCTTGTCTTTGTCAATATATAGGAAATTTAAGAAAGGCAACTTGATAAAATGGAACAATCAGCAAGTGCAGAAATTCAAGCAGCAACAAATGATTTTTTTTTTGACGTGTAGCAACAAATGATTTGATACTAAATGTGAACGAGAATTCTGAAAGTCAAATGAAACATAAAGACACTGTTGGCAAATGACATCACAAAAATAATAGAAAGCTCGGAGTCTCCCTTATCACCTGAATGTTGTATCTACAAGGTTCCAACTGATCTTCGCAAAGTGAACTAAAAGCTTACACTCCTGAGGTTATATCAATAGGGCCTCTTCATCATGGCGATGTAAGATTGAAAACTATAGAAAAGCTTAAAGTGCCATATTTCAAGAGATTTGTGCAAAAGGCTGCGTTAAACGTGAAAAATTTAGTAAGCATTGTAAGGGATAAGGAAGCATACGTTCATAGTTGTTATTCACATACTAGCGGACTTAGCAATGATGATTATGTGAAAATGATCCTACAAGATGCAAGCTTTAGTATTGTGGTTTTCCTCGTAGGTTGCAACGTTGAAGAATGGATGAGTTACGACAACCTTACAACATTTTTGCAACGATTGATGGCTACTTTATTGGGTGACATATGGTCGTTGCTTGAAAATCAACTTCATTTCTTTATTATTGAGGAATTATACAGTCTTGCATTTGCATCTCGGTCGAACTACCAATATTCCTTCACTTAGCTTACCTGTGTAGTATTTGAACATTGTGTAGCAGGCCTTTATTCGCTTCAAAATGAACCCCTTAAGTCTCCTTATCCAGATTTTAAAATAATGCACTTTGTCGATTTGTTAAGTACCTTTTGTCTGCCTCAATCACAAAGGCTACATGAAAGAAATCCTGGCAAACAAGTTATAAATTTGTACAATGCAAGTCAGTTGGACGAGGTAGGAGTGAAGTTTAAGGTGGGCTCAAGCGAATGCGTATTTAACTTAAAATTTACAAACGGAGTGCTGGAAATACCATGCTTAAGAATAGACGATAATATTAAGTCTATTTTTCGAAACCTCGTGGCCTTGGAGCAATGTCACTATTAGTCTGACCATTATGTTACCGATCACAAAGGCTACATGAAAGAAATCCTAGCAAACAAGTTATAAATTTGTACAATGCGAGTCAGTTGGACGAGGTAGGAGTGAAGTTTAAGGAGGGCTCAAGCGAATGCGTATTTAACTTAAAATTTACAAACAGAGTGCTGGAAATACCATGCTTAAGAATAGACAATAATACTAAGTCTATTTTTCGAAACCTCGTGGCCTTGGAGCAATGTCACTATTAGTTTGACCATTATGTTACCGATTATATTTGCGTATTAGATTTCCTGATAGACACTGACAAAGACGTGGATTTACTTGTGCGAAAGGGGATCCTAGTTTATAGTTTAGGCGACAGCAATGCAATGACCACTTTGGTCAACAAGCTCTCGCAATGAATTTATTCTTTAGAAATAAACTCTAATTATTCTTGTCTTTGTAAAAAATTGAATACATTCTATAACGTTCGGTGCCATCGTTGGAAGACTACCTTGAGACGTGATTATTTCAGCACTCCTTGGAGAACTGCTTCTACCATAGCTATTATTATCTTGTTGGTGCTCACTTTCATATAAACTATATGCTCTATCATCCCATTATAACGGCAGATATGAAGTTTGTGTAATTCTAATTGTATTGGATTGCATTGTGATAACATTTTATTGTTCGACTATTTTTACTGGTTTAGGTGTTTGAGGTTTGTGGAATTGCACTCAATTATAATCTTGCACCATTTTTTTTATTTAATATTGTAATACTATATGCTCTTTTTGAGATATTCTTTATACTCTTTGAATTATATTTTTAAATTATACACTTTGAGATATTTTCAATCAATCATTCTAACAATTGCTATTTTGTTCGTAATTCTTTTAATTTGGTCCTATTTCGTACTCTCTCTCATATTATTAGCACATCTAGTAGTTAGGTATATATATATCTGTTTCAACTAAAGAAAAGATAATAACCTTCAAGGGCTCTATGTAATAATGGTTAGGCTTGCAATAGATTAATAAACCAGCAAGAAAAGAAGATTTGGAGACAGACAAAGTTAGGTAGAAATTAATAAATGTGCCCCTAATTTTTGTAATTAGGACATTCCATGCTGTGTACTCGTTTAGTAGCCCCCAAAGCCCATGGAGCCCATCATGGCCCACATAAGCCCAAGAAGGGCCAGACAACATAATAAAAAGCTCAAGGTCATAGACTTCTGTAGTTTACACAACACATGTAACAGCGATGAGTTTTTGGTACAGCGATTTCAATAGGGGCGTTTTTTTTTTCTCCTTCCAAATTTATTTTCTCAATTTTGTTTTCTATTTTTTAAACCATTCAAACATATTTCGGTCTTCAGCATTTCAAAAACATTAAGAATATACCAAAAAAAAAAAAAAAAAGCACCCAAACTAACCCTTATTCATTTATTTTATTTTATTTTTTTTTATGAAAAAAAAACTTTATAAACCAAACTCAAAATCCAAAACAAACACTCCAATAAACACCGGATACAACTACCCTGAAAAGGGGAGCACAACTACAGCTTGCTAGTGCAGTAGAGAAACAACAAAACCTACTAATAAAGTCTACATCTCACAAACAAAAACAAAAGAATCACCTGCTCTGTTCAAAACAGAGATCACAAAGAACACTAAACAGAACCAACCTCAAAGGAGAACCAACACTACATCAAATTATGCAGATTCCATCCTTGCACAAGCTTGCAATTCTGAGTAGTCCTCTTGAACGGACAATTAGCCATAATCTTCTACCTAACCTCCCATTTAACATGAGCCACAATTTGATCCTCTGATCTAGGAGCATTGTCATGCATCAGATCATTTTACGTTGCCTCCATAAATGAAAAACAGTGGCCCCAAAACAAAGCTTGCACAGATTGGTATAAAGGCTTTTCCCCTTTCAACTCATTTGTACTCCAAGCTGCAACATCCTCCCACTCCACCTCCGGATCAGAAATCATGCAAGAGGCCATCAATTCTCTCCATATTCTTCTGCTGAAACTACAATGAAAGAATAAATGGTCTCTGCTTTCTTGGTTACCATGGCAGAAAAGACACAAGTTATTCCCACCATATCCCCATTTACACATCCGGTCCTTGGGTGGAAGAACATCCCTGCAAGCCAACCAAAGCATGAAGACATGTCTAGGAAAAGTCATAGAAAATCAGACCGTTTTCCACCAAGAAACAACAGGCATCCTTTCCCTTAGAAGATCCCATGTCTCAGAGCAAGAATAACATTTTCATTTATTTTTTGTATTAAGATTCATTTAATTTTTATATTATGATTGAATTTCACGTCTTTATTCATTTCTTGGGAATGGGCTTCCAAGAGAGAGAGAGATCCTGCTCAGTTCAAAGCCATATCTTTAGAATAACGAGAAACAGGATATCACCAAATTCCAATATTGTCCATAACAAGCCACTATCAAATTTATAAAATAATTTTCTATAAATATCAAAATTTATAGAAAATTATTTTATAACATATTTACATGCTTTTGTTGCATTACACATGTAAAGATCCGGGCGGATTCACTAGCTAGGGCACTATATCATGGCCAAGGAATGCTAGAGCCCCTTCTAATGTTTTTCTGATGTCCATCTGGAATGACATAAATGTAATAAAAAAAAAATTAAAAAATTGCATCCATATTATCAGAAGAATATAAATGTAATTTTTTATTACATTTATGTCATTCCAGATGGACACCAGAAGAATACTAAAAGGAACTCTAGCATTTCTGATCATGACCTTCTATCCCATTGGTCTTACCATAACAAGTGGCCAGCCAGCAAGTCATGATCCGATGATTCTCATAATTTGACTTACTATAATCTTCATGCAGTTATTAACCGCTATTTACGAGGTTATTCTAATTATTAAATATGGTTATTAACCATTATTCATACATAAGGTAACAAACATTTTGGGCCTATGCCTTCTTTTTTTTTTTTTTTTTGAGGGAGCCTATGCCTTCTTTTGGCCTCTATTACAACACATTTTAAAAGATTTTAAAAATGTTTTGGACCCCTTTTTAGTGTTTTGGCGCTGATTGAATTTGTTTTAAAAAATAAAATTAAATCCATAGTGTTTTAAATGAAATCCATATCTTCATTTCGTATTCTAGCTTAAAAATAACAAATAAAATACAAACACCCTTGGATGGGCTCATCCAGAAAATACAAACATACAAATTACAATTGACAATTGTTCCAATATAAATTCAACAACATTACAAATCCAACAAATATAAAAACAACGCTATTTTGGTGAATTTGTTATACATATTAAGCGCATCCGCTTACCTTAAAACAGCTATCCACATATGCGGATAATGGTTAACGGTAAGTTGTGGTTAATAATTGCCCACTTTTACATGATGGCCGAACCGCCCCTGACTATTTCAAGATGGTTTCTACCACCACCCAGTATGGCCGAATGGGGTGATTAAGCCACCCCATTTGGCCAAAGAGGGATGGTCTCTTGTTTAATTTTATTTTATTTTTTCATTTTTTTTAGTACTAATTATTAATTTTTTTTTTTCAATAAAATAGTTAATGAGAGTACTAAATGCGCCCTTAGCCTTTGCAGGACGTAGTAAAGTAATAATGAGATTTAGAGTCTTTTTGTATCCTCCCAAATGTCATATAACTTTTAATTTACTATTGAATTAAAATCTTATAATGATCATTTTAAATTTGAAATACAACATTTGAAACAACGCAAAGAGAACTCCTCCTTGTAGGAGGTCCCTCTCCACGTGAAAAATGTTGGTTGGTATTGATTCGATTGAAAACTAAAACAAACTAAAAAAGAGGTAAAAGTAAAAAGCTGAGCAGAGAATATAAAAAGAATGCATTTGGTCTCCGACACAAGCAAATCATAAAGAAGAAAGTGAATCTTGGTCGGAGAGGTAGGCATAATTGGCATTTGGCTCCCCTTTATTTTCCCTCTATTTATTTTCCTTTGCCGCGGAATATGAGTTAAGCTTAGAAAAGGAAAAACGAGAGTTAGTGGTTCTGCTAATTAAGCCTTGTTCCTCTGTCGGGTGAGGGAAGACAAGAACAGCTCTTCCGGCCAAAGA